>CM053788.1:309971931-310429431 GCA_028749045.1 Cupressus sempervirens
ATTTTCAAATAATATCACAAGTTGCTATAGCTCTAGAAATATCTAGAGACATGTACATGGTGTTGATGTGGGAAGGGAAAATTTTGATCCATAAAGAAGGCATAGTCTTGTGCCACTACTTTTCCATTCACAAGGACATGCTCAATCAGAGAGAAATGGATAATTCTAACCAGTTCATCAAAGATCTCAGTATTTAAGATAGAGTTGTTTCTTCCAAGGATGATCCTTATGTTCACACAAAACTAGGAAAAGTAATGTAGGAGGGATATATGTAAGCTAATTATTAGAATATACACTAACTTTGAACCATTTTTTTATTAATAGTTAGTATAATTTGTTTGTCACTTCAAATTATGATCAATATAGGTAGCTAGTTTTCAATATGGTAGCTACCTCGGTACTACCCTTTAGTTTTCTAAGTTTATTTTGATACACTATAAAATGTAAATAACTCAAATAATCTAGTGATGCACTCAAGATTCTTATATTATGTTAATACAAAATAATACCCCATTTGTATATTGTCTATTAGATAATGATTGGCCATAAGGCTCTTGTTGGAAGTGATTGAAATGATCATAAGAAAAGTTGTTGGAATAATATATTGAACTAATAAAGAATGTCCTCAATCATTTTTTTGTCATTGATGTCAAACTTGCTACTTGTAGGAATGATAATTGCTTCAGTGATCCAAATACTATCAATTAGTTGATTGTCAAGGAGGAGGCAATCAATAAGATGTAACCAGAACACCTAGAGAAAGGTTGAAGTTATGATATTGTAATGAAGTACAAGGATCAGCTAAGCCATTGATGAAAAAGTGTATTTGATGACATACTATAAGATACAAAGAATGGGCACTCTAAAACATATCAAAAATTTAAGGTTTTAGCTAAGTCTTTTGTAAAGCTCAACTAAGTTCATTAGAGAGAAAGAGCTGAGAAAATTCCTAGTTAATGTCGAGTAAACTTCAGATGTCGAGTAAACTTCAAATGTCAAGCAAGTTCAGATGTCGAGTGACATAGAGTTTATCAAGTGCTGAGTAGAACCAAGTGTCGAGCAGGTATAAGTGTTGAATAACACAGAGGTGCCGAGCACCAGTAACTCAATAATTCCAAGTTGCTGCATTATTTTTGAAATCAAAGATTCGCTAGATCTAAGCCGACAAGGTTGTTATCTAGAAATATGTGAATTAAAAGGAAGATAAGAATGATGAGCTAGTGGCACAGAACACCATGTAGAACATTTTTAAGGATACAACTGGCGAAGTTTCTAGAAGAGAACAAGATATGGGGTAGATACATTATATCCTACCTAATCCATCTTGAAACCCTAAAATTGGAGAGGGAGAATTGAGCGGCAAAGGAAAATCAGTTTTCTATTTAAGAAGACATAAGTTAGTGAAAAAAAGAAAAAAGAGGTGGTCAAGCATAAAAGCATGAAGTACTGAAGAAGGTGCTAAGGAGAAGAAAGCACAGGAACTCTGTTTGGATAGATGACCACAAGGATGATTGCATTGGTAGAATGAGTAAGAAGACTCAAGGAGACAAAGCTTGAGAGAAAGACAAGCAGTCTAAGCTGGAGTGATTGAAGCCAAGCATAAGGATTGAACTGAAAGTGTGATCTGAAATCTACAAAGTATGTTGTAAGTTATATCAGATCAAAAGTACATTATCATTACTTTCTAGCAATTGTAATAGTAAGTTTAAATCCTATGGACTTAGGTTGGTTTAATAGCCATAAGATAAATCCTTTAGCAGGGTGACATTCCAATTGAATGTTCTAAAGACCTTTAACCAGGCCCATTCCTAATAGTTTGGTGAAATCCTCTAATAGGGTCACATTTAACAGTGTGTTGTAAGCCTTTAATAGGGCAGGCTTTTAACAGGGCATCACTTCAGAAGAGTGAGAATCAAGTAGCATGTTACTAGTGGTTTTTCCCAAATTGGGTTTCCACGTAAATCATTGTGTCATGTGTTGATCTTGCATGTTTTATCTTTGCATATTGATTTACTGTAACTTGCTTATATGATTGATTTAAGTTTGGATGGATGAAAAGTGTATGGATTCATTAAAAGTATTAAAAAGGTATTAATAGGGCATTTGGACCAAGCAGAAAAGATCAAAATGTCAAAGAGAGAAGTTCCCAAGCTCAACAAAGACAACTTTGTCACATGGAAAAGTTTGATGAAGCTACATCTTGGATCCATAGGAGATTATGCCCAAAATTCAATTTTCACTAAACATGTAGATCCAACAAGTGCTCCTACTACAGAAGACATGAAAAACAAGCAAGAACACAATTAGACAATGCTAGAAATTGCCTCTGCACTCAGCTATGTTGAATTTGATGATATCAAAGGATGTGACACTGCATTCAAAATGTGGAAAGCCATATCAAACATCTATGGAGGACATCAGAATGTACAAAGAGCAAAAAGAGAAAGTCTCAGAGGAAAGTTTGATGACATGAAAATGGAATAAAATGAGAATGCTACTCAGTATGGTGCAAGAATAAAGGAAGTGGTAAGTGCAATAAGATGCTTGAGGGGTCAACTAGATGAAGATACTATTAATAGTAAGTTCTTAAGAACCTTGCTCCCTATCTATGCTATTAGAGTATCAGCAATACAAGAGCTAAGATGTATACCAGGAAATAATCTAAGTTTTGAAGGTATAATAGGTAGACTCACTGCATTTGAGTTATCTAACTTTGACAACTACCAACCTGAAAATGTTGAATTTTCTTTTAAGGCCAAGTTATCACTAAAAGATGTTGAACAGGTGAAATCAAAGAAAGGAAGAAAAATGAAGTATGTATCTAGTGACACCAGCACTGATGAGGAAGATGTGGAACAATTGGAAGCATTGCTAGCTAGAAGATTTCACAGGGGCAAAGGAAAATTCAAAGGTAAGATGCCTATCATTTGTTTCAATTGCAACGAAGTAGGTCATATTGCTACAAGGTGTCCACAAAAAAAGGATTCCAAGGAAGGCAACAAATATAGGTACAGAAGAGATGATGATAAGAGAGATTACAAAGAAAAAGGTAAGAAGTGTTATATTGTTGAAGAAAATTCTGATGACAATGATGATGAAGTTGTTTATGTAGCCATGAAGGACCAATCTGATGAAGAAGAGCCCACAGCACTGGTAACATGTATAAACAAGAATGACAGATGGATCATAGACAGTGGATGCTCACATCACATGACATGAGACAAAAGTAAGTTTGTAAACTTTACTCAGTATGATGGAAATAGTGTTAGATTTGGTAATGATGCTCCATATCAAATCAAAGGAAAAGGTTCCATTAAACTCACAAAAAAAATTTCATGTGACAATGCATACTATGTTGAACGATTAAACTACAATTTACTGAGTGTCTCACAGTTAGGCAATATAGGTTGCAAAGTGGAATTTGGAAACAAAACTGCAAAAATCTATAATACTGATGGTAAACTGATAGGAAAAGGAGATCAAACAAAGAGTAATTTATTTTACCTTGATATGGATGATGTTTCTTGTTTATTTGCAAAATTTGATGATGAATGGTTATGGCATAGAAGATTATGTCATGTCAACTTTGACAATCTAGTCAACATCAGTAAAATGAAGAAGGTCAGAGGTTTACCAAAATTGAAGAAGCCTGATAATATCATGTGCAAACAATGTCAGCTAGGAAAGATGACAAAGTCAAGTTTCAAAAGCAAAAACTATACATCTAAAGAGATACTTGAGTTAGTTCACACTGACTTATGTGGTCCAATGGAAATACAAAACTATAAAGGAGATAAATACATAATGCTATTTGTTGATGACTATTCCAGGATGATGACTATTATGTTCCTAAAACAAAAATCTTATGCTTTTCAAATGTTTAAGTGGTATGTGGCTAGAGTTGAAAAGGAAACTAGAAAAAGCTTGAAATACCTAAGATCAGATAGAGGTGGTGAATTTACATCAAATGAATTCGAGATATTCTGTAATGATAAAGGAATCAAAAGACAAACGTCAACTCCTAGAACTCCACCACAGAATGGAATTGCTGAAAGAAGAAATAGATCTATGATTGACTGTGCCAGAACATTAATGATGGAAAAGATTGTTGCTCTAAAATACTGGAGAGAAGCAGTAAGTGTAGCTATTCATACACTAAACTGAGTACAAGTCAAGAAAGGTACAAATACAACACCTTTTGAACTATGGTATGGTTACTCACCCAATGTAAAATATTTCAAAGTGTTTGGTTGCAAATGCTTTATCCTTAAAGATGTTAGAAATGGAAAATTTGATGCAAAAAGTGATGAAGGCATATTTCTTGGTTACTGCACTAGAAGTAAGGCATATAAGTGTTTGAATATTAACACTAACAAAATTGTGGAAAGTGCAAATGTAAATTTTGATGAGCACACAGAAGTCCAAGCTGAAGTACCAAAGAAAATGGAAGAGTATAGAACCTTTGTGTATTCTTATGAAAGAATGACTATTGATAAGGATGATGTCAATCAAATTGAAACTCAACAACAAACTTCAGTCTCAGCCGAGTCTCAACTAGTGAATGCCGAGTTGCATTCAGAAGCTGAGTTGTAGAATGAAGAAAATGCACAATCTAATTTTGAAGATAGTACACATGATGAAGAACAACCTAACAACAAAGTGCATAGTGATCTTGAATCTGAAAGATCAAACATGGAAACAAGGACAAAGCCAAGGTTATCCAAATATGTAAAAAGACATCACCCTGCTGAATAGATAATTGGTGACAAAGATGCAAGACCAATGACAAGGAATAGACTAAGACAAGAATCATGTCTGATCAGAAAATCTGAACCCAAGATAGTATATGGTGCATTACAAGATGATGACTGGTATAAAGCTATGGAAGAAGAAATTGATCAAATAAGAAAAAACAAAACCTGGAGTTTGGTTCCCAAACCAACTAAAAAGAATGTGATTGGCACCAAATGGGTATTCAAAAACAAGCTAGATGAGAATGGTGAGATTACCAGAAACAAAGCTAGACTAGTATGCAAGGGTTATGCTCAAGAAGAAGGAATAGACTATGGGGAAACATTTGCTTCTGTTGGTAGAATTGAAGGAGTAAGAACTTTACTTGCATATGCTGCCTACAAAGATTTTAAAGTCTATCAGATGGATGCAAAATCTGATTTATTAAATGGTATACTAGAAGAAGAAGTCTACATTGAACAACTAGAAGGATTTGTTGATGAAAACAACAGGGATATGGTGTGTAAGCTACATAAAGCACTCTATGGTTTGAAACAAGAACCTAGAGCATGGTATGAGAGACTTCACAAGTATCTAGTGCAAATTGGATTTGAAAGAACTGATGATAACAACAACATGAACATCAAAGCAGAAGAAGGTAAAGACATTATTGTGTCTGAAATATTTGTGGATGACATAGTGTTTGGTGGTAAGGAAGTACTTTGCAAAGGCTTTGCTGACAAAATGAAACATGAATTTGAGATGTCTATGTTTGGAGAAATCAAATTTTTTGTTGGGTTGCAAGTACATCAACTCAAACATGGAATATTTGTTACACAATCAAAATACATCAAAGAAATTCTGAAAATGTTTGGATTGGAGGAATCCAAACCAGTCAGCACTGGCAATGGGAAATAAGCTATCCAAAAATGATGAGTCAGCTGAAGTCAATCAAACAATCTACAAATCCATGATTGGAAAACTACAATATGTTGTACATAGTAGACCAGACATAGCATTAGCAGTTGGAATAGTGGCTAGGTTCTCTGCTAATCCTAAAGAAAATCATCTAATAGTAGTGAAAAGAATAATGAGATATCTTAAAGGAACTAATGACTTTGGTCTATACTACAAAAAGAATGGAAAATTTGAGCTCAATGCATATACAGATGCAGACTGGGGAGCTAACATTGATGATAGAAAAAGCACAAGTGGAGGTGCATTATTTCTAGGCAAAAGGCTAGTCACCTGGACTAGCAAGAAACAATCATGTACATCCCAGTCCACTGCAGAGTCAGAATATGTGGCAGCTGCAGTCAATTGTTAAAACATTGTATGGCTCACACATCTATTGGAAGGAATGAAAGAAGAGGTAACAAAACCTGTGACATTGTATTGTGATAATACAAGTGCTATAAACGTATCCAAAAATCCAATGATGCATGCAAAAGCCAAGCATATTGCAATCAAGTATCATTATGTCAGAGAATTGGTAGAAGACAAACAAGTAAAGTTGGAATACATTCACACAAAGGAACAAACTGCAGATATCTTCACCAAACCATTGCCCAAGGATGCCTATGAATATCTAAGAGGCAAGTTGGGGGTAATACCCCTAACTCAAGTATTTTAAGGCAACAAGGAAGATGCCTTGCATCAACAAGAATACATCATTGAAATATTAACAGGTTGATGCAAAGGATGACAGCAGGAGCAGAAACTCCAAATCAGTCACAAGCATGGTGACAGAGGGAGAAAATCAACAAGAAGCCAAAGCTTATATTTTGCATGATAAAGATGCTACATCTTTGGCATTTATGTCAAAGAGGGAAAAATATGCAAAAATCTGATCAATACAAAGAAAGAGGGAGATATATATGAAAGAGGGAGATATATGAGATCAGTAGTAAAAATATAGCAAGACAATGTATACAATCTTGGTGGTAACTAAGTTGATTAATTGATCAGTTTGGTTTGCCATCAATGCCAAAGAGGGAGATTGTTGGAAGTGATTGAAATGATCATAAGAAAAGTTGTTGGAATAATATATGGAACTGGTAAAGAATGTCCTCAATCATTATTCTGTCATTGATGTCAAACTTGCTACTTGCAGGAATGACAATTGCTTCAGTGATCCAAATACTATCAATTAGTTGATTGTCAAGGAGGAGGCAATCAATAAGATGTAACCAGAACACCTAGAGAAAGGTTGAAGTTATGATATTGTAATGAAGTACAAGGATCAGCTAAGCCATTGATGAACTATAAGATACAAAGAATGGGCACACTGAAACATATCAAAGATTTAAGGTTTTAGCTAAGTCTTTTGTAAAGCTCAACTAAGTTCATTAGAGAGAAAGAGCCAAGAAAATTCCTAGTTAATGCTGAGTAAACTTTAGATGCTGAGTAAACTTCAGATGTCGAGTAAACTTCAAATGTCGAGCAAGTTCAGATGCCGAGTGACACAGAGTTTATCAAGTGCCGAGCAGAACCAAGTGCTGATTAGAACCAAGTGCCGAGCAGGTATAGGTGTCGAGTAACAAAGAGGTGCCAAGCACCAGTAACTCAATAATGCAGAGTTGCTGCATTATTTTGAAAATCAAAGATTCACCAAATCTAAGCCGACAAGGTTGTTATCTAGAAATATGTGAATTAAAAGGAAGATAAGAATGATGAGCTGGTGGCACAGAACACCATGTAGAACATTTTTAAAGATACAACTGGCAAAGTTTCTAGAAGAGAATAAGATATGGGGTAGATACATTGTATCCTACCTAATCCATCTTGAAACCCTAAAATTGGAGAAGGAGAATTGAGCGGCAAAGGCAAATCAGTTTTCTATTTAAGAAGACATAAGTTAGTGAAAAAAAAAAAAAGAGGTGGTCAAGCATAAAAGCATGAAGTACTGAAGAAGGTGCTAAGGAAAAGAAAGCACAAGAAATCTATTTGGATAGATGACCACAAGGATGATTGCATTGGAAAAATGAGTAAGAAGACTCAAGGAGATGAAGCTTGAGAGGAAGACAAGCAGTCAGAGCTGGAGTAATTGAAGCCAAGCATAAGGATTGAACTGAAAGTGTGATCTAAAATTTGCAAAGTATGTTGTAAGTTATATCAAATCAAAAGAACATTATCGTTACTTTCTAGCAATTGTAATAGTAAGTTTAAATCCTATGGACTTAGGTTGGTTTAATAGCCATAAGATAAATCCTTTAACAGGGTGACATTCCAAGTGAATGTTCTAAAGACCTTTAACCAAGCCCATTCCTAACAGTTTGGTGAAATCCTCTAATAGGGTCACATTTAATAGTGTGTTGTAAGCCTTTAACAAGGCAGGCTTTTAATAGGGCATCACCTCAGAAGAGTGAGAATCAAGTAGCATGTTACTGGTGATTTTTCCCAAATTGGGTTTCTACGTAAATCATTGTGTCATGTGTTGATCTTGCATGTTTTATCTCTGCATATTGATTTACTGTAACTTGCTTATATGATTGGTTTAACTTTGGATGGATGAAAAGTGTATGGATTCATTAAAAGTATTAAAAAGGTATTAATAGGGCATTTGGACCTTGAATAACTGATTCACCCCCCCCCCCCCCCGCCCCCCCTCTCAGTTATTCTAAAGAATTCTAATAGCTCTAAAATATGAAATAACCTAATTAAAAGTAAAAATATCCTCCAAGAGGGGCTCTGAAGGCTAGTTGGAAGAGGGAATAGGGTGAGATTATAGGAATACAATTGTCTTGGAGGGAAACCTTTGGCTATGAGTAAATTTTTCCAACTCAAGGATTTACTTAAATTAAATTATACAGAGAGATTTAGTTATTATATAACTAGACATAGAAAATGGAAAAAGATATTGGAAGGTGAGATACCAACTAATATTAAACCTCTAGCTATTAAACTCATGGAAACTAATAGAATAAAACATTCCCTAGAGGAAGACAAATTTGTACATGATAGAAGTATGGCTGGAAAATTTACTTTTAAGTTAGTTTGCCTCCTCTTTTTTGAAAATGACCAAACACCCCAATAGTAGAGGAATGTTCAAAATAACTAGTTGATTCCTAAAATCATTTTCTTCTAGTAGACAACTATCCATGGAAAGATTCTGGCCATTGATAATCTAAGAAAAAGAGGCTTTTTGGATCCCTAATAGATGTTTCTCTGCAAGGTTGAGGAGGAAATTATTCTAGACATATTTCTTTTATACCCATTTGGAAAAAATATTTGGGCTATAACATCCATGGGTTTCCAATGGAGTGTATTATTTAGAATGGCTTACAATCATTTATCATCAACTAGGATTTCTTCTTTATTCACCTTCTCATCATTTTATTATGGAAAATGATATCCCCCCCCAACACACACACACATATTCAAGGGTATATTGAAGGAAATGAATAATAAAACCTTTAGGGAGGGGGAGTGCTTGCTGGAAGTGGTTGCCAATATAATTGTCAAAATCTTAACAAAAAATATTGATTATAGTAAGTGGGGGACCCCCTTTAATAGGTTATCAAAAGGTAGCTTTAATTGGAAGTTTCTAGAGGCTTTCAAGGTTTATAATAGACTAAATTCTACTGCAAGAAAAAAATACTAAATGGTCACCTTCCACCTAGCTCATTTTTATTTTGAATTTTGATGGAGCAGGAATGTGTGGTTGTGTTGTAGGTGGGGGATTAGTTAGAGACTTGGTTTCTAAATTACAATGCAAGATTTTGATACCAAATTACAATAATTTATTCATAAAATAACTACTATATGCAATATGTCAAGCTATAAGGCCTTCTTGGTTATGGCCAAATACAAACCAATTACAATAACATTTCTATAATATCCCTCAGGATCCAATCCAAGCCTATCCTAGCTAGCCAATATCTTTAACATAACATCAATCTGGAAGAAACCACTAAGGATATCTAAACTTGTGCTCGCAAGCCCACCAAGAAATCTCCTTGTGTTCCAATCATAGCCCTTGATCTACTCCAAATTTATCCATGATCCAAGTGTAAATTGCATCACATTCGGCACTCTATATACACATTCACAACTCCATCATAATCTTGTTGTAAATTGCCTCACATTTGGTGCTTCATCCATAGACTCGAGAAATACTTGCTCTTTAGCTACTCTCCATAATCACTCCTCTTCTGAGTGAATGAATCATCCCTCCATTAATGAATAATGACTAAAAGACTCCACAAGACCCTCTAATTATACCAACTAAGCCACAAGTCAACAACAACACAAATTAAACCCGTACATAAATTAAATGCTAAAAGTCGGCCTCCAACAGAAATTAAATGTCCAAAAATTGATACCCGAGAAAAATCACGATAACTCCTAGCTTTAGTTGAATTAGAACTTTTGATTTGAACTATAGGTAGTAGTTTAGGTCATCTATAATCCCTAAAATGTGCAAAGGCTGATTCATCAAGGATATCTATGCATCCATCCTGAAAGTCACACACAGAAACCTGTTACACAAACTGCCAGAAATCAATACTCTAGGAGAATTTCCATATCTCCCAACTTATAAAAAAATAGAACTTGTGCCTTTAACTAGAGATATTAATCTAGGCCCTCTTCAATTCTTAATATTTTGAGAAGAGTGAATGTGAATCAGTAGTAGAGTAGATTATTCAGCAAGGTCAATAAGGAGCAGTAAAGTTATATCTATCACAAAAGGTGATCTATACTTCAAGGATCTAATCAGCAATCAAGTTGTAAGTTAGATCTATTATTTCATCCTAACAGGTGACTCAATTTTCTAAATCCTTTAATAGGGTAGAATTAGTAGTCTTTCTTCAAATCTCTTAACAAAGTGCATAATTCATTCTATGTTTGTAAAATCTCTAACAAGGTGGATCTAGTAGTCCAAATTGCTCTTAGTAGGGCAGATCATTAGAAGTGGTCAATGTAAGCCTTAATAGGCCAACTTTATACTACAGTAGTGAAGTTTTGTGGGTATCATCCCCACCCCAATTTTACTGGCTATTTGGAAGGTTTATGGGTCACCAAATTTTGTATTCATGTATCATGAATGTTTATCTTTCAATTTTTCATGCATGCAATAGATTGGATGAATTAAATGGTGAATGGATTATGTTGACCAAGTGCCAAAATATTTTAAATTTTCAAGGTTACTGATTCACCCCTCCCCTCTTAGTAACCTAGCTAGTCTTGATTATTTCCAACAATTGGTATCAGAGCTTTGTGGTTTTCAGGATAAAGTTTAATAGCTTGAGCAAAGATCAAGGAAAATGGAGATACTCAAACTTGACAAAGCCATTGAAAATGAGAAGCTAGATCTAGAGATGGCCATAGCTCAACTCAAGGAAGCAAAAGAGCATCTTTCCCAATCCCTAAAAAGAAGGAAGGAACTTGCAAAACAAATGAATGATCACCAGTATGTTGAAGAAAAGATTGAAGACTTCTTCCCTTGAAGAAGTTCAGATGAAGCAAATGAGACAATCAAAGAACTCTTAGAAAAGAATGGCTCTCGGCAAGAAGAGGTAAGAAAATTGAAAAGAGAACAAGAAATTCAGTCAATAAGAATGTTTGAAATCTTGGAACAAAGGAATAAGGTTAGTGAAGAATTGGATGCCAAAAACAATGCAAATCAAAATCAATCCCTTTAGCAAGAAAGTCTTATCAATCAGCTCTCCAATTCAAATGAGGAAATCATGAGTTTGAGATCTAAAAATGAAAGTTTAAGGAATGATTTAATCACTAAAAGAAAAATCAATGAAAGATTGAAAACTAATCTAAACTCTGAGAAGTAACTCAATGAAAGGATAATGAAATACCAAGTAGACATGGATCAATTAAATCAGCAAAGTGAGCAAAATCTGTATAGGCAAAAAGGTAAAGCAGGACTTGGATACAAAGAAGAAGGTGAATCTTCCAAACAATGTGCTTAAAGTAATCAAAGACCTACTTGCAATCACTATGGTAAGATAGGTCATACATCAAACAAATGTTGGAGCAATGGAAAGGTGAAATTTAATGGAAAATGCTATAATTGTAGTCAACATGGTCATAAAGCTAATGAATGTAAGGAGAAACCAAAATTTGAAGGTAAATGTCACAAATGCAAGAAACAAGGTCACAAGGCATCTGAATGTAGATCTAAACCATTCAATCTAGTTGAACAACTTGCAAAGGCAATATTTGGTTGGAACTACAATACCTAGTGTAGATTTCATTATTATGGAGAATATGGACACATTGGCATAAACTATGCAAGGCATCACTTGAGAAAGAAGGATACAACCATAAGATGTTATACATGCATTGAACATAGTCATATAGCTAAGAATTGCATGAATATAGGAAAGGTTGAAGATGAAAAGAAAGCTAAAGTTGATAACATCTAGAAGTAGATGAGATAGCAGTGGATTTCCAAATTTACCAAGTAGGCCAATTCAAATAATGGTCATGTCACTCAAGAAGTGGGTGACTCCACCAATTACAATTAGATTCTTTAAGGAAGAACTAGAACTATATCTTCAAGTCATATCTCAAGCAGTTCCAATGAAACGAAGAAAAAGATCCAAATCAATATTATAGATACATAGGGATCACAAGAAATTGGGTCATACCCAACAAGGTTGGTCATAGACTCTACCGAGCTAGGTTGGGAGTAATAAAGTTTTGTTCAGTTGCCGAGTCACAAGCTTCCACTAAGCATAGTCAGTGGATGAATGTCTACCACGCACTATGTCATTATGCTACGAAGCATAAATGGAAAATTTTCATCAAAAAGGGGCAGAATTTGATTTTATTTTTCACTATGACTTCAGTATACATAGAGTAGAGTGATTTCCAATGCATCCAAGCAATCTCAAGAAAATTTCTAGTGAAGATTTGTTCAAAAAAAAATTATCATTTACCAAGCAACCATGGCATTCAAAAGCAATAATAGTAGAATGGAATAAAGAGGTTTGGAGATGTTGGTAAAAGGCATAGAGTGGAAAGCACCAAATTTCAAGTTATTTCCAGCAATTGTAGGGTCATTAGACCCAAATGGAGCTCAATCACAAATTCCTTCAAAGTTACTCCTCATTAATGATATTCACACTTATTTAAGTGTTTTGTGCAAGAAATTGTAACCCTAGAGATGGAAAATACCCTAGGAGAAATGTGTGTTGATGGATCATTGAAACTTGAGCATAAGCATCTAGAGGTCAAAGTATCAACCCATATCTTGCATATGCTAAGGAATTTCCAAGTGAAGTGGATTAGGTATATTCTGATTTTTTTTCATAATGGTCAATTATGGTTAGAGCAGCTAGTGTTGATCACAAAGAAAATGATTCTTAAGATTACTAGTCTCCCTATGCTCAACAAGGCCAAAATAACCAAAACCCTAGGTTAGGATGAACTTCAAAAGAAAACCCTAGCAAAGTGGGATGAAAAAGGTCTAAAGATTAGCAATGTATCAGATCTGGAACTAAGGTTTGGTATTCACATCATTGCACACAAGATATGTAGCTCCAGTCATTTGAATAATGTGTCGTGTGAGGCTATGGATTTGGTGTACAAGGTTGTGAAGAAAAACCTAGAATTTGATCTTTCAGATTAATTGTTGAAGTAGCTAAACAAGAACATGGAAAACATCAGGACATCAAAGAACAACCCCTGTAAATTTGGTTCTTTGTTGACTTGTCTCTTCTTTTATGCTCAAAATTTTTTCCCATCAAAATGTTCAGTTGTATGAAGGAAAGATACTCCCATTTTGTATCAAATTAATGAATTCATTGTAGAAATGGGTGAAAATTTTGAAAGTATAATGGATAATTATTTTGAAGTGTTCAAGGAGAAAATAAATAATAGGTTTAGGATTCCTCCTAAGCTAGTTGAAGATTATCAAGATGGTTTATGCTTTATGGTTGATAGTGATAAAGTTTGTATTCAGGCAGTTAGGCCTAGAGTTGCATGGGTGAAACTTCTTCCATATGAGGTTAACATTGATAAAATGAAAGAAATTATTGAATCCCTGATCAATGAGCTAGTAGATCAAAAGCTACCTATCTTTGGAACCTATGAAGAAGCCAAAGCTAGAATAGAGATTGAAATAAAGCTATCTCATGCAATAAGCAAAGGTAAGAGGAAGGTAACCAAGTTGAAAACTGCAAGTGCTCCTCTTATGCTTACCAAGGGTAAAGGAGAAGACATTGTTGAATCTAAAGAAGATGAGCAAGAATCTAAAAACGAGGCAGAGCCTATGAAAAATAAGGGCATGGTAATTATTACCAAGCCACCCAAAGCCTCCATAACTATATTTACAAGAAGATCCAAGAAGAAAGGTGGCAGCAAAGTTTTATTAAGTAAGCCCCCACTCACCTTCCTAGAAAGGTTGAAGCAAATGGAAGAAGGTGTAGGCATCACAAACTTCAAGGCATTAAAGTTTGAAACTAGGAAAAATGCTGAGAAAATGCAAATTGAAGAGCTAGTACTCAATAAGATGGGAAAATGAAAATATTCCCCTGATCAAATTGCCCCTTAAATTTCAAACAAATTATTGGCAAGATTGTAACCAAGATAGGAATCAACTATACAAATAGAAAAAGATATATATGAGAAATCTTTGAGAAAGTTACTACCTAATCTTATAGATGTAGAGGTTAAGGAAACAATGAAAAATAATGAAGGTAAAATGATGATCAGATTTCATACCTGTCTGATTTTGATCAAAGACATTGAGCATGTTGTTAGAGATGCTACAAACATGTGGAAAAACATCTATCATTTGCACAAGCCCAATGAAGATCTAGTAGAAATCAAGGATGATGATGATGATAGCAACAATGATGAAGAAGATAACACACCATGTGTCACTTTTGATGTTGAGGACTAAAAAGCATTAAAGAATGATGATGAAGAGAAAGAGGAAGAAGCTGATGAGGAAGATAAGGAAGGAGATGAAGTGAATGATCTAGTGAGAATAGTTGCACAAGTTATAGCCTTCCTTCCTCACTCTCCACCAAAGATTGCTACATCATCTAGGTTGGAGATAGCTTCAAAAAATGTGATTGCAACTACAATAGACATTTCATTTGTTTAGTCACTATTTGCTCCCTCTCAACTCCAGGTATTAATAATGGAAGTGTCTACCACTTCATCTACTAAGTTGTAACCCTCCTCTTCATCAACTCCTGAGTCAACAACATTAGCAGCATCCAGTTCTACAATTTTGTCAACTTCAATTTTGCATGTGCCTTTTACACTCCTCTTAGTTTTCCTCGAGTTGGTCCTATTCAAGTTTTCACTTCTAGTCCAACTATCTCTACAATTGTTTTTATTTCTAAGTCCAAGGCAGTAATGTCAGAAGTAGAACCAAGGAAACCCCTAAAACTTCTGCTTACTGGTAAGGAAATTGATAAAGACATAGATCTAGACAAAGAAATGTAATTCTAAGTTGGATCTAGATGTTGCTATAGTTGAAGAAATGAGACTGGTTAGCTAGTTTTTGGAACAAAAGGCAAGGTAGAAGCAGTTAAGAAAGGAAAGAGATAGAGAATATCAAATAATTGAAAATGCAAAGAATATACAAATAGAGGCTATAAGTGTTAATGTGGACTCATCTCAACACATTTTGCTATAGTTGGAAGAAGCATTTAATAAGTTCAATGAGGATACTTCTAGTCAAGAGAAGTTAATTGAAAAGGCAGTGAAAAAGTTTGATAATAAGGTGCTTGAGCACATTGCTCAGCACATTGCTATTAACCAGGTAGAGCTATTCTCAATTTTGAGTAATCTTGAACATTCTTTTACCAATGTAACATCTCTTTTTGGAAAACTATGTGATGTTACTAAGTACACCAAGGAGATAAAAGAGAAACTGAATAAGATTGATATAGATATAAAGGCCAGTGCTCAAAGGCTATAGCTTGACCTCAACTCAAGCTTAGCACATCATATTAAGGTGAGATTTTTGTTAGATATGCAGGTAGAATTGTTGAGAGAAGAAGTAAGGATCAGATCCACATTGATAGATATCCAAAACATGATCCTTCCAATCATGGACACAATGCAAAAGCATATTGCATATTCAAAGACATTGGTCCAGGATAACAATTTTTCTATTACAAACCATATGATTAAAATTTCAACAAAAAGTTCAATTGGCACACTCCACCTACAAAATTTTGTAAGACAACTAGGATAAGACATTAGCTCTTATTCTCAAGGTACATTTTGAGTTTATCTCACATTTTGATGTCTCTATTTGAACATATTGCATAACTCTTTGGCATTATTGTCAAAAAGGGGGAGTAAGAGATATGTGGAGACAAAGGGGGAGAGAATAGCTTGGTATATGTACAGAATAAATGAGAGAGATTATGTATATATTATGTCTTATGTATGGGGGAGATATATGAAAATGTATATACAGTAGCTTTACAAAGATAAATTTTGAAAAATAAAAATCAGTATGTCAGTGTACATAAGTCTTAGCTTATAAGTGTTTTTGTCACTAATGCCAAAGGGGGAGATTGTTGGCATTATGTTATATTTGTCATTAGTGAAAACACTTATTCAAATCTGTATGGTTACCGAGCTCATCACTTAGTCTACATTTTATACCAAGCATTCTAGAAGCTACTGAGTGAAAGTAGATAGTGCACAGTCCAGTAGTTATCACCGAGTAGTTAGTGGTCATTGAGCTTCATAGTACTTACCAAGCCCTCAGTTACTATGATGTGAAGCTAGTGTATATCAAGTGATGGATGTGCAGTGTTTATCGAGTGCTAGCAAGGTAAAAACAATATTCAGTATCTACCGAGTGACACTATATCTATCGAGTCTCCAATGGTCATCGATTTCAAAGCTATGTTGTGTGATTAGTATGGACCAAACTTCTACTTCTACCGAATGCATGATGATGCTAAGTAATACAGTGGATGTTGAGTATCAGAAGGTCACCAAGTTAGCTTATAGAACTTGAGTTTCTGTTATTTGGTTGACTCAATAATATTTTGTTTACTTGTGTTTTAATCAACCTTGTAATTGTAAATATTGGAATGGTATATATGTAATGTATTTTATCATTTGCAATATATGGATGTATGGAGATGTAATATTTTGAGAAGAGTGAATTCAAATCAGCAGTAGAGCAGAGTATTTAACAAGGTCTACAAGGAGCAATAAAGTTATATCTATCACAAGAGGTGATCTATACTTCAAGGATCTAATCAGCAATCAAGTTGTAAGTTAGCTTTAGTATTTCATCCTAATAGGTGACTTAGTTTTCTAAATCCTTTAACACGGTAGAATTAATAGTCTTTCTTCAAATCTCTTAACAGACTGCATACTTCATTGTATGTTTGTAAAACCTCTAACAAGGTGGATCTAGCAGTCCAAATTGCTCTTAACAGGGTAGATCATCAAAAGTGGTCAATGTAAGCCTTAACAGGCCAAATTTATATTGTAGTAGTGAAGTTTTATGGGTGTCATCCCCACCCTAGTTTTTCTTTCTATTTGGAAGGTTTATGGGTCACCAAATTCTATGTTCATGTGTCATGAATGTTTATCTTTCAATTTTTCATGCATGCAGTAGATTAGATGAATTAAATGGTGAATGGATTATGCTGACCAAGTACTGAATTATTTTAAAATGTCAAGGTTATTGATTCACCCCTCCCTTCTTAGTAACCTAGCTAGTCTTGATTATTTTGAACATAACCACACAGTGGAAATAGAATAACAATGCAAGGTCTTGTACCAAATTACAATAATTATTCATAAAATAATTGCTACATGCAATCTATCGGGCTATAAGGCCTTCCCAGTTATGACCAAATACAAAGAAATTACAATAAAAATTCTACAAGATCCCTCAAGATCCAATCCAAACCTATCCTAGCTAGCCTAGATCTATAACATAGCATCACTTTGGAAGAAACCACCGAGGAAATCTAAACTTGTGCTTGTAAGCCCACCAAGTAATATCCTTGTTTTCCAATCGTAGCCCTAGCTTTGCTCCAACTTTATCCATGATCCAAGTGTAAACTAGCTCACATTTGGAACTCTATCCACACACTCATAACTCCATCATAATCTTACTATAAACTGCCTCATATTTGGGCTTTGTCCATAGACTTAGGAAAAACTCGCTCTTTAGCTACTCTCCACACTCATTCCTCTTCGGAATGAATGACTCATTCCTCCATGAATGTAAAATGACTAAAAGACTCCATAGGAGCCCCTAATTATACCAAATAAGCTACAAGTTAGCTACAACACAAATTAAATACCCATACTTAAATTAAATTCCAAAAGTTTGGCTCCAACTGAATTAAATGTCCAAAAATTGATACCTAAGAAAAATCATGATATCTCCTAGCTCAAATTGAATTATAACTTGTCATTTGAATTAAAGGTAGTAATTTAGGTCATATAAAAACTCTAAAATTCACAAAATCTAATTCATCAAGGATATTTGTGCATCCATTTCGAAAGTCACGTACAGAAACTTGTCGCACAAACTGCCAAAAATTGATACTCTGGGAGAAATACCAGATCTCCCAACTTATAAAGAATTAATACTTGTAACTTTAATAAAAAATAATATTATAGGCCCTTTTCAATTCATAAAAAAAAAATTCCTTGAACTCATTGTATAAAATCAGTTACATGGCCTACAACAAGCACCCAGAAACCAGAAAACATAATTCTAGCAGCAAGGTAAAAATAGCTCAAACTTCAACTCAATCCATTCAATTGTTAGAATTAAACCAAGGACAAAAATAAAAATTAAATGAAAATATAAAAATTATTAGAAAATAATAGATCACACAAAAAATAACACAAGAAACCAAGATTTAATGCGGTTCACCCAATCCCTAGGCTACATCCACCAAATAGCAAGACTGATATTATTATGATCTAGTGATTACAATATGATTACAATTTATAATCCCTTACAAATCAATATCACCAAAAGAACCAATTTTTTTCATCACCCACAATGAATCAATCCCTAAACCTTAGCCCTTTTATACATGTATTTTTACCACTTTAGGGTTATAATTAATAATTACATTTTGGCCCAAAATCCTGATAAAACAGGGACCAAAAAAATTTTGGGGGCTCTACCCCTAAACCCTCATACAACTAGGTTCTATATTGGGGGCTACTTCCCTCAAACCCCTACTTGGGTTTTAGCCTAGCCCTAAACCACATCAATGAATTATCAATGTAGTACTTCCCTAATTAGTCATTATAATCTAACAATCTTCCACTTGAGGATTGATCAGGCTCCACACTAAACAACAATCTCTCACTTGAAGACTAATATTTTAGCTATGCCACTACTCCATGAGGCTCCCATTGGATCAAACCACCCTAGACTTTGTTGTTCTTTTATTCATGTTCAATCTAGAAGACCAACCAAAGTTGAAGAGGAGTTTAGTTTCTCCTTGGTTACTACTTTTGTAAACATATCTACTAGATTGTCATCTGTATATAGCTTGTCCAGCTTTAACTATCCATCATCCAAAACTGACTGAATAAAATGGTATTACAGCTATATGTGTTTGGTCTTTGAATGTAGAACTAAATTATTTGCAAGATCAATGGCACTCTGACTATCTATAAACAAATAATTATCCTTTTGAGGGTGTCCCAATTTCTTCCAAGAAAAATTGAAGCCATATCATCTCCTTCACTACCTCTATAGCAGCAACATACTCTACCTCTGTAGTGGATAAAGCATTAGCCTTCTGTAACCTAGAAACCCAGCTTGTGACTGCCCCACCAAAAGTAAAGACACAACCTATAGTACTCTACCTAGTATCAATATCCCCTGCCAAATTTGAGTCAACATAGTCCTATAAATTAGTAGTAGAACCCAAAAAGTGTAAACACTTATTAGATGTTCCTCTCAAATATCTAAGAATCCATTTGACTGCATTCCAATGCTCAATTCTTGGATGACTCATATACCTTCTAATGACTCCCACTACATGTGCAATATCTAGCCTTGAACATACCATAGCATACATAAAGCTTCCTATAGCTTAATCATAGGGTACCTTTGACATCATCTCCTTCTCTTCTTGCATCTTGGGACACATCTCCTTTGTCAACTTCAAATGACTAGGTAAAGGTGTGGCATTCTCCATAGAGAAACATTGCAACACCTTCTCAACATAATTAGCCTAAGATAGCATCAATTTTTTGTTCTTCCTATCTTTGAAAATATTCATACCAAGTATTTGTTGTTTTTCCCCCAAATCCTTTATATCAAATGTATGTGCTAACTAGCATTTCAGCCCCTTAATCTAATCCATGTTAGATCCAACTACAAGCATATCATCAACATATAAACATAGAATAATGTAGTTGTCATCATCCAACCTCTTAAAATAAACACAATGATTTGAATAACACCTACTATATCCATGCTCATGCATAAAACTATCAAATTTAAAATACCATTGCCAAGGTGCTTGCTTCAATCCATATAATCTTTTCTTCGATTTGCACACTAATTTCTCCTTACCTTTGACCTCAAATCCCTATGGCTGAGCCACATATATCTCTTCATCAAAATCACCATGAAGGAAGGCTATTTTAACATCAAGCTACTCTAAATGCAAATCTTTAGTAGCCACAATATTTAAAATAGTATGGATAGAAATCATCTTAACAACAAGAGAAAATATCTCATCATTTTCTATGAAAATCCTTTTACAACTAACCTAGCTTTAAATATTTTCTTACCTCCATCCTCTTCTTTTAACCTATAAACCCACTTATTTTGTAAAGGCCTTTTATCTGTATGCAACTTGCATAAATCCCATGTCTTATATTTTAGCAAAGAGTCCATTTCATCTTTCATTGCAGACTCCCATTGAATTTTATTATCCACTTGCACAACTCCATCATAACATTTAGGTTCACCAGCATCTATTAGTAAAATAGAATACAAAGAGAGAGAAAAAAAATTTGGAGATCTAATTTTCCTTGTTGATTATCTAACATTCACTAGTGTGTGTGGTATTTGTTGGTGTAGTTGTTGCACATCATGAGGAATGGCTGGAACATCATCTTTTGGAGTATCATTTAGCACTACATAATCATCTTCTTTCTTCTCATGTTGCTGAAAAAAATCTTTGTACAACACTTTCTCATTGAATATGACATCCTTGCCTCTTAAATTTAATGATTTTCAAAATTTCAAAGCCTATAACCAAATTCATTAATGTCACATCCCAAAAATACACATACTTAGCTTCTAGCTTGGTTCTATTTTCATAATTGAAATGAGCAAATGCTTCGTAACCAAAGGTTTTGAGAAAAGAATAACTCACCTTCTTACTAGTCCATGCTTCCTCTAGAATACCACAACCCAAAAGAGTAGAGGGACCTCTATTAATCAAATATGTAGCAGTATTGATAGCCTCCACCCACATGTGTAAGGGCAACCCAATATGAAATCTAATGCTCCTTGCACACTCCATTATAGTCATGTTCATGTGTTCAGCCACTCCATTTTCCTATGGAGTCCTTGGAATAGTTTTCTATCTACAAATACCATTAGTGGAGAAATATTCTTCAAATTCATGACTACAATATTCACCACCATTGTCAAATTTGAGACATTTTAATTTCATACTAGTCTCATTTTCAACCAAGCATTTTTATTTCTTCAAAGTTTGAAATACACTAGATTTCTATCCAAGGAAATAAACCCATACTTTTCTATTTTCATGATCAATGAATGTAACATAATAAGGAGAGCCACCACAGGAAGATACTTAAGCCGGTCCCCATACATTGGTATGCACAAGCTCTAATTTATCCTTTGTATTTTCCTTCCCAATCTTCACAAAACTCACTCTCTTTTGTTTTCCATACACACAACTTTCACAGAAGTCCATATTAACATATTTTAGACTTGGTAAAACTTTCTTTGAATGAAGTACTTTAATACCTTTCTAACTCATATGCCCAAGTCTATTGTGCCATAGCACTGTATCAGAATCTACAGTAGCTATTTTTTCTCCTTGCTCAACTACAGCAACTGTTCCTAAACATTCATTTTTCTCTAAAACAATTGAAGTAGAAGGAACAATATGACCTATACAAAAATATAAGGTTTCTAATTTCACACCTTTTTCTATTACAAGGGAACCTTTTGAAACCTTCCAACTTTTCTCATTAAAACTAACCATACAACCATCATCACCAAGTTGCCCTACTGAAATTAAATTCCTACTCAACCTTGGAACATGTCTTACTTGATGTAGTAGCCAATGATTCCTATTCTACAACTTAATCTTAACTTTTCCCTTTCCAACAATCTAACAGGGTTCATTATCTCCCAAATAAACAAGTCCAAAATCTCCTTGGACATAACCAATGAAATAACCTCTATGAGGTGTAGCACAAAATGAAGCACCAAAATCATGAATCATCAACACTTTCTAAATACTAAAGCAAAGTGTCCTTTTCAAATTTGTTACTTACCACATTTGCCTCCTTGTCTCCATCTAGTTTATCTCCTTCATTTTTTTTTTAAAGTCCAATAATCTTTCTTTTTATGCCCTAGTTTCCCACATACCAACAATCGTTTGGTCCTCTCAATTGAGACCTCCTTCCCTTTGGCTTTCCTCTTGATTTCCCATGATTTTTAGAATTACTTCTTCTCTCAATCATTATGCCTCTACTTTGTGCATTCAAAGCACTTCCTTATGTAGATCCACCTAAGGATTTCCTACAAGTTTCCTCACTCAAAATAACACCAATCACAACATCATATTTTAGGATACTAGATCTAGGAACAAAATTACTCACAACCATTACCAAGCCATTCCAACTTTTAGGCAGAAAACACAAAATTAAGAGAGCACTAATTTCTTCATCAAAATTGATACCCATAGAAAATAACTGACTATTAATAGTATTAAACTCATTTAAATGATCTACAATAGATCCACCTTCTACCATTTTTATATTAAATAAATGCTTCATGAGAAATACCTTGTTTGAAGCAGAGGACTTTTTATACAGTTTCACTAGGGTTTGCATCAACTCTTTTGTTGTCTTTGCTTTTGTAATATTAAATGTCACCGATGGTGCTAGGCATAATTGAATTCTTCCAAGTGCCTTTTTGTCCCAAAGATCCTAATTGTCATTTGACATAGATCCATGATTCTTAGTTTTCCCTTCCAACAACTTCCATGAATCCTTCTAATAAAGATAGTCTTCCATTTACATCTTCCACAACTAAAAGTTTTACCCATTAAACTTGTCAACTCTCATCTTACCCTCATCTACCATTGCTCCCACTCAACCGTGAGACTTTCCTATAGAGGATAACTGAAAGCACAACCTCCCTTTGATACCACTTGTTAGGATTAAACCATGGACAGAAATAACAATTAAATGCAAATATAAACAATATCATAAAATAATAGATCACATAGAAAAGAACACAAGACACCAAGATTTAACATGGTTGACCCAATCCCTAGGTTATTTCCACCAAACAACAAGTCTGATATTTTTATGATCTAGTGATTACAACCTGATTACAATATGTAATCCCTTGTAGTTCAATACTACCACAAGAATCAATTTTCACATCACCCACAATGAATCAATCCCTAACCCTAAGCTCTTTTATACAAGTATTTTTTACCATATGGTCTATGTATAGTACTTCCCTAATTAGTCACCACAATCTAAAACCAATCTCTATGCACACATATGACAAGGTTCCCCAATGTGTCTCCAACACATCCCTAACCAAGAAAATAATAACTCCACCAAAATTCAATCTCAGTGCTCCTGCATCATACAAGACATCTATAGGGAATAGAATGTTGTGGTAGATTCTTTGGCAAGCTTGGGGTTGCAAGTCCAAGGAATAGGGTGTTGGAGGAAAATCACCTATTTACCTATTGAAGTCCAACCCCTCATGGAAAGGGAATAAATTAATAAACACAAGGAATGATTGATAGTTTTTGGTTGAGGTTTCATTGTTGGACTCTTATTGTGGTACTTATCTTTAAGCTAGATATAGCTTCAAATTTAAATGTAAATCAAATGATGAAAATATGGAATTATTTAAATGCAACTCAGGATTTAAAAAATGGGATTATTATGGAAAGGATTAATAGAGATTTTATTAGAAGGAGGTTGAATATAAATATCTATGACCTTTACACTAAAATTTTGGCTCAGATTAGAGAGCATGTCTTTCAGAGGCAAGTTAATAGTATGATTGATTGCAAGAAAGGTTGTACACACATGTCACCTTATTGGTGATGGGACAAATAATTCTCCAACACTTTGAGTTATAATTATGGAATCCTAGGGTGTTTGCACCAAGATGGCATCCATTTAGTGGACACCACAAAAAAATATCAATGACCCAATTGGGTTATTTGAAATTTCAAAAAGAAGCTACACTTAGTTACCAAGCTTGGCCAAAATACTAAAAAAAAATTAAAAATCCCCGATTGGGTTTTGAAACCCGATCAAGTTCTAGGGAAAAAATCCTCAAAACCTAGCCTATTTATGGAGAAGAGAAATCATAATATTACTTGTTCAAAACCCATTTAGGTTGTGAAGAACTAAAAATAGGTTGTACTCTAGAATCCATAACTTTCACATCTGGAGTCTGATTGAATCCATTCAAAATAAGTTAGAAATATATTAAAGAGGTATACAATATAATGAAACTAAAATTATCCTAGGAAATAAATATTTTCTTTGCATTCCATTTGAATCAAGAATCATCTAAAACAGGCATTCATTATTTCCCATACATGGAACAAATAGGTAGGTATGAGTTCTATCATAGTTTCCCTCTTTCTATCACCCCTCTCTATCTCTCTTCCTCTAACACACACACTCACTCACTCACTCACTCATTTACCCATTAACTCCTAAAAACTCTCTTGCTAAATCTTAACATCTCTTATTATCTCACTAATTCTCTATCTCTATCTAACTTTTAATCCTTAACCTCTCTCTCTCTAACTAACCCCTATCCCTCTCTCTATAACTAACATCTCTTATTCTCTCACTAACTCCTAACCTTACTCTATCTAACTCATAATCCTTAAACCTATCTCTCTACCTAACTCATACCCCCTCTATCTAACTAACACCTAAACTCTCTCTCTCTCAAAGAATATTATCTAATTGTTGATACTAAGAATATTATCTATTTTCTCATACTTTTATCATTATATGTTGATGTGTTTTGTTGCCATCAATGCCAAAGAAGGATATTGTTGGAAATAATTCTTCAAATTGTATGTTGTCATTTATGTTACACAAATGTCAATATTAACCAAGCATTTTCAATGTTAACTGAGAAGTTAGGAAATGAAGGATATCCAACTTCCAGTATTAATAGAGTGTTCAAGCATCAAATGACTTCTAATGTTAACTAAGTGATCAATCCCAAGATTGACCAAGTATCAACATAATTCACTTGTCAATTAATTGACTAATTGAAACCGATTATTTGGATGTTTATTTTTTATTTTAAAGGGTATTTAAGATTACTTGTCAAAGATTATGTATATAAGAAAGGTAAAGTAGTGAGGAGAATGTGAGAAAAAAAAGATGTGGAATAAAATGGATATGTGATCAAAGGAAAAGGAAGAGCATCAAAGTGTGCAAGATAAGATACCAAGAACATTCTAGTCAGTAAGGATCCAAAGGTCAAGCTAGAATAGAGATCTAAATCTACAAAGGAATTTGCTTCATAAATCAACTTAAATTACTATTACCTTCAAACCATTATAGTGGTGAAGAAATCTCTTAATAGAATTGACTTAACAAACAAATTGAAAATCCTTTAACAAGGTGACATTTCAAATTGAATTGTTTGAAGACTTCTAACCAAGACACTCCTAACATAGTGATCTAAATCCTCTAACAAGGTCATACTTAATAGTATGTACTGTAACCTTTAATAGAGTTAGTTCCTAACATGGATCACTTTAGAAGAATGAAAAATATTGTGACTATTTGCATGGTGGTTTTCCCAAATTGGGTTTCCACATTAAATCTTGGTTTCATCTGTGTTCATTCCATTTTCTTTATGCTTTATGTTTTTGCAACTAAGCTACTAAAGGTTAAACAAATAAATATTCATAAGACTTCTTTTTTAACCAAGTTACAACAATAACTTAGTCTTAACCAAGCTAAACAAGGAATTGCATTATCAGTGAAAAGTTTGATTTGGCATCTAGGGAAAGGGAATTTTTTTTGTAGTAACTGATTCACCCCTCCCCTCTTAGTTATTATCTTCATTTCCAATTTTTGGTACTACTAAAAGTACATCATGCAACCAAATGAGATGGACCCAAATCAAAAAATGTTCAAGGACGTAGTCAACTTCATTGTATTGGGATCACTTTTGTGCATTATATGAATGCAGTCTGCAAACTTTTGTGGGTTTAAATTGAGGTTTTATGGTTCTACAAAGAAGGCATCTATGGATAATTTGGAGTTCCAATTTGGCTACACTCATCCAAAACTCACAATATGTTAATTTTTCTCCCCTATGTTGTGTTTCAATCAAAAGAACATAAATTTATGAATCTAGATGGAGTCAGTATAGCGAAAAAATGAGATGAGTTTATTTGACTTGTGGATATCAACAAAGATTCTAGATTGTAGATAGTTGTAGCTATTTATGGCCAAAATAATATCAGGAAGACCACAATAGCTAACAACTGGGGTGACAAGATAATTTACAACATTTTCACATCATTGAGAAATGAAATAAGAGGAAGCATATCTTGAGATAAAATGTGTATATTCTTGCAAGATCAATTAAAAATCAAAATAAGTAAGGGCTCATTTTCTTGTTGGAATTCAATGAGAATAGGAATTAAAATTTAGATTTTATCTCTAATTCTTCATTTGGTGTGGGAAATTGGAATAGGGCATAGGAATGTTTATTCCCATTTTGAACCCAAAATGAGTATTTTTTTCATTCTCAAAAATACATATTGTTGGAATTAGCTCTTCCTATTCTCAATCTGACTTTTCCAAAATTAATACTTTTTTTGGGTTTGTGGTTATACCGGCATCATTTTAAAAGTGTCTCTTTCACAGGCATTTATCTTTCTCCAATGTGGTGTTTTTGGCCTCCTAATGTGCATATTTTTGGTGTGAAGCAATAGTGAATACAATGGGAATCCAAGAAAGTTGAGGAGGAGACTTCCATTGTAATGAAATTAGTAGAAATTATGAAGATCAATGTGAGAAATGGAAATCTCTCATGGTGGGAACAACCCATGATGCAAATATAATAGAGGATTTTAGGATTTTAGAGACTCTACAGTTGAAGATCTACCCACTTTTAGTTCAAAAACCATTAATTCATCAAATTTTGAGCTCTTTGTGTTGACTATAGACACTACAACATTTGATGTGAAAAATGATTGGCCTAATGTTATCAACAAACTATGAAGGATTGATGACATGAGCACTAATACTTATTGGTGAT
The DNA here is from genome assembly GCA_028749045.1 of Cupressus sempervirens. Lineage (NCBI taxonomy): Eukaryota > Viridiplantae > Streptophyta > Pinopsida > Cupressales > Cupressaceae > Cupressus > Cupressus sempervirens. The sequence goes on from CM053788.1 coordinate 309,999,158, forward strand.
TCAATTATTGTTGCATTGTAAGCTTAAACAACTAATAAGTTATAGTGATTTTTTTACTTTACATACTATCTGTTTAATCCTTTCCTTTTTTCTTAAGGATGTCATACAAAGACTTTTAGGTTGCATATATTCTCTTCTCTTCACATTTTTCTATTCTCCCTCATTCAAGCTTGTTGTGATTCAATTACAATACACAAGTGTATGTGATTCTATGAACATGGGCAATGTAAGTATCAATCTTTAACATGATGGTTCTTCATTAAAACTAGATTAATGTCATTTTCAAATAAGTCGTGCATCACCCAACTGCCTACCCATAATGTTGCTAAAGCTCATATTATCACCAACACTGTGGCTACTTTGTACATCTTCCTTATTAATTTGGTGTCCAAACTAATTTATTGTTATTGTACATTATTATTTTCTTGTCTATAAGCACTACCCACCATTGAAGATGTTTTGTACTAGTTTTGAATGCTCTATAATTTATGAAGGAAAATTTTTAATTTTTCATGGTAGGATTATATTTGATAGGTTTACCTTATATAATCATTTTAAAAGATTTGTGATATTTATCTCATTTGGGTTGCCCAATTTATCAGATAATTTAAATTGGTAAAAGAGGATAAACATGCAGTCGGTTACATATTTCAAGCTATTTAATCTTTATCATTTTATTGGCCCATGCATTTCAAAATATTTATCTTAATTCAAAATTTAATTACTTGAAATTGTAATCTTCCTTGATTAATTATAAAAATATATAATTCATTTTGTTTGCATGTTAGAAGAGAGGCTTCAACCTCTTGATCAAGTGGAACTTACATGGAAATTTGTGGATGACCTTTTCTTATATACTAGAGATTCCTTAACCAAAAAAACAATAAATTAAAATAAATAATTTGTTTTTTAAATTAAAAAAATATAAACTTAACCTTATTCCAATTCCAATTTTGTAAAACCAAATCCTAGATTAACATATTCCCAATTAAAGTCTAGGTGAACCAAATGGGATTAGAATTGTAATTTCCAATTCTCATTATCATTCCCATTTCAATTATAATTCCTAATTCCTATTTTAGCAATAAAATGGGCCATAAGAGTTTTGGGTAGATAGAACCAACATGATAATGACAATAGAGTCCCCATCATTGTTCAGGTTCCTAAGACATTGGTGGGTCATAAGGGAATCGAGACTTTAAAAATAGAGTAAAAGTATATTGTTGGACAACTAGTCGACAATATTAAAATACAAGGAGATGGAGTAGGATAGTTAAAAGGAGGGTCTATATATATATTTGTGGGAAAACATTGTTATTTGGAGAGCAGTCTCATCACATATAAGGTCTTGAATGTTATGAATAGAAAAATTGCATCTATTATTTGAGACATTCCATTGTTTCATTGCTTGTTGATCGGATGTGAATTTTTTGGCCTTGCAAATGCATAAAATGGATCGTAAGTGGACATTTCACATTCTAGGAGTGGATAGAGGAATAATAACCAATGTTCCATTCTCATTCTTTGACAAATGCTTATATGGAGACATTTTATGATTTTATTGAAGCAACTTGTATCAAGGATGCACATATACATATTTACTATCCTTAAATGTTTCATTTCTCTCTCATAGTAGTCTCTCTATTATTTTTATTTCTATGCATACTATAAGAGCTACTATCCTTAAGCTAAATTCCTTTCTCTCTAGAGATATTCTTACAGGAAAAAGAAGATTTTCATTAGATTCCAAATGAGTGTGACACTTCATCGGAGGTAACATTAGATGAGGAGCTCAAAAGATTGATATTAAGAGGGAGTCTAAAATTCCATATGTGTAACTACATGATTTTAATGGTTATGCCCCTTGCGTACATCATCTAGAAGTGATGACTTCCAAATGATCATCATTTGTATTTACAGAAGTTATTGAAAGATGATGATCTTACAATAGATTAATCTTCTATAATTATGTATATCTTATGATGTATATGCATATCGTGATAGATTATATCTTGCATGGTGGATAAAGTTCCTTTAACAGACCATGAATGTTCCTGTGGTAAGTATCATTCAGGGTATGTGTGCATATACCTTATGAACATTTTTTGGGTACTTTTTGACTGTCATAAAACTTGATATTCAAGAGGCCATTACCTAGAGTAATTGGTGAATATCATGTGACTTGATGTTCAAATTGTCATTACTCAAAGTACTTGGTGAATATTTTTGCAACTCAATGTTTAGGAGCCCAATATCTAGATATTTGGTGAATATTATGTGAATTGATATTTTGAGGCCACTACTCTTGATATCATGAGATGATCTCTAATTGTGGCTATCTTCAAATCAAAGATACTCTTAAACATGATATCCTACATATTACACCAAGGTAATATCAAATTCATTTGTTTATTCTCCCTAGCTAAGAGGGAATGTAATTATTTTGTGTAGCTTTAGTCAAATAAACCTATGAGTTTGCTCTCTCTCTCTCTCTCTCTCTCTCTCTCTCTCTCTCTCTCTCTCACACACACACACACACACACACACACACACACACAATAACTCCTAATTGCTCACACTTTTTATCTCTTACCAATTCCTAACATCTCTTATTATCTCACTAACTCCTAACCTACCTCACACACACACAATTAAAGAGAGAATATAAGGGTTACAAGTTAGAGAGAGAGGTTATAAGTTTATGAGATAATGAGAGAGGTTAGGAGTTAGTAAGATGAATTCTTATCTTTACCTTCATCAAGTTTGTTAATGTTGAAGTGGGCATCTCTAAAATCACCAAATATCTTACACATCTTCTTAGCTTTCTAACCATATAAATTATTATTTTTGGACAACGTTAACATTGTAAAATTTAATTATTTTTACCAAATTCTTGATAGTTCACATAGACATATGTCTAATTGTTTTTAATAACTTTTGATATACTTAACCAAATTCAAAACAAATTACATATTATTGTTCTACACTTAATTCTACACACTTCAAAAAAAAAGGTTTCCATTTTTAAACATTTTAATGAAAGTTATGCCTAGCACATGAAAAAGTACCAAAAGCTTAGGATGTAGTCACTTTAATAATTCATAAAAAAATGTAATACTCATCAAAACTAACAAAAAAATATAGAAATTCTAAATATCACTCTTAACTATCATCCTACCAAAGGGATTGGCAAAAGAATGAATATAACTATTCATTTTGTGTTGCACACAAAAATATCTATGTTATGTTTTCTTAAAAAAATTAAGGAATATTTTTCATTTGTGTAGGGTTTTACCCACCTAATATTATACATTTTTGTAAAAAATCTATTATTTTAGAAAAAATATTCAAAGTACTACAATTTATATTGTTTACACATTTTGTCATCTTGAGTGGATGACCCTCAAATGTCTCATCCAAGTTTAGGTTTACCTTATTTTTATTTTTAAAATTTCACTTACACTACCCCACCCCACCCGCCGCCACCACCCCCCCCCCCCCCCCCCCCCCCCCCCGCCCTCCCCTCCCTCATTTTTACACTATATTGGTGCACTTACCCACTAAAAAACTTCTATAGATACAACTCTGAGATTTCTATGAGTGAATTTTTTCTCACAATGAGTCTAGTAGTGTAAGGGTTTAACCAAGATTTTCAATTTGTAACTATCAAAGATTTCTGGATAGGGGCCTAAGATGGGTGGTGACATGGTGAGGATTGAACCATCTAAAATTGAGGACTATGTGAGAAATATATATTCTTTGATGCTTCTAAAGGAAGGGATTTTGGTTTCATTCATGCAGGCTATGGTGATACATGATGATAATTGTTCCTCTTAGTTTGTCAACTCTTGGATGAATAAGATAGTCACCACCAATGGTATCTCTTTCTAAGTGAATAAGGAAATTATTTCTATGGTTACAATATTATCTACGGATGGAAGAAAATGGTAGGAAGTTACTAAAGTTTCAAATGAGTTGAATCTCAAAATATTCTTCAAGCAAGATGAAGAGCCAATGAAATTTAGAGGCGGGTTCAGCTGTAATGACCTTCCAAACCCTTGGGATGAGGTATGTCTTGTGATTATGAAACAAATTACACTAGAAGATAGATTCATTGGGTGTTATTTTTATCATTTTCCTTTACTAAACCATTTTAGGCAATTTTATGAAGTATATATTCCTTTTTTCTTCCTTCATGTTTTGGAAGCCACGATGATGGAGGTAAGGGATAGAAGGAAGAAGGGTAAAAACTATACTATCCTTCATAAAGTTCTTATCCTTTGTCTTTAAAATTTTAACCTTGCCTTATATTTTCCCTAATGTATTTCTTTAGTGGATACCCAAGGCCCACAAAATCCACCCAAGATTGTGGTTGGGGGTTGTTCAATGGCCCCACATTCTCAATCATCCTCATCTTCCACTCCCTTTGAATACTCCAAACAAAATAATAATATTTCATAAGGGACCAATGTTATTGCCAAAAATCCTACATTAGAATACTTTATTGAGATTGATTTGGTTCATTTTAAAGAGGAGAATGATGGGATCATAGGAGTTTGGGTAGATTGGCCAAGAGCCATGCACAATAGAAATAGATAGAAAATAGAATGATAAATACTAGAGAGGAAGAATTAGGGTCAGGATCTAGTAAGAAGGTGAATCAGAGAAGAAAGGAGAAGGAGTTTAGAAAAAAATATGTTAGTAAGGAGGATGAGGATGGTGATGAAGAAATAGAGGAAGAGACCTCAGACTTAGAAATGGGGAAAGAGAATAAGATAATAATAAAAAAGGCCAGTCATGACTAAATACATGTGTCTCCTAGTTTCACTAGGAACACATTTTACTTCACCTCCATGACCCATCCAATTACCCAAAACCACTAGTGATGCTTCCTCAATGACTTCTACCTTACTGTGAGACCCGAGTAAAAATAAAAATATATGTTTTTAGCTAACCCCAATGTGTTATAGGTTCATGATACGGTGATATATAAAGGACTATGTGTTGGATGCCAAGAGATAAATGGTTCTATGAAATATATAAAATGGGATATTGAAGCTCTCAAAGTCCAATTTACTACTCTAGATTAGATCTTCAAGATAATTTCCAAGTTCATAGTAAAGGTGACTCATGCAGCAGCTACCATGCTTCAATTTCTCCTACAAAAGAAGGAAGGTGGGGGCTTAGCCAGAGGACTCTAGGTAAATATATGGTTTTATGGAAGATGATTACACCAATTTTTTTCTTGTGAAAAAGGGAAAGGAAAAGGATAGATTTTATGCCTTTTTTGTTTTATAATTTATTTACTATCCTATATTTTTTTTAGGATGTTCCAACTGCTAAATTTATGGACTGGCTAGTTATGGCCTTAATGGGCTCTAATAACTTAATAAGTAGTTTTAGATACCATGCTTTAAGTGGATGTATATTGTATCATTATTTTATCATAATAAATAGGAATTCATTTAATTTATAACCATTTAACACTATATAATATAATTTAATGATAAATCTACATTTAGGATGCATTTGCATATCTCTCTTATATGTCTTTTAAATAGGATCTAGGTTGGACCTAGTAGGTCCTCCTTCACATTCCTATCCTATAATGTAAAATTCAAGGTAGGATGTATCTACTTAGTTCCTCCCCTTTTCCTCCTTCCAAACACCTTAACTCCTTTTTTCATAGCAAGATGTGATTTCCTAAAGATCTACACATGATTTTTGAGACTCGAGATCTATTCTAGGACCTTGACATGATCATGGGTATTGTTTCACCTAATTATTAGGAACATGGTGTATCCCCACTCAATTAGTGGCATATTTCACCCCTACTAGACCAATTAGGAGTGTAAGTGCATCCCTACTTAGGTCTCATTTTGGGTCCTCCCTTTCAGGCTCTACATTGGGGGTTGATCTAAGCCTTTGTTTCTAGCCTAGTTGACTAGTGGGAAAATGTTATTTCAAAATCCTTTATAAGAAAAATCAATTTCTTAATTTCTAATGATGCACATTGGTATGATGATATGTGAGCATGCCACAAGAAATCAAGTAAGAAAGAGAAATAAAGCAAGTGCATACTTCATATGGATAAGTCATTGTGGACATTCTAATTTTCCTTAACTTATATTTTCAAGGTGAAAGAAAGGAGGCTTGAAAACATCCATTGAATCAAGAGAGTTATTTACTTCCCCATTCCATCCTATCATTCAAGCATTAAAGATTCATTCATGGAGTTGCAAATATGGATTATGAGTATGACTTAGAGTACTTTATCCTTAGGGACTTGGTATGCTTTCTAGGTTATCCTCAAACCTATACATTGTTACTTCATCATCATTAAAGTTAACACTTCATGCTAGGGTTTGGATCTAGGGATTTATATCTTGGCATTGAAAATTTAAGGATCATTCATGAGAATCATAGACATTAGTATTGATTCAATGACTATTTGTGGAGGTGCAAACCACCAAAATGAGGGGTCGACTAAGGAAACCCACTACATAGTCAACCAAAACACCCCATTTTCAAACACCACTAGATCTTATAAGGTAGGATAAAGAATAGATTCGGATACCTTTTTAGAGAAGCTCAGAGGTATGAAATCATATTCAAGTTTAGATACTACATATCAAGGTCATATTTCTTCTCTGTAGAGAAAAGTCACCTCTACTCAAGAAAATTGACTCTTCCAAAATGACAAAAGATTTTTGGGTTTTACAAATTTGGCAATTGTAGGCCTAGATCTAGCTCTATTCATCCATAGGAGCATTACAAAAATAATATATTTATATTCAATTACTTGACTTCCTCTTAAAGACAAGCACTTCATTTCCTTTTGGAAATTAATTAATTTGTACTTTACTTTACATAGATTTAGAAGTTATTTATTTGAATTTCAAGGTCATAGTGCATTCTTTTACCTGTCTTCATAACCATTAAATCTTGTTTTGAGTTGGTTCTCTACTAGCATTTGGATTGGTTGGAAAGAATCATTCTCCTTGATCACATCATCTTGAAGTGGTAGGTTATGTGATGAACTTAGGGTTTATTTCCTTGATTTACATTTGCCCTTACACATTTTTTGTGAGATTGCTTGTGACAAATCTTTATTTTATGGTGTTAGATTTAATCTTTAATTTCATTCTACATTAGATATTACAAGAATTTTAGATTACATTTCTCATATGTTCTTGCATTCTTTATATAAAAAACACAAAAAAATGTTATGAAAGAAAAGAAAATAAAAAATCACATTGCTCATTTTGTTTACTTTCAAGATGTTTTATTTCTTGTATGATTGCTTTGATGATAGCTTTGTAGTGCATAGGGATAGTACTCTAAAAAGGGGATTTTCTTGTAAAGATGATATGTTGGATAAGGTTTTTCTTGATCCTATTCCACTTTCTTCCACATTGCTTTCGATCAACTTTACAGTAAGTTGGGTGCATGGATTCCTTTTTCCACAATTATTTTTTTCTATTGATATACCTCACCTGCACTATGCTAAACCTTTGATTACCATTAATTTTTGTCCTATAATTACTATTATAGGTATACATATGGACCTTTTAAACTATTTTTTTAATCTAGATTTTTTTCTTGTGCTTATCACACTCAGAATAATCCTCAACCTACTATTTCAGTTTCTTTACAACATTCTCAACATGTGCTTCCTTAAGAACCTTGATTAAAACCTACTTCTAAAGAGTATAACCTAGTGGAACAACTATGAATTACGTGTGCTAAGATTTATTTCTGGGAATTTCTTTAAACTTAGCCTACCTATCATGAAGCTTTGCAAAATGCTTCATCTACTTTTCTTGTTCCTCCACTTAGTACAAAAACTATTAATTTCATTTTGGAGTGTATGTATATTGTGCCATCCATTTCTCCTATTGTCTTCATTGAAGATTAACTTCCTCCTCTAGAAATTCAAAATAAGTATGATGCTCTTATGGTAGTTGTGTCTGTTAATAGAAATACTATATTTCATACTCTAGTTGATAATGGTTCAGGATTGAATTTTTGTAGCATGTACATGTTAAAATCTATAAAAACTAATATTTCCATTATTCGTCCTAATCATATTCCTATACATAGATTTGATAACATTGCTAAAAAAAAAGGGTATTATTACATTACCTATTAAGTTTGTCCTTGTGATCTTAGATACTCCTATGCATTTTACGCGTAGACTATTGAACTATAATCTTCTTTTAGGATGACCTTGGTTTCATTCTATCCATGTTTTTCCTTCTACTCTTCATCGCAAGGCACACTTTATTTATAATATAATATCATGTATACTTACCATGTTGATGATGCACCTAATCCCTATTCAAATGTAGAATATGATCAACCTTCTTCTACATAAGAGCCTAAGACATTTGAAACTAAAGATGAACCTATATAAATGAAAATCCTTCTTCTTCTCTTTCTAGGAATGAGTGTGGTACTCTAGATTTGAATCCTACATTTATTGTAGAATATAAGGTGTTGGATTTAAATTTCATGAAAAATAAAATTGACCATGAAAAGATAGTGTATACTTCCACTCCTCTTTCAGGTGAATTGAAAAACATGCTCGTGTCTTCTTCTACTAAAGAAACTATGGAGACTATTAAGCATGATTGCTATGATATCTAGACCAATGAAGAACCTTTAACTCTTGAAAATATGGCTACTATTATGGCCCCAATTATAATCTGTTGAAGAAATCTATACTTAATAGTAAAGGTTGTGGAAAATTTGAACAAGGTATACAAGTTACATTGGATGGTCATGTATTTCTTGAAAATATATATAGGTTAGTATTTAATCCCTATGAACAACCTTTAGTGTTCCCTCTGAGTGTTAATCACATTTGTAGTGGACCTTTAAAATTGATCAATCCACATCTTCTAGATCTTGAAACAAAAACTAAAATGTATTTTTTTTAATGACTATGCTCAAATGGACTTTCTAGGGGTCTATGATAATCTTCCTTCTATTCATTATAAGAAGCAAAGACCATATTTTTTAAATTCTTATGGCTACTTTAAAACAAAGCATCATCTTTTAGAATGTGTGTGATGATTATTTACCAATTGAAGATTCCAAAAAAAGTAGTTTTCTCATCATAGATATTATTGATGTTCAAATGGACTTGGTTTATCTTGAAAAAGTAACTAAAATTGGAAAATGTGTGACTCGAGAAGAATGTGAACAATTTAGTTCTCTCCTGATAGAATTCAAAGATATCTTTGAATGGTCTTATTTGGATATGCCTAGCATTGATTCTAAAATTTTGAAGCATAATTATTTTCTTGCACCAAATGTTAAGCCTATGAAACAAAAGATTTGTAAAATAAATCTAAGTATTGCTCTTCTTGTTACGGAAGAAATTGAAAAACTTTTGGATGTTGGATTTATGCACTCTATTGATTATTCTCCTTGGATATCAAATATTGTTGTTGTTTCTAATGGGAAAAAAAAATATTATGTTGTGTACTAACTATCGAGATTTAAATATAGCCTCCTTGAAACATGATTTTCCCTTATCTAATATTGACATTATAGTGTATTCTACAATAAGACATGCTTTATTTTATCTTAAATTAATGGATTTTTTGGTTATAGTCAAAATTTTATCCCTCTATAATATCAACACAAAAAAACATTCATAACACCTTGGAGAACCTATTGTTGGGTGATGATGCCTTTTAGAAAAAAAAATGTGGGTGCAACTTATGAATGAGCATGACTTATATTTCATGATTACATGCATAAAATTCTTGAGGATTATGTTGATGGTATTCTTTCTAAATCCATTAAATGTGAAGAGAATATTTCTATCCTTATAAAAATATTTGAATGGATATGTAGCTATGATATGCACTTGAATCCTCACAATGTGTGTTTAGGGTAGATACTATGAAATTGTTGGGATTGATTATTTCTAATCAAGGTATTGAAGTAGCTATTAAAAAGGTAGACGCAATTGTCAACATGCCTCAACCTAATAATGTCTCATAACTTTGGATCTTATATTGGAATATTCAATCTATCCAAAGATTTGTTTCAAACTTAGTTAACAGGACTATTCCATTCATTTCCTTTCTTGGAAAAAATTCCACTTTCTCTTGGAATGATGAATGTAAGAAAGCATGAGCAATTTAAGGAGTATCTTGTAATCCTCCTATCTTGAATCCTACACAACCTAATAATCCTTTTTATCTTTCTACATCGACTTCTCCAAAATCCTTAAGTGATGTTGTTGTTCAAAATGATGATCATGGTATCTAAAATATTAGTCATGTCTTGATTGACTATGAGACATGATATAGAGATATAGAGAAGTATTGTCTTGCTTTAATTTTGGCATATCAAAAACAAAGACATTATCTCCTTAATTAAAAATTCAATGTCATTGTTAAATTTGATCCTTTAAAATATCCTACTAAAACTAGCTTATTAAGACATCTTGCAAAATGGGTAATGCTTTTGACAGAATTTGTTTAAAATTTAGCTCTCAAAAAGAAATCAAAGGGAAAGCCTTGATTGAACACTTAGGTGGTGCCCCTTCTTCACTTATAGTTATTACTTCTAATTATTTTCCTCATGGAAAAATATTGCATATGAGTAAGATGATGATTGGGGAATTTATTTTAATGGATTTAAGTGTAAAACTAGTGTTGGTGTGTGTGTGTGTGATCTTAGTTCCTCGTTCTAAAAAACATATTCCTCTTTCTTATAGGATCACTTTTTAATACACAAACAATATTTTGGAATATGAGGCCCTTTTTGTTGGCTTACAATGACTATTTTTGGTGATTCACAATTGATTGTGCAATAAATAAAAGATTTATATCAAACTCATAATGATAATATGATAAGGTATTAAGAACTAGCTCTTGATTTATTGTCTAAATTCTCATCTTACGACATTGAGGTAGTACCTAGAAAGGATAATAGGCATGCTGATACAATGGATAGTTTTGCATCTTTGTTATACCTTGATGATAATAAGGAATTTTAAATTTCTATTCATACTCTCTTAGAACCTCTTATTTCTGAGAATGATTTTGTGGTGGATCAATGTTTTAATTTACATTTGGATGGGTGGTATTCTAATATTAATTTTACTTGAAGGATGAGGGATTTTTTTAATCTACCTCCCATAATGTTTGTAATCATATTAAAAACTTATCACTTTTCTATATTATTTTGGTTAATTCTCTTTATAAAAGATCTTATGGTGACCATATACTAAGATGTCTAGAAAATAGTGAAGTCCCAATAGCTTTACAAAAAGCTCATGTAGGAACTTGAAGAGGGAATTTTGATGGAAATTCATTGGTAAATAAATTATTAAGAATGGGATACTATTAGAAAATTATGGAACAAGATTCTTTTTACTTTGTCAAAAGATGTTTGTAGCATCAGCAACATGATAATCTTACTCATGCTCCTTCTATTGCACTTCATACTTAGGTGGCCTCCTAGCCATTTAATGTTTGGGGCTTGAATCCTATTGGCATGATTTCTCCTCCTTCCTCAAAAGGGCATACATACATCTTAACAACCACTAATTACTCTAAAAAAATGTTTTGAAATTGTTCTTCTCTGTTCTACTATAGTTGAGCTTATTTGTGATTTTATCTTTTAGAATTCAATTGCTCGGTTTGGTATTAATTCTACCATTATTTTAGATAATTTTACTTCTTTCAGAAAAAAAGTAAGTTAAGAAACTTATGGAGAAATATAAAATTTATCAGCATTCTCTACCCCTTACTATCCACAATCTAATGGGCAAGCTAAAGCTTCTAATAAGGTCATTGAACAAATCTCGCACAAAATAGTTAACAAGCATGGAATAGATTGGAATACTCAATTGAGATATGTTGTGTGAGCTTATAGGGCTGGTGTTCATACTACTATGGGTACTTCTCCTTGTAATCTTGTTTATTGTGTTGGTGGTATCATGCCTTTGGAATTAGAGATTCCTTCTCTTTGAGTATATTTTCTTGGGATTATTTATAAGGACACTTTTAGGGAACAATATTTGCAAGAATTAGAAATGCTATATGAACAAAAAATTAATGCATTGGAACATATAAGATCCTATCATAAGTCTCTTCAAAAAATTTATAACAATAAATTACTTCAACATTCCTTTTCTATTGGTGATCTTGTTCTTTAGGAAAACCAAAGGAATGTGAATGCTTTGCCTCAAAAACAAGGAAAAATTAGTCCTAATTGGTTAGAACCCTTTGTGGTTATTGAAGTCTATGATTTAGGAGCTTATAGTATTGTTGATATGGATGGTTTTCCCCTCAAGTAACCCATTATTATTATGCATCTTCAATTTTATTATGTTTAAAATCTCTTTTGCCCTCCTTGTGTGCTAATGTTTCTCCTAATAGAATATTTTATTAAGATTTATTACTATGTAGTGATTATTAAATTGAAATGTTACTTTAGAAAAATTAGTAACCTCTTTTCTATTGTTCATTTTATGTAATTAATAAACCATTGATCATAATAATAACAATGTCTCATATATATGTATATCATCAAAAGTTCTAGTACATGAAGGCATCATACAAAATATGTCTTTAGTATGTCATCATATATATATCTCTCTCTCTCTCTCAATCTCTTAATGCTCCATTGGGTGGTGACTCACAAACCTCTTTGATATGTAGTGTGACAAGAATTACCTATATGATGTGGTGTTGCGAGAGTGGCTCCTAGATGAATTGTGCTCATATAAAATCTTTTGTGTCATTCACAACTTGGTCTCCAACTCCAATATGTATCATTTGATTCTCTCATCATTCACCTATCTCAATCTTAACTCTAGAGTGATAGATGTGAAGATATTTGCATGCCTTCTTGGATCTCTCTATCCTCTGACCTCATATTAGTGGGTAGAAGGTATCCTCAAAGCTATAGTTGGGTCCTTTAGGACCTCACTCACAAATATCTTACATTCTCTCTCTATCATTGCAATTAAAGCATATTCTATCATTAGTATATTTTTCTTTTTCAAATTTCTTATCTACATCAATAATCTACTTGTAGTATCTTACTTGTCTCTCCATGTGGGTGTTGAACATCTTTCTCTAATGATGAGAGAAATGGATGGTATGACTACTCTTTCTATGTAATCACTCTGTGAGCATGATCATCATGCTCAAAGTGGTCTAGTAGAAGAAATAAATACTAGCTCCTCATCCATAGCATGGACTACTAGGGGCATCTCCTTTGCTCTCTCTCTCTCTCTCTCTCTCTCTCTCTCTCTCTCTCTCTCTCTCTCTCTCTCCCCTCTCTCTCTCTCTCTCTCTCTCCCCACCTCCACTGCTTGGGGTTGTTGTCTCACATCGACTCTCTCTTGTGGCTTTGGGATCTCCTCATCTATCATCTCATACCCTAGTTGACCCTTTTTCTCCATATCCTCATCCTATCCCACTTCCTCATCCTCCTCTTTTTCATCTCCTCTCTAAGATCTATAGAATAGACCTAGATCACTTGTGAGATAGTCTTCGAGGAAGATGAGTTTCACTCCCTCTATCATTTATTAATGGATATACTTGGCAGTGCAACAAACATAATCTTTTCTACCATGTGAATATCCTCTCCCTACTCTATATCATTGGGGATGATAATGACTACTATAGGCCTATGCATTGCTCCATGTCTTTGTATATTTCTAATGGAGTGCATATATTATTGCACCACACTTGAGACATCCTATTGTATGCCAAATTTTCTCAATACTAGATCCTAGTAGTACAACACCAAAACATGACTCTATCATCTCTCTAGGAATCTCCTCCTTTATGAGTATCTCATTTAATATGTTTCCTTAGGCCATTGTATTATATGGAGGTATTGGCTCTATACTATCTTATCTCCTTGCATCTTATCAAATTTCACTCTTCAATATAATGTGTTTCTAAACTTCCATATCTCTGCTAGTGGATAAGCATACACTCTCAAAAGGCTCTACTCCAATGCCACTAGAACTCCTACTAGTCTAGTGCATGTAAATTTCTCAAATAACCACACCTATAAGATTATGAACACTGTCAATTTGTCTCCTTGATATCTAGTAAGTCTACTCAACTCTCTATATAGAATTGCTAGCATAATCCTCCTCCATGCAATAAATGTTTTCTTTGTGGAAAATAGTCATACCAAATGGGTTTAAGATGTCACAAATACTATCCCCTTGCTATTTAGGGTCACAATGCATGTCAGTACTTAGAAAATTCATCATCTAATCAATGTAGTAGGATACACTATGGTGTAGCAAAGATCAATGTGGTCTTCCTTGGACCTCATCCATAATTAGTTCCCCACACAATACTACTCATCTACATAGATATCCTCTATCTTTCTAACTGCATGTGGCCTCACTAAAATCCCTCTGATAGGAAGACAAAGAATCATGTGCATATCCTCAAAAATCAGTATATCTCTTCAGTCAGAAGATGAAGTGTGCATGCATCCTTGTTCCATCTCTTTATCAAGGGTAAAATCATGTAAGGTAGTTGACCTACCCAATATAGGCCCACATCTCTTAGTAATTGGATTTCATCCTCTCTCATACTTTGCACACTCTCATGGATGAAGTGCATCACATCTGACATGTGATACTCCTATAGAGACACTAGATCATGGAAATCAAATCAAACCATCTATTCATATCATCATCTGCACTCTATAGAAGAGCCTGATCAGACTAGACAAGGCTGAATTTTTTGGTCAGGGTCAACTTTCATAATTAGTGTTGACTTTCTTGATCAGGGTCAAAAAAATTTTGTCAAGGCTAACTTCCCTAACTAGGGTTAACTTCCCTAAGTAGGGTTGACTTTCCTAATCGAGGTAAACATTTTCCTAAACTCAAAATTTAGACTCCTAGGTACAAATCAAGCTTACATAAAAAAAATTCTAGATATGATGTAGTAAAGGCAAAAAACACACAAATCAAGGAAAAATACACTCAATACAATCACTTACCTTAGGAAGTGGCTCATCAACTATCACCACCTCTCTTAGAACCTTCATCTTTGTTGGCTCCAACTCCTTCTTCAATATCTTCAAGGCTTCTCTTAAACTTCTCAAATCTACATAAGTCACAATGAATGGTAATTATTTCTATTTATAACTTTTGAAAACAAATTAAGGTTATAATTAGGGCTTTCCTTTCTATGTATATAGAGTAGGCATCCACTCTTTTCATCATACCTTGAGCTACATAACTCCAATTTTCTCATCATTATAGGTGTTAGAATTATGACTTGGTTACTCTCCCTCTAAAAGCTAGTTTAATGAAGTTTTGATAACATCCTCATTATTTTTAAAGGCATTTTCCATCATTATGCATATCAAATTTATAGGGCTAGCTATATCACCCCATTTCACCTTCCCTAAGAGAGAAAGTAGAAATAGGAAGGCATATGGGAACCTACGTACCTCACAGAATAATTCTTAGTAAGATCTAGGTGATTTTTTATTTCTGACTAACATGTGTTCTATAGGGTGTACAAGTACTAATGGTTTATTTCAAGTTCTCAATGTTGTGGACTCTATTATATCTTTTTTCTTTAAATAAAAATATTTCTTTATTATAACTTGCATATTCACTTAGTATCATATCCATCTAAAGTGGGGTATAAATGTACAATCTTAAATTGGAAGAAATTTAATTTATGACTATTTAGGACCTTTTTAATGCAATTGAATATTAAACTTGCATTTTTGGATGCATTTTCATATCTCCCTTATACTTCTCTTAAATGGGATCTAGGCAGGACCTACTAGGTCATCCTTGGCATTCCTATCCTATAACACAAAACTTGAGGTAGGATGTATTTGCTTAGGTCCTTCCCTTTCCCTTCTTCTAGTCATCTTAACTCTTTTTTCACACTAAAACAAAATTTCCTTAAAATCTAGACATGATTTCTAAGATTTAAGACTTGTTCTAGGACCCCAAGATAGTTCCAAATATTGTTGCATTTGATTAGTAAGGACATAGTGCATCCCTACTCAATCAAGGATGTAGTGTATCTCTACTAGACCAATTAGGGATGCAATGCATCCTTGCATGGGTTCTATTTTGGGTCCTTCCTCTTAGGCCCTACATTTGAGGTTGATCAGAGGCTTAATTTCTTGCCTAGTCAGCTAGTGAGAGGAAGTTAATTTGTAATCCTTTATAAGCACCCTCAATTGCTTCATTTAGCATAATATAATATGGTATGATGATATGTGAACACACCCCAAGAAATCAACCAAGAAAGCACACACATACTTGATGTGGAAAATTCATTATGGACATCCCAATTTTTCTAAATAAATTTGCAAGTTGAAACTAAGCAAGCCTAAGAAATTATTTTGAAGCAAGAGAGTTCTCCATTTCCCCATTCCATTCTATTATTCAAGCATTCAAGATTAAATAAGCATGGCTTAGAGTATGTTATCCTTGTAGGATTTGAATTCTTTCTAGGTTATCCTCAAATCTATACATTGTTACTTCATCATCATTCAAGTTCAAAATTTATGCTATGGTTCAAATCTAATGATTTAGATCTTGACATTGCATATTCAAGGCTCATACACAAGCATCACATACATTAATATTGATTCAACATCTATCTATAGACATGGAAACCACTAAAACAAGGGTTGGCTAAGGAAAACCCTTAGTTAACCCCCTACATAGCCACCCAATACACCCCATTTTTTATATATTATCAGATGTTGATAGGAAGAATAAAGTACATATTCAAATATATTTTTTGCAAAACTACATATTTGTGAAATTAGATTATGATTTTGATGCTACTTATCAGGGTCATATTCCTTCCCTACTAAGAAAAGTCAACTTTTCCAAAAGGAGAAAAGATTTATGGGATTTGTAGACTTGGCAACGTTAACTCTAGATCCAACTCTATTCATTCACAGGAGTAGCACAATAAGAAAAAAAATAGATTCAATCACTTGACTTCCTCTTAAAGATAAATAATTCATTTAGTTTTGTCAATTCAACAATTTGTACTTGTATACTAGAAATGTGCACTACCCTAACCCCTTCTATCCAAGTGATTCTATGAGTTGTAATGCTTGAATGGTGGCCTAGAGCTCCTTATCCATAGAGTGCAAGGAAGTGTTTTGAGTAATATGAGTGGCTCTCAGTTGAGCCTTAGAGACACATTCATTGCAAGTAAACCATGTAATAGGAGGTTCCTTAGACAAGAGAAATAATGCAAGTTTCCAAAAGGAGTTCTTCAAATATGTAATGCAAGTGTGATATATACTAGAATGAGATGCAAAATGCAACTAGATTAAGAAAATGAGAGTGTTACAATAGCCAATGCTAGTTAAACTATATGATTTAAGTTAATACAAAATGAACTAAACTACTATACAAGATGAATCTAAGGTAATATGAAATGGTGATGAGAGAATTTAAACAAGAAGTAGAAGTTTTCCACAAGCTCTAAGAATATTGATCAATAAACCTAGAGCATAACAATATCAAGAATGTGGATCCTTTGAGAAGTGGATAGCTCTTTCTTTTAAAGGTGTACAGATGATCGAGATCAAGATCAAAGGATGGACATTCAAGTGTGGGGGTTGACTTTTTGCATGATCCATGTGTAAGATTAATTCAACCAATGAAAAAGGAGTTGACTTTTCATTTGTGACAAAAGCCTTTTTCTTTTAAACTGTAAATAGAAAAAGGACTTTATGTGTGCACATTGATTGGGTTAGAAGACTAGGCTCTTTTATTAATTAAAAGGGGACATGTTCTTTGTAATAAAATAAGGACTTAGAAAAACATAGTCAAACTATAGGTTATAATCAAATTAATTGATTTTTAGCAATTTGGCCTTAGAAAATGATTAATTAATTTAGCCAAAATGTTGAGAAGGGGGCTAATAGTCTAGATGACCATTTTTAGGTGATTACATTTTCCCCTCTTCGAATAATGTATGATCGATATGGGAACACATGATATCAAAGAATATAGAAGACAAGTAAGCAACAATAGATAGAGAGATCTAATTCTAAAGAACAAAATGTAGAAAGAGATAGCAAGTCTTGAATGTACAGTCTGATAGTGATAGTACTGAACAATAGGTAGAGATGATATTAGAACTCAAGAAGAGTACTAACACCAAGAAAAGTAGATAGATCAAGAGCAAATTAAATTATCAAACATATGCTCCTAAGAAATAGATAGTTGTTGCAAGTGATTATAGAGTATTTTTGCCCCCTGAGGATCGAAATTGAAATGAGGTGAGGGGAATAGGGATAACTTTAAGAAACCCCATTTGGAAAAATGTATAAAATTGTGAAAAAACCAACATTAGTTTAAGGGAGAAAATTAATTTTTATTGGAAATTGTTTCTATATTGGAAAAAAAAAATTCAATATAGGAAAAAAATTAATTTTATTGGCATTTTTTTTTCATATGAAAATTTTGTAAACCTGTGGTGAATGTTTAATTATTTCAAAAAATTGTGAGCAAAAGTAAAAATATCTAGAAACCATAAATTTGTATCATCCAAGATACAATAACCCTTTTAAATGACCATTAGATGAAAATTTATGTACTTTACATATAACCCAACTTAAATTTGTACTAAAGATTGACGAGTGTGACCATCTATTAAGACATGCCTCAAAAATTATAGTCAAAAATATATAATTTACCGTGTGGAAAGATTAGATTCCAATGCTGATGTTGTCATTAAAATAAAAATGATTATGTATCATTATTGGTGATTGGTTTGAGCATGGGACCTATTTTTCATAAATTGTGGGCGTTGTTGCCACCCCAAAAGTACAAAAAAAATTGCCAAATTTAGGGTCCCCAATGATTGAGATTCGCCATTTGGCAAATATTTGCTTCTAAATAAAACCTTGAAGGGAAATGTAGAAATGAGCTACATATGAGAAAATAGAGATATGAGATTAGAACCAAAGAGTGACTATAGTTGACCAAGAAGGATAAATTATGCAAATTAGGTCAAATAAAGTAGAAAGATTATTTGGAAGTCAAAGATGTGAATTGAAGTAGATATGAAGTATAGAAATGGTGAAGATATAAAGGAATGAAGATGCCACAGTCAAGATTCAAAGATTAGACCTCAAAAGGTCAACTGTCATGTCCCCTTTTCAAATAATTAAAAGATAATAATCTTTGCTAAGACAGGCAGGCCCAAGAAAGTGAAGTTTCGGAAAAAGGGAGTTAATCTTTGGAAACCGTTGGACTAATAAATGATAATTATTATTAAAATATGTTTCATTAACCTCTCTTGGACGTGAGTTACAGTTATGCCCTTTTTAAAGAGGTTTGGAGGCATTTTGGGGGGATTCCAGACTTGATTTTCACTCATTCTTTGTTATTCTTCAGAGGCTGCCAAACCTGTGGAGAAGGAGACCCAAGAACGGGAGTTTGCAGGTTTCCAGGGAGACCCAAGAA
Organism: Cupressus sempervirens; assembly: GCA_028749045.1. Classification (NCBI taxonomy): domain Eukaryota; kingdom Viridiplantae; phylum Streptophyta; class Pinopsida; order Cupressales; family Cupressaceae; genus Cupressus; species Cupressus sempervirens. The sequence goes on from CM053788.1 coordinate 310,018,638, forward strand.
CGGGAGTTTGCAGGTTTCTAGGAAGGCTAAGGACGGGAGTTTGAAGCCATTCCATGTGCATGCTCATACAGAGTTTGCCTTTGTGCTGAACAGTGCAGATTTGTGAGTTTCCGGGTGTATTTTTGTAAGAGTTTGGTGTTTCCGGTTGAGTATTTCATATCAGTTTTGGTTGCTGCTGTATTTTATACTTTAAGCTGTTAAAATAGAGCTGAATATATATATTGGGATGTGATTAAACTTCTGAGATAGATTATTAGTGTTCTTGTGGTGTTTCCGAGCATATTTTGTGCTATTTCGGGAGCCCGATGAGCATAGTTTTGGTCCTACATTTTCGAGCTGTTGTGTAAAGGCTATACGGATCTGGAAATATCAATTTGTAGGCTGTTATGCTGCTGAAAGTTCTGTAAAAATTTCCATTTTCAGATTCATTAATAATTTGTGAAGTTGTGAAGCTTTTAGCACTATTTTCAACATACCCGATTTGGGGTTTCTTAAGGAATTTGGTGGATCTTTGTGATAGCAGTTGTTTGATTTTAAAGATCTGATTAGAGGTTGGAAATATCATGAAAAATCAGAAAAGGGACATACCCAACTTAAATTTGTACTAAAGATTGACGAGTGTGACCATCTATTAAGACATGCCTCAAAAATTATAGTCAAAAATATATAATTTACCGTGTGGAAAGATTAGATTCCAATGCTGATGTTGTCATTAAAATAAAAATGATTATGTATCATTATTGGTGATTGGTTTGAGCATGGGACCTATTTTTCATAAATTGTGGGCGTTGTTGCCACCCCAAAAGTACAAAAAAAATTGCCAAATTTAGGGTCCCCAATGATTGAGATTCGCCATTTGGCAAATATTTGCTTCTAAATAAAACCTTGAAGGGAAATGTAGAAATGAGCTACATATGAGAAAATAGAGATATGAGATTAGAACCAAAGAGTGACTATAGTTGACCAAGAAGGATAAATTATGCAAATTAGGTCAAATAAAGTAGAAAGATTATTTGGAAGTCAAAGATGTGAATTGAAGTAGATATGAAGTATAGAAATGGTGAAGATATAAAGGAATGAAGATGCCACAGTCAAGATTCAAAGATTAGACCTCAAAAGGTCAACTAACTGCCTAAAAGAAGGTAGAATTTTGAAATGTGATTTTGACTATCAAGATGAACTCAAATTTTGATTTTGATCCCAAAAATGAATCCAGGATACTTAAATTAGCTAGGGATGCATTTTTTGCAAAATTATGGCAAGTTTTAAAAAGGAGTCAAAATGAGGTCGAGGGGCTATATAAGGGGTCCAATGGTCATTTTCAATTAATTTGTCTTTTGTGTTTTTGAGATATTTTGAGAAATTTAGAGAGAGAATATAACTTTAGCAATTGTTTTAACCCATAGACACCATTTCAAGCATAGCCAGTTGCACAACTGGCCACTTGAGTATGAGGCCTCTGTAAGTCATCAATTTTTTTCACTTTTGGGCTTATTTTGCATGTTTTTATTGTGTTTTTAGGGATTTTTTAAAAATATTGCATGATAATTCTGTCAAACACAAAGTATCACATGTCATTAAAGTTATATCATATTAGTAGTGCCCAAATCTTGTATTACACTATGTGAAATATTGTTCAAATGAAAAGTATCACCTAGATATTATAAGAAGTGTCATACAATACTTAATCAATATAAAGTATCACCTACATATAGTGAAAAGCTTTACATACTCTATTTTTGAGATTTTTTTTTATGTTTTAATATTCTTTTCCAACCCCATAGAATTGTAGGGCTATTATTGTGGGGGCACTCTCCTAAAAATTTATGGGTGAAGGGAAGCTACAGGTATGGCTCTCAAAAAGGAAGAATGCAACCTACTATGAAACACAGCCTGCTAATGAAATGACCATCATGCCCCACCACATCTATTTGTATTATAATGTGTCCCCCCACTATTTTAAGGGCAGTAATTAATAGTTGACCTGCTACCAATTCTATGGGACCCTGACTAAATTATTCAATAATCTCTTAAAGAAAGGCTACAAGAAGAGCTAGTTACATCATATTTCATACATCTAGAGTAGGCCCCCCTATATATATGGGAATTTTTCTTGGTTGATGATGTTCATAGTAGATCTTGATGTTTTTTATGTTTGTTTGACTTGAGTTTTGCTTTTTATTTTTCCTACACTTCATATCAAAGCCCCCAAATTAGTGGGGTTCTGCATCCTTTAGCATCTAGATGATTAGTAGGTTGCCATATCGAGTATGGGACTAAGGTGGGTGACACACATGTCCCATATATAGACAAACCACAGATTACTTAGTGTTTTAGTCGAGTAGTGACACAATGAACAAAACACTTTCCATCTATCAATTGGTGAGGCTACCATCACTTTGGAGGATGTATATCACATCCTTTGTGTACCATGATATGGAGTTCTAGTGATTTTTATGTATGGTTGATCATATTTTGTTAAGTTTATGATATCCATATGAGATGTACTAATGTGAGTTTTTACATGTCACAGATATATTACAATCAGACCTTGATAGAGGGGAGACTAATAGTTTAGAAGATATTTTGAGATGTGACCATCTTGGATAGCCATTTGAGCTAGGAGAGGCTCATGGATGAGTACAGGGATGAATATATGTTACCTTTCCTTCTATTCTTGTTGGTTTCCTAGGATTTGGTCACTAATAGGGGCTAGAAGGGCTTCCCATAGGGATGGCATAGACTAGTAGCAGATTTGCTTTGGCGGCCACAGAGGATGGTATGGGGACCCATGATTCTTGTAGATATGTATTAAGAGCTTCAAAAGGTAGCCTACCAAGAGGGGTGGACATGGGCATGTGGTATAGTGTTGGCCCAGACATGGGCATGGGAGCATATTATCATGATTCAAACACGAGTGCAACCATGAGAGTGCAGCAAGCTTTTCATTGTTAGGTATACGAGGTTTATTCCACAGAGTCATAGTGGAGATGTGACTTACTACTAGCTTCTCTTTGATGAGCTCACTTCCTTTTTTTGGCATCCATATCATGAGTTCCATAGATGGTTTTACACATGGTAGCTTGAGTATCTACACTATAGTCGTCCACTAGTGAGGAGGCATTGGGAGATAGTGGAGCATTTTTTTTATTAGTCAAGTATGGTGTCAGTTTGCTAGCATTGGGGGATCTTAGTGGAGACCACCACTTATCCATAATTCCATGAGAATGAGGCATAGGGCTGGCTACCCATGTTATATTATTAGGTTTCCTTGAGGGATACAACTACTTTGATGCGAGAGCCTTGGGACTACCACCTAGATATGGTAGATGTAGGAACAAACCTGATGTATATGTATGATATGTAGAGGTATCCTTTCCCTAGATTCACATGACTAGATGCCCCACCCATAGTAGCAAGATAGGGGGAGATGGAGGAGACTATGGAAAAGGTGGAGGCAAGGGTGGTAGGTGCATGGAGGTCAGGAGCAGTTCTCAATCTAGTAGGAGGAGACAAAAGTGGGCTCGGGCTATGAAAGAGAAGGATGAGGAGGAGGAGCATCCATGAAGACATAGGAGAGTGGGGTGAGTGAAGGCATGATAGGAGCAACCTGCTAGAGGAGATGAAGAGGAGGAGGATTGAGATGCTAAGATCTAAGCCTTGGAGGTAGAGCTAAAGGAGTTGAGGATGAATATAACAATCTAAGACTAGAAGCTAGTGGATGTGCACCCAGAGTCTAATAGGCAAGATAGATCTCTGAGGGATGATCTAGTATAGGCTTAATAGGAGGTGGATTGAGAAATAGGTAGAATGGCCTACTACCACAATGTGTACATTGTTGCAATTTTGGTGGACTGACAGGTACCTACATATTCGGATAGGGCTAGCAGATCAAATCAGCCACCATTGAGGGCACCAGTGGCTCCTCCCTAGAACAACCTACTCATGAGGGGGGAAGTCAGTATTAGGTCTAGGTTGATGTCTTTATGACACTTTTGATGTACCATATGTATTTTGAGACATTCATCCATATTTTGGATCCCATATTCTATATGTATTGTGACATATTTGATATATACGAGATATTGGATTCAATCGATATCTTTGTGTACTTGCCTCATCTTATGGATGTTGTATATGGAAGTTTCAACACTTTTTATTTTATTTTTATGTTCTCATGGATCTCTCTCATGTGTAGTTTAGCTCTCATGTATATGACATAGACTCATGTTTGAAAATGTAATACTTGGATAGATTAGATGTGATTTTTAGATTGACCCCTTGTGATGATAGGATAGTAAAGAGAAGAAGCAAAAGATTAAGAAAATGGAAAGATATCATTAAGAAGAAAGTGAAGAAGATATGAATGCAATTAGCTAATATGTCCTAGAAAAGATGAAGAGAGAGCTCTCCCGATATGCAGAAATGTAAGATTAAGCTAAAATGAGCCTATGATGCAAACTAATATGCAAAAATGGTTTACTTGCAATGAATGCAAAATATTTAGGCTCCATTTTCATCATTTGAGAATTTATTAGGGATGTGATAAGATCATACTATTGGAAATATAAGGTAGGAAAGGTTACTGAGAGGGGAAGGGTGAATCAAGAACCAATAAAATCTTTCTCTTATTTCACCAATTAATCCTTCATATATTATTCTAATCTAATTGCATGCATGAAAGAATGAAATCAATAAAACATTCATAACACTTTGACACAGGATATGGTGACCTAGAATCCTTCCAATTAGAAAGTAAAACTTGGGTGGGGATGATACCCACAAGCTTTAGTGTTGTAGTATAAAGTTAACTTGTTAAGGCTTACAATTGACCACTTTTGGTGATCTTCCCTATTAGGAGCAATAATGACTGTGAGGTCCACCTTGTTAAAGGATTTATAAACATACAATGAAATATGCACTCGATTAAGAGATTTAGCAAAAGAGTGTTAAGTCTACCCTATTAAAGGATTTGATTGATACACTTGTTAGGATGAACCAGTGGTTGATCTCTAATCTACAACTCTATTTTTTGGTTGAGATTCCTTCTATTGTAATGATCACTTAGTTGTGATAGATAAATCTTTGCTATCCTTTATATTGCTTATAGCCTTCTTAAATTTGTACTCTTGCTCATCATATTATTCATCTCATTTTTTTTTTAATATGATGCAATACATTACAAATATATGAATCCAAATCACAACTTACTGGACTTGGCTAGAATAACAATTCTATCATAATTCACAAAGTCATCCTGATTTTTGTAACTCAGGTTCTGAAGACAAACTCAGTGATGTTCTAATACATGATAAATATTTTCAATGCTTGGAAATATTTGGTACTTATTTAAACTTGAAGCTCAATCCATACTAATCACTTCTAGGTAGCTCGAACTTGGTCAGCACTATGAGACTTGATGAACACTGAGAAACTCAGTAGCTATTGAACTACTTGGTTAACATTGCATGGCTTGGTCAACACTAGATTCACATAGTTAACATTGTGACCTTGGTAGACATTGTATATCTTGGTTAACATACCAAAGCTCGATTAACACTACGATCTTTTTTACTTCCTCTGAATAGCTTAGTAGCCTCTGCTATACTTAGTTTACACTATGTAGCTTAGAAATATTGCAAACTGACTCAGGTACTCTATAGACATATAATTCTATTTACTTGGCTCAAGAACAACTGAATCACTTGGTTAACATTACAAACTAAATGATAAGCTTGGTAGCAATGTAACCATTTTAACAGACTGTAGAGTCACTGATAGATAAATTGACCTTAATGTCAATACATACAATCATCACTAGTATAACTATGAGGATATGAATATGATCTATATTGGAATGTGGGAATTCAACCTAAGCTTCAAAGACATGTAGGTCAAGATGGGAAATGCAGTTAGATTCCCTAAGTTTAATATAACAAGATTTCACCTATATCAAGGCAAAAGTGCCAAGATAACCCCCAAGTGTGGTCCTACAAAAATTGTAATGCCCCGCCAAGGGATCCAAAGAATTAACCTAGAATTTCACTAAGTTTGGTAACATTTTTTTTTTTTTAAATAACATGAAAGTAAATACCACATATAACTTGTACATAATAACGGAAGCAATAGCAATGTCCATCTAAAAGTAAACATAACATACATAACCGATTTCATTCTTTAAGAATCCCTTAATGTTGAGTTACATCTAAATTAACTAACATACATGAGTCCATCTAGTACAACATCCACATGAAATAATAATGATAAGTCCAATGTTCATACATTACATTTCCAAATGCTCAATCATCCACTCTACATGTCACAGGGTATGAAGGCTTAAAAGAATATACATATGTGAAATAAGGTACATCATCCTATTCTAATCCATGATACATCAAAGACAATCACATGATACACATGATACATCATCATAGAATACATATACATCCATCGTAAGATCAAACATAACTAACTAAGTGCATGGTTCCTCCCAATCGTTAATAGCATCATTAGACCATCGTGGGCCCTAGCCATCCCTCTGTGCGTAACATCCCAAATCATCGAAGAGATCATCGGTTTTAACATAGTAGGAATGTCACTCCTAACATATATAACATCATATGTAGAAAGAAATCTAACATGCAAATATAAGCATAAGATAACATCATCTAACATATGTTAATCATCAATGAAAGGATACATAGCCACCATCATGAAGGACGCATCAGCCACGATGTCTCAATGAATCTCAAATGATAAGAGTGGAAAATAAACTACCACCTGACCGCGTGATACCTAAGTGGTCCACTCCCACCGTGCTGAGGAGATAATCTTAAGTCCCAAACAGGATATCCATAACACATAGCACAAATCTCTATAGTCCAAGAATCCTAAAAGTATACTAACTCAAAGGTTCCAATCACGAAACTGACATCTACTTCCCAGAGGCACACAATGACATGTAGGAACCTACTATACAAGCGGGAAAGTTTCATCGCATTTATCACGTACAAGTTACCTTGGCAGTTAGCTAAACTCCACGGGTCCATACTGATCTCATGTGGCCACTAGTATCCTCTCATACTGACAAGGCATACTATGGAATGCAAGGTCGCAACCATGCATTCTCACTACTCCCATCCTAGCCTATACAAGCACTCAAGGCATGGGCGAGAACCAAAACTCTTATCTTTTTAGGTTCATTCAGTTAGTATTAGGTGTGAATGTTATCACTTATTAATCCAACTTATAATGAGTTACCTTGGCAACCTCTTAGGGCCCCGGCCCCCATTGCAAGCCACTTCCCGTCACTACATGCAGATATCCTACCCTAATGCTCATGGAATCATAAATCTCAAAATCACAAAAATAATCCATAATAAAATCATCAAATATGCATAAAATCATCAAATCTCCATGAGCAAACATCCATAGAAAATCATGACCACAACAGCTCTCTATTAGCAACTGAAGCATCACTGATAATCAAAAGTATCCAACGGTTCTCAATTACCAACAATATATCTCAAACACACTGATTGAAGACTCCAAAAATGGTTGAGTCAAACATGTCACAACATGACATCATCAAGAATAAATCCACATTTCAGTCCCATCATGGCGACTAGAAAATAACCAAGGATAACTGATCGATGACCAAAAATAATGGTTAAGTCAAGTGTCTCATCTATAACAATCAGTATTACAACCAATACATAGAGCATTCCATCACATAACCATGGTTGGGTTCATAAAGATCGAGATTAAAACATCATCATGACATCACAATCACATAACTCTCAAGCCTCTGGTAGACATCCTATAACTAGTCAACACTAGTCAACCCAAAACCGAAAACAATAGTATAAAGAATACACATGTTTTGGTTTTGCTAAGTTTACAACTTAAATGCAAAAGTCTCAATTTACGTTCCAAGTTGGATAATGAATGGAGAAACATTTTGTATGTTTTTCCTAGCCCACGTAATTGTTGATAGATAAAAGTTTTTCCCTCTAACTCTTAGAACTCAATTATCTAAATGTTTTTAAGAATATATTTTATACGTTATTCTGGTATTGAGTTATCATAACTCAATTTATAATATTGAAAAGGGCTAAAATATTTGATAATTTAAATGTTATAACTTTTAAATTTACCTTAATTAGACTAAATTCTAATTAAGTAATTTTGATTAATTAAAACCCATATTATTTATTTAAAAACTCTAACTAACTTTGAATATTAAAATTTCATTATTATTACATATATATACATATATATACATGTATATATATATATATATAATAAATAACATATAACAATATTTACTAATGCATATAACAATTAATATTTAATTTTAATACAAAATCGAATTTTGTTTAAGCGACTTATAACAAAGCCGAATGTATTTATAAACAAAGGTGAGTTTATACTCGCACCATCATTTATATACGATAGCGTCGTGCAGCCTGCCTCTGTCGCAGGGCCTGCGACAGCAAGCCCGCTGCCGACGGCTCTAAAGAATGGGTCGGGTGGAATAAAAAGCCCCGCCCTTCTTAAAACAAAGGTTTTGAAAACAAAAATTTTCCAAACGTATCGCATACGAATATATTTTTCACAAATCGTTTACTATGAACGATTTTAGACTTATAAATATATTATATATTTTTTTGAAAAACGTTTCAAATAACAATTTTTCATATATAAATTTTAAAGAAACGTTTGCAAATTATTTTTAAAAGAACTTACATATATATATATATATATATATATATATGTATTCGCAAAATTTAATTAAGTATCACAACATATATATATATATATATAATTATAATTATAATGTGTGTGTGTGTGTGTGTGTGTGTGTGTGTGTGTGTGTGTGTGTGTGTGTGTGTGTGTGTGTGTGTGTGTGTGTGTGTATATATATGTATGTATGCAGATACGAAAATATAAACATTTATATTTTACAATGACCATATACACAATCTATTTAAAGATTCTAATTTTCAGAATTTTCCTATAAACAATTTGGCCTCAAAATTTATCCATTAAATCATTTAATGGTTTTGGCTACGAATTTAAACCCTAGCCCCGCGTTCTTTTCAGATTTATGCATATAAAATTTTCAAATAAACTAAACTACCCATATGCATAAAATAAAATACGAAATTCCACAGAAGACATATGGAAGACACGAAGAAGACAGAGAATGCATGATGCAGAAATAGCATAAGTAAAATCACAAGAATCTACCTGGATTCTGATGCTAAATCGCTCTTCCTCAGAAAACCCGCAGAGCAAGCTCCTCCCTTCTTCAGAGTTCTCGAGTCCTCCAATGCTCCAATTGCACTCCAAAACCTATCCCTAAGCTTCTAGGAATCCCTGAATATAAAGAGCTCTCAAGAAACCGTTGGAATGCTTCTTGAAATAGCTGGAAGGTGTCACCAACTAAGCATGGGTCTTTTCCAACCTTTTTTATGAGTCATAGAGTTGTAGACACCTTGTGCTTAATTGATGCACTAACCCTCGTGTTGTTGACACATGTTAATTCCCATGCAAGCTTATAACTCCAATTTACTTTTTAAATAATTTCTATTTAAATTTTATAATTTTCATTTTAATTTTTATAACTTTTATTATTATTTTATAATTATTATTAATTTTAATTTCTAGTTTTCTTTTATTTAATTTCTTTCCTCAATAATTCACATTTAATTAATCACAATTAAAATATCAAAGATCATGATATTTTATTAATTTTCTCAAATAAATAATTTATTAATTAAATCTATTTGTTAAGACTTAATTAATGAAAAATTCACCATAGACCTCCAAGATAAAATATGAAAACCCATCATAGAACAAATCATACAAAATAAATCTAAAGGGTTAAAAATCACGAAATATGTCATCCGACACATTTGGTGGGTATTCAACTTTGATACTTGTCCTAACTCACTAGGACAAATGGTTTTTTTTTTTAGGTTTGGGATTTGGACTTGAGAATTTATCTCCCTTCTCTTATCATTGAGATAGTATAATAGGGTATGCTCATCCTGGCAATTCAAGGAAGTCAATGCCCGGTACCTGCAACCTGCAGAAAAACTATGCATGTACATACAATATATAATGCTAAGCTAAACAGACAATGGCAGGAAGTGGTGCATCATGTAAATCCCGACTAAGCAGGTGACTACGACTCCCTTCCTTAACCACACTAGAAACACCATACAATAAGAAAACACGCACACCATACACATGCAAGTATGGGGTAAGTAACCATAATAAAACACATGAGATAATAAACAATCTAACTAATCATCATTAATAACTGAAAATAATGTAATGATCATCATACATACATGAAATGTAAAGTCTAAATGATCTCATCATATATCAACTGAATCCCTATCATAATATCTGATAGTGTCAAAACAACACCACTAAACCATCAACATAAAACTAGTCTACATAGTCTGATAATAATAGCAACAATAAGTCTAGAAAAGATGTGAACGAGGGTAGGCACTACAAAAATAGAGAAGGATGATACATTGTAGGTGCAAAGTGTCAAGTACGAAAAGCATGAATTCTCTAAACACCTTACACTAAAAAAGTATACCAAGAAGCAAAAAGCAAGTAAAACATGCCTTGTACCCCTAGTCTTCTAGTCCATAACATCCTCAAAAAACTATTAGGGAGGGAACACTTAGCAAATAAATCATCATAAACAACACACAAAGAAGATAAAGTTCATCATAGCTCAACAAGTTTAACATTTAAGTGTGTGTGTGTGTGTGTGTGTGTGTGTGTGTGTGTGTGTGTGTGTGTGTGTGTGTGTGTGTGTGTGTGTGTGTGATAGCTTTCTCTTTGTTACTATAGGGGAAACCCCTACTTTCCATAGCCTAGTTCTATGAGAGCATCAAGTTCTAATTTGTACTTTTATATAAAGATATATAAATACACTAAGTGTATAAATTGTGAAAGGCCATTGCATTTTGTTTACTGCATCATTATGATCTTCGGTAATCATTTAACATTCTTATTTCTCTCATTCATTGCCTTTTCCTACCCATATATCTATGTTGATTACCTATAAACTACACAATAATTAATGAACTATTTCTCTTCTAAGCATGTGTGGACGAACTTTTTCTAAAAAATGAGAGAGAGAGACAACTCCAATTTGTTTCTTGCATTATCATAACTTCAACATTTTTAGTGCACCACCAATTGTTTCTGACTCTCTGGATTAGCCTATTTACTATGTAGCTTAACACCAATAAGCAAAATAAATTGCTTCTTGTTTACACCCCAAATACCATGCACTCTTAACTTGTTCAAACTGGGTAAGTGAAATAAAGTGTTTACTATTCACATCCTAGCTACTGTATACTCTCAACTTTCTCATATTGGGATCTCAATGATCAAAACAAAAAAAATGTGTTATCATTTGTATTCTATTTCTAAAAATTTAGCAAAATAAGCTAATACATCACCTTGGGACATTACACTACAATACTAATTCTCTAAGATATATTTATTGGAGATCCTTCCCAAAGATGGTTTGTAGTCAAAATTCATTAAATTTGATGCCTATATGAATCTAAAATTTAGATACCAGCTTAATGCCTTCTAAGTTATATAGTTAACATGTATCTAGATTCCAATGAGAAAATGGAGATTATGCCTTCCAATTGATCACTGACCATATTAATTTTGTACAGGTGATTATGCCTTCTGAACTTGACAATAGCACTTATTGCTTTAATCATAGTACCCTAAACCCTATTGTAGCCTCTTCTACTACATCCTGAGGACCTAAGGATGGATACTTGGATAAATCATCTAAAGCTCCCACTTTGGCCATGGTCAATTTGTTTGCACTATTGAATTTTAAAATCTCAGTCAACAAACTAGAACAAGTGATGTTGCATCTAATTGACTTGGCATAGGCTTAAGCTTCTCAAGCTCCCATTTTATCCATGGCCAATTGCCATATTGGGTTTTGAAATCTTAGTCAAGAGAACCAAACAAGTAGAGTTTCATTTCATTGATCTAGCATAGGCTTAACTAAACAAAGAATAGATTTACAAGTAGTGGCAACCACCATAATGTCATACACTTTAAAGAAATATTTATCATCATCCTAAACAAAGTCACACAAAAGAAAATTCTTCAGATAATGCATCAAGTGTTGATATATTGAATAATTGTGATCTTGTGCCCTTTAATCCTCATAGATGGTATTCTTCCCCTTGCCCTTGGGAACTCAACCCTTGCAACTTCAAGACTTTTTTCACACTAACCTCAATATTTATTAACCTACCCTATCACAAATCTTTCACCCAAGAACAATGTTGAATGTTATTTATTATCAAAACAAGTAGTTGATTACTCCTCCAAATAGTCTTTGAACCAAACATGATTTGAATACACATATTTGGACATCTTCTAGACTCCACATTCTCTTTTGGTGCCCCTCACAATGCTTCCATATTGTCTTGTATGGACAAATCCACATCTACCCACTCTTGTCTCCATCCTCTTAGTAGTAAGATGATTTTCTTAGACCCTTCTTGCACCTTTTGCACATGTTTCTTTGTGCATGACATCCTCCATCCTTGTGGATAGATATTATATACCTTTCCCCATATTATTTCCCAAATGTTAGGTCTTATTGCATGTAAGATAATTTTAAAATACATTTCATAATGTTCTTACGTAACCTATATTAAGGTTTTGACAATTCCTAGGAAAATGATTTGATCTCTACAAATATCACAGGGTCTTAATCCCTACAAATTCCAAAGCAATGGATATTTAATACTCCACCATCTATACTAATGGATCTTTAGCAACATAATACAAAACTATGAAAAAAGAATTAGACTATCAAAAATGTCAATATATAGGAATTATGCAGGAAATTCAATACTTTATTTGTTCAAAATAGGTTTAAATTCATTCTCCTCATGTCATTGATCATTGCAAATTTTATAAACTTATACTAACTCCTAAAATCGACAACCAACCATAACTACCCCTGAACTGACTACAAACTACTTATTTTTTCAATCTATTACATTATGTTTCTGATGTCAAGTTGATAACAAATTAAATTTCCCTTGCATATGAATACTGGCAAATTATATCCAAATGATTGTTTCACAATATAAGGAACACATTTTTCTGACTATTTCTTAGTTTACTCCATCAAAATATTATTTTGCTGACATTTTGCTAACATATTTTGACACACACTCATTTTCTTAAGAAAAATATGAAATGCCTCACATATATAACACATGCTTGAAGAAACTTTGACAAAAGTTGTATAATCGGGTTTTATTTTCACTGATATAGCATTTTCATGAAACTTCTTAACCTCCTTTCAATGTTTAAAGAAAGTCTATTCAACTATTTTAAGGTAGGTTTATTTGGTTGTATATAACCTCACAACACTTTTGTCTATAGCAATATTCATAGAAAGTAATTTCCAATACCCTATAACATTCTGAAATCATCTAGAACAACAGATTCAGAAAGTCTAAGTGCATGGGTAAAAGCTCAATAACAAAACAAAAAAACAAACAAATTATCCAAATCTTGAGAGAGATTTTCTTCTTGCAATAGGGTCACTGATTTGATTGTTCGAGAGATTTCTGAAAAATTCAAGCCATTAGAATAATAGATAGATGATTCTCTTTTTAAAAATAACTAATACTCATTTAAAAACCTACTACATTAATTGGGCCACCTCAAAGAAATAACACAAAACATCACTTTCCCAATAAAGAAAAATATCAAAATTATAGCAATAAAGAAAGGGTCTAAACTAGAATGACATGAAGCCTTAAGACAAAATGAAATAAATTCATGAAAAGTAAAGTCAACCATCAAAACTAGAAAATACTAAAAAAAGAATTACAAACAAAAAAATCTACATTCAAAAGAAAATTACAAAGGAAATTAAAAGGAATGGATATTAATCCCATTCCAACTTTATTGAGCTCCTTGAGAGTATCCATAAGATATGTCCTCATGAGAGGATGTATAACTACATTAGAAGAAGTCCATTCTTTATCCAATTAAGTATCAACCTAAAAAAATTCCTCATGCTTTTTTCTTTTAATAGATTTCTTAATTTTTTGTTTCTCTTATATCTAAAGTATTGAATGAATATGTCAAATTTTTATATCATTTTCTTGTTAAATCATACCAACTTTTGAACGAATATGTCAAATTTTTTCATCATTTTCTTCCTAAAACATACCAAATTTTATATTTTTTATTGACCTAGGTTTGTTTTACTTTGACATTAGCAACGATCAAAGAATCTCCTACTTACCTTATTCTTAGGGAATGAGCAAGGGTGAACTAGATGCAGTTAGGAGATAAAGGGGTCTAAGTTTTTCTTCTAAGCTCTTGAATCTAACGAATCAAGGGCCCGAATTAGTTTTGTTTGGGGAGAGGACACTAAGATAAAGATCTAGATATGTTGATAGCGAGGGCCAATCTGAAAAATATCATTCCAAGTAAGGGTAGAAAATTAGATGCAACTAACCTCACTAAGGAGATTACATCTCTTGAAATCAAGAATGCTATTATGAAACTAGAGAATGATAAGGCACCTGGTCCAAATGGGATTCCAACTAAATTTTATAAGCAGAATATTGATTGGATTGGAGCAGAGTTGTTGGCAGTATATGAGGAAGCCTTTGAGAAAGGGTCCCTAGGCTAGGAAATCAATGAATGTCTCATCAAGCTCATCCCTAAGGAGAAGGAAAAGACCCTAATTAAAAAATAGAGGCTTATTACTCTTCTTAATGTATCCTATAAGATTCTAGCTAAACTGTTATTCATAAGGTTGGAAACTTTCCTCCCTAATACCATCAACTTCACCCAAATAAGATTTGTTAAAGGAAGGTACTATCTAGAGAGCCTTATCACTAGTTGAGAAGCAATCGGTTGGGCAAGAGACTCTGATCAGTAGGGGATGTTACTCATTGATTATGAAAAGGCATATAATAGGGTCAAATAGAGCTTTTTTCTAATGATGCTGGAGGAAATGGGCTTCTCTACTATGTTCTCTAGGATGGTATCCACTCTGTTGAATGGTGTTATGGCTGCAATTCAGATCAATGGTCTCAATTGCATAAATTTGAATTAACTGGACCCATTAGACAATGTTGTCCCTTTGCACCATTTATAATTATTCTCATAGTGGACTCACTTCACTACTTGATAGGGACAACACTCTTTGCCCTAAAGTGAGAGTTATAAATTTTCCCAATGAATAAGAAGTCTCCAATGTGCAATTTGTGGATGATACAACAATTTTGTTTGAGTTGACTGAGGGAAAATTGAGTTGTCTTATGACCGAACTTGACCTCTTTTGCAAAGCATCAGGTAGTAAGATATCCCTCAACAAGTCAATATTTTTAGAAAGGGAAGATCACCCTCCTTCATGGTGTCTAAATTATGCTATCCCATAAGGAGAGGGGCAACCAGTACATGGACAACTAGTTTCTAGCTGTCAACATAAATGGGTAATCTTTTGCTAACCATTTTTTCAGTTTCAAACTATCAAAATCTAAACAAATTGTATGGCCACCATAACCCTTGCTTTCTTAAATTCCCCAAATAAAATCCTTGTCGACACAATTTACTCTAAGAAACAATTTTTTAGGCGATACAACTGCTTCATATTTAAATCTCAAGTTCCCATCAAGCTCAACAAGCTCATTAAAAATGAGAGCATCTGTACGTACTGGTGGCTCACCTTTATAAACCAATAAAATTTTGTCTCTGTACATAAAAATTCCCAAGGTCTTGTGCCATATACCTTGCCTCCCCACTAGAATCGAAATATTGTTGACAATTTCATCTCCATTCAAATCAAACACAAACACATAATCCACTAAAATTTTACCTGTTACAATGGTCCCTATACAATGCCATGGTAAAGAAAACCTATTATCATATATGCCACTAAAATTTTAACTATTACAATGGTCCCTACACAAGGTCGTGGTAAAGAAAACCTATTATCATATATGCCACTAAAATTTTACCTATTACAATGGTCCCTACACATTGTCGTGGTAAAGAAAACCTATTATCATATATGCCACTAAAATTTTACCTATTACAATGGTCCCTACACATTGTCGTGGTAAAGAAAACCTATTATCATATATGCCACTAAAATTTTACGTATTACAATGGTCCCTACACAATGTCAAGTTTTGCCCTACACAATGTTGTTTTCAGCGAAGCTAGTCATCCTTAGCGAAGGCTATATCAACACATGTTGATGCAAGTCCTCTCTTCTGGAACCCCCCTTGAAGATCACACTATGCTCTCATGCGAAATGCTAAAATGCTTTGGAACCCTCGACACCGACTTGTGCTCAAACGAAATGTGATTTTTGCCCTTTTTTTTTGGTTTTATGTTGTCGTGTGTGTTGCAATTGAGACCAAAATAATTGTTCGCAATTACGACCAACATGGACATGTTATTAAAAAAAATTAAAAAATTCTTTATAAATTGACCAACCAACCCATTTAAAAGACTTAGTCAAAAAAATTGGTCAAAATTTAGGGTTAAATGCACTAGTGTATGCTTGACATTAGCAGAAATAGATAGATGGTGCATAATTAGATCAAGCATATTTGAGTAGGTCGAGGTAAAATTTGTATTCTTTTCTTGAAAGAACTTAGTAAAGTTCTCATTTTCTTCAGCTAGTAGAGACTGGGCCACAGTAATGATGAGACTCTTATGTAGCCAAGTTGATAGGTTGGGTGGGTTTGATGCAAACCAAAGATTTGTCTTAGAAATAGCTTGGCAAACTACCAAGTACCTCATATGCAGGCACCTCAAGGAGGTTTTCACCTTTAGATACATCTTTATTTTTACTCTTTTTGGGTTCAGTTACCACCTTTTTTATATCTTTTTCCATCATGTTAAAATAAGGGTTCACTAGTGGAAGATGTCATGAGTTTGATAGTGTTGAGGTACAGGTGATCTCATAGTCATTTTGGAAATATGGTAGTTCAAGTCCTTGAGCAAACCAATCTATGATATCGGGATGGATTAATGAGAGAGATGTGGAGGCTTCAATATTTTTTATATGGTAGGAGTCATCTCTGGTGACATGAGAAGTCAAGCCTATAGTGAAAGTTTCAAAGGAATCCCGATCAAGAATAGGCCTAGAAGGATCAGTGTGATCCACTAAAGTAGTTTGTAAACCAAACTCATCAAACCCTAACATAGACTCTTCAACCATGTTTGGTTGGGTATCATAAGCATGGATGGAATCCACTCCTAATTTGCAAGATGCATCTGATAGACTTTACCACTCATACTCACTAGAATTTTTACTTTGGTTCCTAGCAATCAAGCAAGCAATATTCTCTCTTATCCTTCCTCTATTTGAATCTTCATGGTAAGATTTATCATGTTCATGTTGTCTAGACATAGAAGCCTCAACATCATTGCGGGTAATCATTGATTATTCTCCCCAAAGGATAAAAGTGGGAGGCATAGAATCCTCTTCTTGTAGAACAGTTGTAGCAAAAGATGGTTCACCATCCTCTACTTCCCTAAACATGGGACTTCATCTATCAAATCTTAGTAATTCATCTTCTAGCCCAAATCCTAGGCCAATAGTATCTCTGGTTTTGTAACCCTGAGTATGACTTAAGGGTTCTATGAGATCCTTTTTTGTTACCAGTTAAGGACCCCTGGCCCTAATAGCCCATGTTTTTTAGAAATTTGTATCATTTTCCATAATGCTTAGGAGAGACAGGAGCAGTGACTGTGACTTCCTCCACATCTTCATCTTCCCTATATATCCAATCTCTAATAGCTTGGTCTTCTTTTTTTGGTTCTAGGAGAATTGAGGGCTAAATAAAAGTGAAAAAAATGGTCATAGCAGAAGCCAAGGGCTTCCATTTTGTAGAAGGTTTCTCATAAGATTGAGGAGAAACTAATAGAGCAGTAATATAATCTAGAGTGTACTCTCCCATACCTGGGCTCATCATTTTCAATTTTTGTACACACTCTTTTAGGGACAGTTTAAGCTCATGAGAAGAGCAATTGCGAGGAACAAGTGTGTTAGCAGTAGATAGTGTATTGATAGACATAGAATTGTTTCCATGAACAAATATTTCAATACCATTGAAGGAAAACTTTATACATTGGTGGTATGTAGATGGTATTGTCTACATGTCATGAATCCAATGCCTTTCGAGCAACAAATTATATTCTAGTGTGATGTATAAAACTTGGAAGACCGTATATTTTTCAACAAGACCAACACACATTGGTGGCACAATAAGACCTTTAGAAGGCCTTTCAACCTCGTCATAGGATTTGATGGTGATCTTTCACCTTGGGTTGATAGAAAATATAGACATGTTGAGCTATTGAATAACGTTGGAAGAGATAATGTTTAACCCTACAACATCATCTATCAAGACTCAATAGACATGATATGGAAGATTTGGACTTCTATGTAAAGGGTGAGATTATGGGGGTGACTGAGAGATATATCATCTTCTTTGGAGAATGTAAGGTAATGTGGTGAAGAAATGTGATTCACCATAGTTTGGAACCACTCTACATCAATATCTGTGGGGATGTTGGCATAGCGTAAGGCTTTTTCAAGAATATCCTTGTGCAAAGGAGATACCTCCAACAATTCAAAGATGGATATTTGTGTTAGGGTTCATTATAGCTGACTAGCAAGGTCATAACTAGAGATTGCTAAGGTAGCTACTTGTTTAGATGATGAAGCATTTTTAGAATCATTTACAATTTTAAGAACAACTTTTGATTGCCCCCTAGTGATAGCATTAAGCATTTCACCATGCGAAGAGGAAGATTCTACCACTCTAAGAACTATCTTAGGTCGAGTGTCCCTATGTTTTTGTTGAGAATTTCACATTTTGGACAACCTTGGGCCTTTCATCATCCTATCATAATTGGGTTCCTTGTTAAAATTAGGACCCATCATGCAAAAATATTGAACATGTTCTATCATGTTTATGACATTGTCAGTGTCAGTGTATGTATAGTTGATCTTTGCGTCATGGTTTTTCATGTTAGCCTTGGATGATTCACCTTTTTCATACTCTAGTAATGGTTGTTTAAAGGCTTTGTGATCAAATTTTTTGACTAAGCCATCTGTGATAACTTTTCCCGCATTGATAAGATCTTGAATGACATCTTTGAGATTAAAGTAATTCCTCCTATGATAGTTGCAAAAATGATCATCTCTCCACCAATTAGTTCTGACAGGTGGGTCATAGGGCTGAGAATTATCTAGAAGCATGACCAATTTGTTTGCAAGTAAGTTCTTCAAGGCTACTTCATAAGGTTTGACCATAGTTGTGTAAACACGAGTTTTCTTAGCAAATTTGTTGTTTTTGTTAGATGTTTGAGGCTTCAAAGCCTCTTGTTGTTTCACAACATAAATAGCATTGGAAAGGTTAAAGGAAAATTATTTGGTCTTAGGAGCATCCACTACTCCATCATTGATAACATTTTTTTTTTTATTCCAAGGCTTGTTCTTGTTTTTTTCATTTTTGTTGCCATTTTTGTCTTTATTTAAGACAATGTCACCTTTTCTAATAGCAACATCCTCAATGTAGTATGCACTTTCAACCATGGCATTGAAGCATGTGAACAATTATTTTCTAAGGTCAAAGTAGAGTTTTGGTATAAGTGTACTAACAATTATGTCAATCTTCTCAGTCTCAAGAATGTGCTGAGGGTATCTAGAATATAGAGATCTCCATCACTGGAGATACTTTGCAAAGGGTTCTCCTTGTTTTTGTTTGATGTTGCACAAATTCAACATAGTAATAGGATGTTGAGTGTTATAGGAATATTGTTGGATGAAACATTGTGCAAGTTCATCAAACATTTTGACAGGAGGTGTTAGTTTTATAAACCATTCCATGTCTTGTCCTCTTAAACTCCTAAGAAGCAACCTCATGAGGTAAGTGTCCTCGTGCATAAATTTCATGCCAATAGCATAGAAGTGCCTCACATGATAGTGAGGGTCACCATTTCCATTATATTTGTCATATTTGGGAACCTCTATATCCCTAGGAAATGGAGGCATGTAAAGACTCCTATCAAAAGGAAGAGTACATATCAACTCAACAAAGGAGATTTTAGGTTGTTTTTTGGAGACTTATAGTTGTGCAAGTTGATTTCTAAGGTCTTGCATTTCTTCTCTCAAAATTTCAGCCTCAGTGGGTTCTCATTCTTTTATTATCCTTTGCACATCAAAGTCTTGAGGGAGTTTCCATCCCCTCATTGTCATGTATTGAAAGTATCGATTCCTGTTTTGTTCCAAGGCTTTGAGCATTAGCCTTTAAGTGACCTCATCTTGTTTAAATCTCATCAAGTCTTCATTAGTGATTTCATCATTGGTTTCACTTTCATGGTGTGATTATGAATTTATTGGTGGTGATGGGCATGCTCCTGCATTTGCTCTAGGAATCCTAGGAGGCATATTGTTTCCATCATTTCCACCAAGAGGGATGTTATCAAGTGGGTTACTATAGTAGGGTTGCCTATTTTTGTTATTGCATGCATGAGCATTAGACTCAGCTTGATGATAGGCTCTTTCTTTAGTGGCCATGTGTATGGCCTCTTTAAGCCTTTTATTTTCTCGTGCTTGTTCTTTTAAGAAACATTTTATCTCCTTGGGATGCATGGTGAGCGAGACATTGTCTTCACCCCTAGGTGTATCATAGGTTGTACCGAATGCATTCTCAAAGTTGTAGAGTGGGTTATGCTAGATATTAGCTTATTGTTTCTTATCAGAGGCTAGATCCTCCACACGAGGTTGTCCATGAGGGTGCCTAGTTGGAGTTTCCAATTGTTTGAAGGTGAAAGAAGGATGACTACCTTTACTGACTTGCAACCTAGTTGTGACTGGCATGTAAGGAAATGTCTACATTTAACAGGATAAGAGAAGTGTTGTAGATTTGAAACATGTGGGGTCAAGAATGATCACTTGTCAAAGATAGCATAAGCGAGTGGCTTGTCAAGAGTGCTCAACCATTTACAACACTAGTAACTTGAGCTAAGAGTGAGCAAGAAGCTTGATAATAATTAGCCAACAAAGAAAGGTATCCAAATTTTGACAAGTGACCATTAGTGA
Organism: Cupressus sempervirens; assembly: GCA_028749045.1. Taxonomy (NCBI): domain Eukaryota; kingdom Viridiplantae; phylum Streptophyta; class Pinopsida; order Cupressales; family Cupressaceae; genus Cupressus; species Cupressus sempervirens. The sequence continues at coordinate 310,039,822 of CM053788.1, forward strand.
TTATTTTTAGCTTAAATCTATTGACTAAACCCATCTTTTTTACTTTGAATTAGTACCTAGAATAGAGATTTTTGACCAAGTTCAAGCAGGATAAAGTGACAACACCCCTAGATCAACTAAGATGCATTTTAGACTTTATTTTGGAAGTGACAGAAACTAGGCAATATTAGGACAACAAAAAGTATCGTGTGATAGAGTTGACGATAGCCAGGTCACACAATTTTCTCAGGTGACAATTTTCCTTAAGGAGGGTGATATAGTTCACTATGGCTAGATGATAGAACTTACAGTAGTCATGCGATATAATTTTAGGAAAATAATATCATACAATATTTCTCCAATAGTTGTATGATAGTGTGCCAGTGAACTATGAAAAAGAACAATTTTGACCCCAAAAAACTTGTGTTTTAGGTTGACTGTTGAATGTTTTCAAACCAGAATGTTATGTGGATAGTATAGGACCTTAGTTTTCATCAAAGAAGGGCATGGTTTGCAAATAGTAAGGGAATTTTGCATGTCTCAAACAATTGAAAACAAGGTTCATTACTCAACAACAACAACGTTCAAGGTTCATTACTCAACAACATGGCCCACATTAAGTGCCCCTTTGCCTCACACCAAGTGGTTGCCCACAAGAGATATTGGCTTTGTCATGGAGATGTCATAAGCATAACCAAGTGGACACAAATGGTGAGCGTAAAATCTTGGGGTGATCTAGGTAATCCACTAGGACTAGTCCTTGCACCAAGAAGTTGAGTGGTAAAATAAGGTAGTTACTAACCTAGAGTATTTAGAAAGGACTTTCATTCATAATGTTCCTCTTGCACCCAATTATAGGACACCCTGCCTTGCAGCAGGTAACGGACCTCGTAGCCATAAGAGCACCTTAAGCATTCTTGCCTAGTATTTTCCTCATGGTCTCAATCCCACAAGTACTCACACTAAGTCAAGACAAGCATTACGTCTACCAAGGTTTTGTGTCCTTGGTAGCCTTGAGTTTGTAGTGGGTTGGAATAGCTGGGTTCACTTGTCTCCACTTAGGTCATTTCTCTTGACAACTCAAGAGCAGACCCTCTAAAGGATTCTAAACTAAAATAGATTGGATCTACTCTTGAAAGTCAATATTTATGATTCACTGCGAGGGTGAAATACATACTCTCCTATCTCAATTGTTTCCCCCAAGCACGTCAAACAAGTTCAATTAATCCTCTTGCTTTTGAAATCTAAAGGTAGGTCAAGATTTCTAATTCACCACAAGGGTGAAGAGCATACTTTCCTACCACCAAGAGACTTCAATCACAAGTCTTGTGTGTTTGTAAAATTGAACAATTAGTAGGATTGTAGCACATAAAATAATGGAAATACAAGCACTTGTTTGGATTTTATGCTTTTAGGAAGCCCTGTGAACAATTGTTAGTAGCCTTTTTTGCATTTGAAGCTTTGACATGTGTTCTTTTAAGGTTAGTATTCAAGCATTTAGGGAAAACACCTACAAGCACAACCATTAGTCCAACATGAGTTAGTCCCAAAAAATAATATGAAAAACTACAACCAGACCTCTATCAGACTATAATGGACCTGAAAAACCTAACAGATAGACAACAAAAATTTGAAAAACTAATCAAAGAACCTGAACATCATGTAGTTTCAAGCTAGGTGACATTTTATGCTGGAAGAGTATCGTACAATACTTTTTAGTATACAGATACGATACTTTTTCCCTGTGCGATAGATTTTCCTATAGCCATGCGATACAACTTACTATACTGGTTCGATAGAGTTCATTATGGGCTTGCATTACATTTACTAGAAAAGTATCGCTTGAAAATGCTGACAAATATCATACAATAGTGAGAAAGTATCGCTCAATATTTGAGACTATAAAAAAATAAAAGGGTAGAGAACAAGCAAAAAATCCAGAAAAGAATGCAGATTTGGATCAAAACCAAAGTGTTATGCCCCATGGTGGGCACCAAAATTGTATACTAGAAATGTGCACCACCCTAAACCCTTCTATCCAAGTGATTTCATGAGTTGGAACGCTTGAATGGAAGCCTAGAGCTTCCTATCCATGGAGTGCAAGGAAGTGTTTTGAGCAATATGAGTGGCTCTTAGCTAAGCTTTAGAGACACATTCCTTGCTAGTAAACCATGCAATGGGAGGTTCCTTAGACAAGAACAAGAATGCAAGTGTCCAAAATGAGTTCCTCAAATATGCAATGCAAGTGTGATCTATACTAGAATGAGATGCAAAATGCAACAAGATTAAGCAAATAAGAGTGTTACAACAATCAATGCTAGTTAAACTATGTGATTTAAGTTACTATAAAATGAACTAAACTACTATGCAAGATGAATCTAAGATAATATGCAATGGTGATGAGAGAATTAGAAAAGAAGTATAAGTTCTCCATAAGCTCTAAGAAGATCAATCAATAAACCTACAGCATAACAATACTCAAGAATGTGTATCCTTTGAGAAGGGGAGAGCTTTTTCTTTTAAAGGTGTATGGATGGTCAAGATCAAGATCAAGGGATTTGCAATCAAGGGTGGGGGTTGAATTTTGGCATAATCCATGTGTAAGAGTAAGTCAACCAATGAAAAAAGAGTTGACTTTTCATGTGAGACAAAAGCCTTTTCTTTTAATTTGTAACTAGAAAATGGACTTTATGTGTGCACATTGAGTGGATTAGAAGAATGGAGTCTTTTATTTAATTAAAAGGGGTTATGTTCTTTTAATCAAATAAGGACTTAGAACAATATAGTCAAACTATAGTTTATACTCAAATTAATTGATTTTTAGCAATTTGGCCTAGGAAAGTGATTAATTAATTTAGCCAAAATGCTGAGAAGGAGGCTAATAGTCTAGATGACCATTTTTAGGTGATTACACTACTTTACATAGATTTAGAAGTAATTTATTGGGATCTCAAGAGTATAGTGCATTCTTTACCTATCTTCATAATTGTCAAATCTTGGTTTGAGTTAGTTCTCGAGTATCATTTGGATTGCATTGACTTATTAAGATTTAACATCATTGAGGATTGGTTGGAAAGAATCGTTCTCCTTGATCACATCCTCTTGAGGTGTTAGGTAATGTGATGAACTTAGAGTTTATTTCCTTGATTCACATTTCCATCTACACAATTATATTCATGCTCTGGTTGCTAGTAACTTTGCAACTATGTTAGATAAGAACTTGTTTTGGTTGTGCAAGTTCTAGGGGACAGTGTTTTTGATATTAAGGGATGGTGTTGTGAATATGTTGGTAATTTAGTTACGGGTTATTTGTTGTGAATGGTTTAACCATTATTTTGTTATAAGGGCCAAGCCCCTTGTTTTTTATTACTTTAATATTTTTTTTTAAAAATACAATAAGATCTTAATTTAAAAAAATTTAAAAATAAAAATAATAATTGTCTTGTCAATATTGAAATTTCAATAGAGACACGAACATTAGCTCTCTATATATAACCCAAGGACATAAAAATCCCTCCCCCTACCCAAAAAAGCATGAAATCGCTTGTTACTGAGCATAAGGACTAAGCAAACTGGGTGATTGGAGTTGCAAACCATAAAATGCTCAAATCACACTTTAAAGTAAAATAGAGACAAACGGAGCACACACAAGTATAGGAATGAAGGTGGTTTGAGAGTGGCACCGTAGAGAGAACGATCTTTGATGAATATTGTTGGTGCATAAAAGATGGGCAAGGACCACTGAAAAAGTTTACAGAATGAATATGAGAGAACATGATAGAACTAGAGAAAATGAAGACCTCCATGTATCAACACGATGAGCGTTCATGGGAATAGTAAGGGGAACGGTGCAAGTTAATGCACTCGAGCGACACTTGGAGACCCTTCAAAGAAGGAAAGATCGTTGATCAAAAGAAAGGAGAGCCCACCAACCAAAAAGAAACATCACAATATAACAAAGTGACATCAAAATAAAATATAAGTTAGAGCCGAAAATAGGAAATATCCAGCCCCCACAACTCATAAAAATTAAATGATCTACACAAGTTAAAATAGAAATATTATATTTAAAAACGAAAATTGCATATAGAAGAATTAAAACTAATGAAATGAAGTGAACATATGAAAATAAATAAAGATACAATAAAAATATTGATATATGTTAAAAAAAAAAGATAAAAATAAATTTAAAAAAATAATAATTAAACAACATTAAAATAAATTCTCTCAATCCAAAACTACTCTAAAACTTCTCTCTAACAAACATCAAAATTCAATAAAAAATAACATAAATATACAAATTTCACCATTACATCGATTTCTAAATAAAATATAAACATTTTTAGAAAGGTCTCCTTAATTTACCATTATCTCATGACGTCTTCGAAATTAGTTGATTCATACTTTACTTGTTTAAGATGCCATCGTGTTCATCATGGCATAAAAACTCCCCCATCAAACATGATCCTCAAGTTGAAGAGTATTAATGACTTGGATTCATCTTCGTCCTAGAATTCAGAGCCAGGGATAGATAGATAGATAGATAAAATTTTAACGTCCACGAGGCCAAAAATAGCCTATGGGACAGCAAGACAACTCAAGCAGACTTAAGTAGCGCTGTTCGCCTCTTGTGTAGACTAATGATGAGCCCCCCCAATTGCTCAATGTACTCTTCGTTGAACAGGTTATGCCAAGAACTGTCACATATAGTATCCGCAAACTTATCCCTGCTATCCTTGTAGGCCTCACATTCTAGAATAAAGTGCTGTTCAGTTTCCACTTTTCCAGAATTGCAAAATCTGCAAATTCTCTCTTCCCAAGCCTCCTTTGGCCTCTTCCAATGCCCGGTCTCACAACGAAGTTGGTGAGAGTTGGTTCTCAGCTGAGCAATAAGAATTTTAGCTCTCCAAGAAATGTTGGCTCCTATGTACACTTTTTCGAGTTGATCACAAGTGGGGTTGAACTCATTTATATAATATAGTTTCTTCCTCCCAATCTCGCTTCCCCAATTTCTCTTGTAGAATTTCTCCATAACAAAGACCTTTATTTCTTTATTACTTGTGGGGCACATATTGAAATGAATATTCCATTTACTCATCCACTTGATGTTTTGTTGCATCCATGTCCTTTTTCGCTTACATAGTGTGTCACTAAAGACAACTTTCGGCCATCTATCCTCTTCCATTTTTTCGATTCTTTTTAGATAGCTTAAAAGGCGAACCATAGCAAGTGCCTCAATAGGCGCAGCCCCCATTTCACTTAGCATGATGTCATATGGAACAGTGCTTTTAATTTTAAACTTGCTTGTAATCAAGCGCTTTTGGATTCCTTCGATTTGTTTCCATTGTGCTATAGTAGTGCTGCTGGCCCATAATTCACACCCATAAAGAACAACTGGCAGCACAAGAAGACCAAACAAGGTTTGAATAGTTTTCCAATCCCACAACTCCGCTTCACGGAACCTATTCTGAAGAGCGTAGAAAGCCTTCCATCCACCTAATGTCCTTTTATACCTGCAGCTAGACCAGCTTAGTTTTTTGTTGAAATCGATGCCAAGGTATTTATATTCCGCAACTTCTTCGAGAACACTTCCATTGTAATAAAATTCATGTTGATGCTGTTTTTTATTATTAGAGAAAATCATAACCTTGGTTTTGCTGATATTGACTTGCATCCCCACCATTCTACAAAAGCGCTCAAGAGAAGATAGATGGTCTTGCAAACCACAAGCAGATTTGGCAATTAAAATGAGGTCGTCCGCATATAGGAGTAGCTTTATAACAAATTCCCCTAGCTGAATGCCTTCACGCTCTTGCGTGTTTAACCACTCTTTCAGTTTGTCAATATATAAACCAAATAAAGTAGGGGATAAAGGGCAGCCCTGTTTGACCCCGATATCGCTCCTAAAACATTCTGAAATGCCATCTGAAGTTCTGATTTTGACTTTCACCTCTTCGTACATTCTATGAGCAGCAGCTCTGAGATGCCTAGGAATCCCCAATTCTTCCATCCTCAACCAAAGCTTGTCTCTCGGAACGGTATCAAAAGCCTTTTTGAAGTCAACAAAGCAACAAAAAACCTCTTCTTTTTTCTCCCACTCTTTTTCAATAATGTGTCTCAGAGTGACACAGTGATCCACTGTCGAGTGCTTTGGCCTAAAACCAGCTTGCCCTTTAGCACGTTTATGATTTTCTTCTGCCCATTTGCTGATCCTAGTTTCTATCATACTGCCAAAAAGTTTAGCAAAGAGGGGATTGATCATTATAGTCCTGTAGTTGGAGGGATTGTTAACATCACCACTCTTAAAAAGTGGTATTGCAAGGCTGATTGTCCAATCTTTCGGAAACCCTTCCTGGCAGATTTTGTTGAAGATTTCAGTGATGTGCGGTGCAAGAGTTTTCATACCCCACTTCAAATATTCAGCTTGAAGCGCAACAAGGTCTTTTGCTTTGCCTCCACCCAACTTCTTAATCCCTGTCTCTATCTCTTGCACAGTAAAAATATTTGTGGTATCATTGACCAAAGGTGGCTGTTCCACTCCACCCTCTTGTTCATAAAGTTTCTTAGCATAATCAAACCATTGGGTGGCAGTAATATTATTTTCAGTTTGCTTCCTTCTTGGTTGGAGTTCTTTCCAAAAACGTTTGGGGTTATTTCTGCCCAAGAAAATTAGCTCCTCTCTCCTTGTAGACATAAAATCGATTTTTTTCTTCTTTAGGATCTGTTTGTAGGTCTTAATGTCAAGGTTAGTTTTATTTGACTCCCTTAGATTTCTCCTAGCCCTCTTGCATTCCTTATCAAACCATGCATTGGCTGGAAAACAATTAGTTTCAGATTTTCTATTTTTTGCTCTCTTGCATTTTGAAAGAGCCTTGTGAATCAGATTTGATAAATCATGACTATTAACACCATGCTTATACATAGGGTGTCCCATACAAAGTTCCTCAAGAGCAGCCCTGAAAGTGTTACTATTTTCTGAAGTTAACAAAATTCTGCCCTGAGAAGGTGGGTGTTGAGGGCCTTGGATTTTTGCCCCAATCCGTCTATCCTTTGCCCAATACAAATTTACGTACAGTGGTCTATGATCTAATTTGAGATCCCAAATGTGCTCTCCAATTTCAACTTCTTCAATATTGTTATACAAATGCTGCGAACAAATTACATAGTCTACCACACTTGCCCCGTTGTATGTGTTGCAAGTGAAATTGCCCGACTTAGCCCATCTAGCCAAACCATTACAGATTATTAGATCAAATGTGCCACACAAAGTGATCAATTCTTCCCCAAAATGATTGCAGCCTTTAGCATCTTCGGATATTCTATCCCATGGATGATTTCTCTCTTCTGTGAGCCAAATAGGGTTATCATTTACTTCGGAGCTGAAAATACTTGCTTGCCAATTTGCTGTCCTAGCATTGAAATCTCCAACGAGAAGGACATCCCCACGTTGTGAAAAAATAGCAACATCTTTCTTTAACGTAGCATAAGGGTCATTGTTATCTAAACCACACTTTTTATAAATTTTAGATACTTGTGGAGCAAAGTAACAAGCTGCAATCCTGAGAAGAGTGTTATTTTCCACGATTTTGAGCCATATAAATTGTTTATTAGAATCAGTCTTTTCCAGCTGAATGACACGACCTTCTTTTTCTTTTACTAGAACCATTATACCTCCATAACCTTTACCATTTCCCGCTGCCTCATTCCACACTGCCATCTTCCAGTAGCCTTCAAACAATGGGGTCTTACATCCCTCATGCTCATGTGTCTCTATGAGACAAATAATGTCTTTGCCTTCCGCAATAGGCCCTAACCCAGGCCCACGTCTCCACGAATAACCTCTGCAATTCCAACAAACTAAACTTAAGGACGCCTGGGTTAAGCTTGATTGCTATTTATTTTGATGTGAAAGACTCAAAGTTGAGTTATTATCGCTAGGTGTGATTATGGATCTTGTTGTATCGCTGCCTGTTAAGGTGTTTGTTGTTGCACCTTTGTTGCCTTCTTGCTGCCCTTCATTGTAGCGGTGGCCAAAATGAGCAATAACTGCTTTTCCCTTGAACATCCAAGCTCTTTTGCCTTCATTTCTAGCTGTTCTGATTTTTTCCATTTCCATCCTTCTTTCTACTTGCTGTCTCATAGTTAAATCCTCCTCTAAAACGAAGCGAGAACCCCACAAAAGCTGTTTTTTGTTAAGTAGCTTTTGTTTGTCGCTAATGCTGAGCATGACTACCTTGATTGGCCTATTTCTCTCAGCGTGTGGTTTGCCAACCCTCCAAGCTTGGCAGATTTGTCCTTGCCACAACAGCACATCTTGTAGGAAATCCCTCGTTAGGTCAAGGGTATGTTCGCCTTCCCCATAGTCTTTTATCCCCTTGATAATTATATTGGATGCCCTAAGCTGCCTTTCCTTGACCTCTTTGTCTTGCATGTTCACACGAATCTTTGCCTCTTCTCTTGCCATATCAGGGTGTTTGCTGTTTTTGTCCCAAGTTTTGGTGACTTCTGCAAAACTCCTTCTCTTCTCTTCATCATCTGCCTTTCCTGGCAAACTAGTGTGAAGAATCGTTTTCTCCTTATTATGAGATGACTCGGTATTTGCTGTGACCTTGTTTGTTTCCAATGTCACATTCAGGTTTTTCCATTCATCCTTCATATTCTGCCATTCAAGCTTTCCGGCTAAAAGTGTTTCTTGCAACGTTGAGATTTGAGCTTTTAAAGTGTTGTTATCATCTGCAAGAGTTTTATTTGTTGCAATTAGCACCTGTATATTGCGGTAACTTTCTTGCTCCTTAGCCTCTAGGAGCTCCAACCTCCTCTTGGCCCTCAAAAGTTCTTGCACATAAAGATCTGGGCACCAAGCCAGAGGTGTGGAGGTAGGGCTGTAACTGACAGACTCATCGAAGTTATTACTACCATACAGATGACTGTCACCACTTAAGTGTGGAGGAGGGCACATTTTGACTTGTTTATGCAATCTCTGCCCGTGTTTTTGCTTGTCCTGTGACCCTTTCATACGAGCAAGTCTACGTTTTAAAATGCCCTTGAACTGTTTAACATTGACCCAGATATATTTTCCTGTCTTGCCAAGTGATGCCATTTTGACTTGCCCTAAATGGTTAGTTTCAAAGTGTACCATAATTTCTTGACCGTTTTTTACCAATGAGATGGTTTGTTTTTCCATGGTTTGCATATCCACCGTTTGTTTTCTCATTTGTGTATCCTCAATTTGTTTTTCCATTGATCAAAAGAAAGAAGGGCGAAACAAAAGCTAACAAGAGCAAATATATAAAACAAAACCAAAAAGTGCACCTTGAAACCCCTGGCTTAAGGCCTGCCACTATCTTGCTGTAGGCTGGGCCCCAGTCTTCGTTTTACCCTTGGAAACGGGCCTACCTAGGATCTGAACCCTGTCTGGTATTGTGTTTGCTGCCCTGGTCCCACTGTTTCTTACAGAAGCGCCCACGCTGATCAAAATGAAAGTTTAATAAAAAACCCTCAAACACCTGTCCCCGCTTAAAATGCCCGCAAAATCGATGACAACGCAGCGAAAAGCGTTCACTGGTGAAAATGACAACCGTGCCTTTAGCTTAAAGTGTTAGCATACATTTTCCACCAAAATAAATCCTTTCACGACCGCATTGACCGTTCTTTCAACCATTTTTCGCCAGAAAGCTGTCAGAATGCAGAGAAGTTGGTCCCCTGCGCTATTAACTTCTCTTCCAGCGATTTTCAGACCCCTGTAACCTCCATTTCCGATGCCCTCGCAGTTTCTCACAAATTCTTATTGAAAAACCAATGAAGATAAATTTCCAATGCCAAGCGGTAAGACTCCCCAATATATTATGCCCAACATCAGTTGTTCCGCTTCCAAAACTCGTCCGCTCATCAAGAGAAATTCCGTCTGGAAATGTATCGTTCAGTGTGTAAATCATTAGCATTTCTCCATCTGAGCCCTGATTTCCAAACTTCGAGGCTCAAAGACCCTTCTCACATTATGGCTATCAGGATGTGGTCATTCGTCGGGATGTAATAAATTTTGCACTGTAATTTTGTAACCCTTTCTGTCTGAAATAACCATCTTCAGAAAGGTGAAGGCCTGTTTTCCGACTGTTATTGCCTAATCGGTTAACAGTATGGCACACAAGCGAAAAAATCTTAGCTTTCCAAAATTAAGTTACTATTTCAATTTGATTGGAATAATAAATAGGACGCAGTTGTCTACGGTTAGTTACCAACAAAAATGTAATCATTAAATGGTGGGCATCTTGGAAAGCATGGTTCCTTTCTGTACATAATCCGCAAGGATTTTGGGGGATTGCAAACCGTTGGATAACATTATCATGTTGGTTGGAAAAGGTTCTCTCAGCTCCTTTTTCTCGGAGAGTAGGATGATGATTGTTGGAATTTGTTCTTCTTTTTCTCAGTAATAAGATCGGCTGTGTGTATATATGTTTGCATATTTGCATTGGGTTGATCGGATCTAAGGGTTTTAATTAAAAATAATACGAATTGGAGATTAATGAGCGGAGGAAGGTCTCCCGATCCCTTGAACTTTATCATCTGGAACACTGAGGTGCAACACTTCTTCAACGATTTCAATTTTTGTCTTTTGATTCTGGAAAAACTTGCAATTTTCTTTATAATTTCGAAACAAATTCCAGCTTCTAAGGGTTTCTTAGAAATAATTTTCTGAGATTTCGGTTTGGTTGTGTACTTCATTATATTTTAATTTTGAATATGTTGCCTAATAAATAATTCCGCATGTTAACTTGAAATTAAGTTATGCATTTCAGCAATCCTGTCAATTCACTTTATTTAACATACAATATAGAGTTCTGCTTCACCATTTCATTAATCTATTTGATATTTTTGCTTGTACTCGTCGCTCATCAGCCCTCAAATGAAAATTCCTCATGATTTCGCTCTCAATTTTATTTATCCGGCAGAGCAGACAACTTATGTGCCAATGTGGTGCTGGAAAATCGATTCTTATAGGTTGTATAACTAGATTTTGTTGCTGTCTTTTTTTTTAATTCCTTTTGGAGAATTTTTGTTTCAGAATTTCTGAATTGGCTTTAGGAATGTTTTTACAGCATTTAACTTCTAACGTGGCATTTCAACTCCCACAACAAAACACTCCTGGGCACTTGATATAACAGCATTGATCACCCTGCATTTTATCTGGCAGAAACATTAGTTAGGATTTTGTTTACTGCTATAATCCTTGAATATGAATCTGGAAACCGTATTAGCCATGTTTCTGGAAAATGAAAAGCAACACGTTCAGGAGAGACATATGAGCCAAAAATAAGTTTCAGCTTTTTCTTTTCAATTAAATATCCAGAAGTGTTTTGTTTGTGAGTAACCTTCTATGGATTTTTCGATGTAGGGCAATGAAAGTGACAAATAAAAGTTGATTGGGTTTGGATACTTGAGACAGGGTGGATACTTGACCATGGTGGAAATGAAGGTACTTTGGGTTGTTTTGATTCTTGTAGGTTCGAAATGTCAAATAGCAATTCAATCCTGAAACTCGGTGAAATCACTTCTCGCATTATTAAGGGCAGGGCAAATTGAAAGGAATGGTATATTTTGAACTTCATTATATCACCATCATCAATTTCATTAACATTATCAAAACCTAGCTTATTCAACAAAACTAGTTTGCTGTAATGAATTAAAACACTGCTGTCATTAGGAATATGAAACTGGATAGACATGGTGGAGTGCTTAGTTTTGTAATTCGTGGAATCTTGCATTGCCCTAGTTTCTAGTTATGTTTCAAATTGAGAGCTTTATTATGAACTTTTGTTCCTAAAAGCATTTACTTAGGAACTTGGAGTCTTACACAGTCTTTTTTTCCTGAAGGTTATTTAAATGCTCTTGTCAAAGATCAGTTTTGTCCCGAATTTACAAGCCCATGCTGTTAGGTTCTTGTTTGTAAATATACTTACATGGTAAATATTCCTTTACGGAGAAAATACATCACATAGTGCGTGCCTTTTAATCATGTTCCAGCTTGTCACTAGCCATTCTTTACGAGACTAAGGCATCTACTGTCGGCAGTAATGATTTAAATATTTAGTAAATGACCATACTCTTTGTTCCTAAAAAAACAGGTCAATACATTTGTACCTATTCATTCTGGTATTTTGTTCTTGTTCTGAAGTCCATTTAATAAGACATAATTCATCTTTATGGAGGCAGTGTTTTGCATTTTTTTTCTTTCATAAAATTTATGCTGTTGATGTTTAGTAATAATAATTATTATTGTATTATAGATTTGTGGTTTGTGGTTTTTATCCGCCATGCTCATTGCCGGTACTTCATGTTCTCCATAGAACTTTCTACCATCTTAATTTCGAATTTGAGGGGAGTCGTCATTGTAGAATTGCTACTTGAGGTGAGCTAAAAAAAATTAGTTGTAGTCCTACAAATCAGTGGGGTCGCAGTGAAAAACTAAGTAAAAATATAAAAATATTGCTATTTCTATGACATCAAGCATAAATGGCAGTGAAATGTAAACAGAAGAACAAACTTAAAACAAGAAAACATAATTATTTATCATGCAATGAATTTTTTTCTGTATTGTGAGTTTGGCAGAGGATCTGCTTTTAAACTTTTCCTTCCTTCTTGAAATATTGGTTATCCTTATTCAGGATGTTGGGGTATGGCTTGATGCGATTGGCCTTGGTATCTACAAGCAGATTTTCAAAGAAAATGACATTAATGGAGAGTACTTGGATAACTTGTCAACGTTTACCACAGAGCATATCTTGCGGTTTATTAGACGGTGTCACATGAAATGGGGAGATTTCATTGTTTTGTGCAAAGAACTTAGAATTATTAAAGGTAAACTGTTAGTATTCTATTTTCTTGCATATGGAGTATGCAGTTAGAGTATTCTGGCTTCTATTTCATTAGTTATTTGTACTTTTTGTAGTTGACTACCACAGACAGAGAAATGCAGTTAGGGCCTCTGGCACAGTTCTTTGTTCCCTTTGCAGCTAGCTACCATGGAGTGAGAAATGCATCTTATTTTTTACTTACTCTGTTTGCACTTTTTTCACATCTATTTTGATTCCAGTGGCATGCTTGAAAGGGGAGCAAAAAGTTCGAAGACCATGGTGGGCTCCATCATGTCTGTCACCTGTCTTTGTTAAGGTATCTAAGCATAATCAGCAGTCTCGAGTTGCATCCTTGAAGTTTGATCCTTGACATAGACAATTCAGGGGGGTTTCCATATATTCATAATAAGCAAAAGTCATGTTTCAGATTTTCTGTATGCTATGCAAAGATGGAGCTCTGTTTTCTGGGTGTTGCTCGCAACAGTGCCTTATGAGCTGCTTTTTATCAATAATTATCAATTTAGTGCCCTTTTCGAAAGAAAGAAGTTACGTTATGGAAAACTCATTGCATGTCGATGTAATAATAAGAGCCTGAGGCGTATATATTCCCTACCTGAGGAGGCTAGCTTCTCTAATGCAACTGCCTAAGCCCTTTGGCTGTGGCAGATCTCTTGTACTTATACAACATTGTAAATTCTCAAAAATATCTGGCTATATCTTGGGTGGAATAGTCAAGTATTAAGCTTCAGATAATTTGTTGTGTATGTGTGGCATGCAAAGTTTATCCCTCGTGGAATGAAATTAATTGTGTATAGTATATTCATTCATTAAGTGGGCCGATACAAATTTTCTTTCAACTCGATACTGCAGTCAGATTTCAGGGTGTTATGTTGAAGAATTGTTTAGAATAAGACTGAAAGTACTGAATATGAAGTGTGATTGTTTCATTGGGTACCTTCGACCTCAATTGGAACTCTATTCTGTTCTGAAATGCTTTTATTGTTGAAAAATGAAGAGAAGATAAACAAATTAAGACACCAGATGCAAAGATTTGAAAAGAGCAAGACACAGAACATGATTTTATGTGGTTCACTAATATGGCTACATCCACAGGAAGCAAGGGAAAAAATCTGTATTAATATCACTGTTTGTTTACATACAACAGTAGCATACTTAAGCTTTGTAATGAATGAATAATTATATTATCAGTATAATTATCAGATAAGCCTTTGAACAGAATATGGAAAGGCTGTTCAAATGGAGGGAAAAAGAAAGTGACAGTTGTGCTTGATATCCAACAATCTCCCAATTGAAGCCCAATTGCTATTGCAAAACTTCAGAGATGTTCTCCACTTCAGTTTTATTGACACATCTTGACAATACAGGGAGAAGCCCTGCAAAATTTAAGCTTTTCCCTCGAAACAATCTTTGCTGATGCATCAGCTGGATTCACCTTGGCATTGATCTTTTCATCTTGCAACTTGCCCTCTTCAAGCACGTTCTGGATGAAGTGATATCACAGCTCAATATGTTTCGTCCAATTGTAAAATGACACATTCTTGGCAAAGTGAATAGTGCTGCTGCTATCAGAAAACAGATTGAAAACATGTTGATTGCATCCCAATTCACCTAATAATCACTACAGACCCACCTGATCATTTCCCTGACAAATGTAAAGACATAACCTATCACAGGCCCCGGTACAGTCACAGGCCCCACCTTCTTACACGCCCTAACAAAGCCAAAAACATGGCTTATATTTACATCTTATCCATTCATTTTACATGCACAAAATTTTCTAAGTTTTTTTTTTCCTACTCTCTTGTAGACAGCAGCAGCAAGGGTTTAAAGTTTTTGAGTTGAAGCAGCAGCAACAAGGATCTTTCAGAGTGATTTTATCATCTTGGGAAGCAAGAGCATGGAAGAAGTGTGTTTAATCATCATTCAATGCTAGTATTTTTCATTTTTCCAAAGTTTAAGCTAAAAGTACTCTGGTTTTTATTTTTTATTATTTGCATTGTTCCAATTCAACTTCTTTCTTCCATTTTAAAATAATATTAAAATCAAAATGAGCATGTAATGACCCTTACCAACAGGCCACTAAAATAAAAAAACCTAAATTCAATACATTGCTGAAAGTATATCGCTGAATAAAAGAAATTGTTCTACTTAAATAACTGATGTAAAATAGTGCCAATGTATTCATTCAATAAGTGTTTTTACATATGATATGCAATTTTCAACACCGAAACATTACAACATGGCACATTACAGACAAACCCTAACTGGCTGAATTCAATTGAGAACTTATTACAACTACAAATTGAAATGAAGAACCTGGATTGATCAAATGCTGGAGATTGAATGCTGAAGATGATATGATGAAAGTGCAACTCCAATTGAAACTCCAAACCAGCAATTAAGCACAAGTGAAAGGACTAAAATATCCTTCCCACGGCTACAATGATTCAGGTGATTTTTCACACCCTCAAAATTGCGTACCAATTGAGAGTTTTCATTCTCGATGGCCAATTGTGACTACTTGCAAAAACCCTAGGCTCCACAACGCACATCAGCAAATATCAATAATAAATCTCCATGATAGGCAATGAGCCCTCAATGCCTATTTATTCTTTTTTTTCCTCGATAGGTCAGCGTCTTTTTTAATTTTTTCTCCGCTTCTTCCAGCAACCTCTAGAACATTATTTTATTAAATAACTTTGTAAAATATATCATTTTATTAAATTAATTAAATATAAAGTTACCTTGTAATATATTTTTTAATTGATAACTTTGTAAATAATTAACTCCTCCAAAATGGGGACATTACAGGTTTGCACCTCCTACAATTGCTTGGCCTCAAGCAATCTTAATGCTAGATGCTGCAAAATCACTTCTCCTTCCCAAGTAGCATCTTCAACAGGTAAATCTTTCCACTTAACCAGATACTCTCTGATTACTCTCCTGCAAAGCTACTTCTCTCTACTATCCAAAATGGATTTTGGCACTAAGATCAATTTCCCCTCATCATTCAAGGGAGGTAATACTATAGAAGGCATCACATTCTGACCCAACACCTTTTTGAGGCGTGATACATGAAACACATTGTGCACTCTACTGTCTGCGGGAAGCTCCAACTCATAAGCCACCTCACCAACTCGCCTGATGATCCTGAATGGTCCATAATAGCGTGGCTTGAGTTTCTCTACACCACTCTTCTTGAGAGTGGACTGCTTATATGGCTGCAACATGAGGTAAACCATATCATTTACTTCAAAACTACGCTCAGTCCTCTTCTTGACTGCATACTGTTTTTGCTGGTTCTGAGCTCTAGCAATGTTGTCTCTAAGAGTAGCAAATATATCCTTACTTTCCTATAATAGTTCACCTGCACGAGGCACCCAACTATATCCCAACAACAAATCTAAAAAACTAGGTGCCTCATAACCATAAAGTGCCATGAAGGGTGTCATTTGTATAGTCTTATGGTATGTAGTATTGTAACAATACTCACAGAGATATATCCATCTAACCCAAGCTCTTTGTTGATCTGCCACATAATTCCTCAAATATCCTTCCACCCATTTGTTTACAATCTCCATTTGACCATCGATATGTGGGTGATAACTGGTGCTAGGTGTGAGCTCAGTGCCACACAACCAAAATACCTCCTACCAAAAGTGACTCATGAAGCGGTTGTCCCTATCACTCACAATGCTCTAAGGCAAAATATGTAATCTGAAAACCTCCCTGAAGAAGACCTCCCCCACTTGAGCTGCTAAGTATGTAGTAGTGATCGGGAAGAAGTGTGGATATTTTGTCAGCCTATCCACCACCACATAGATACAATCATGCCCCTGGGCCCTGGGCAAGCCTGTGATAAAATCCATAGAAATGCACTCCCACTTCCTATCAGGAATAGGAAGTGGCTGTAGGAGCCATGCTGGATAAGTGTGCTCTTGTTTGTTCTACTGGCAAACATGAAATTCACACACATACTACAAAATATCAGCCTTAAGTCCCTTCCAAGTCAACCACTCCCGTACTAACATATAAGTCTTGAAATACACAAGATGGCCTACTATAGGTGAATTATGGAATGCTCTCAAAATCAACTACTTCACTTTCGATCCTGGGACTAAGTAAATCCTGTTCTTATAAATGATCAAATCATCTATGAGAGTGTACTTGGTGTCGATCATTGTTCCCTCCACTATATCAAAGGCCCATGTGTCTCTGGCATATTCTGCTACAATCAAGTGTCCCAATCCTCTAATATCTGAATCATAGAAGTGAGGTGTGGCCTACGAGATAAAGCATTTGCAACAATATTGTGTGTCCCCTTAACATATGTGATATCAAAATCATAGGCTTGTAACTTACTCACCCACTTCTGCTAACGATCATTCAGGTCTCGCTGTCCCAAAAAGTGTCTCAAACTATTATGATCAGTTTTAATACAAAATTTGTTGCCCACAAGATATTGTCTAAATTTGGCCAAGGCATGCATGATGGCCAACATCTCTTTATCATATATGTTGAATGATCTCTCGGGCCCTCTAAGTTTCCTACTCTCATAAGCTATAGGATGCTTGTCCCGCATGAGTACAACACCAACTCCCTCTCCAGAAGCATCACGTTGAAGCTCAAATGGCTTTGTGAAATGAGGCAATGCTAATACTGGGCATGTAGTCATTATTTCCTTGAACCACATAAAACAGTCTTGTGCCTCCCAAGTCCACACAAATGCCCCTTTCTTCAGCAAATCTGTCATGGGTGCTACATGTCATGAGTAGCCACTGACAAACCTGTGATAGAATCCACATAGACCAAGGAACCCCCTTAACTGTGTAAGGTTCTCTGGTGGTGGCCAATCAACAATAGCACAGATCTTTTTAGGATCCATTCGCACTCCTTCTGCACTAATGATGTGTCCAAGATACAATAGTTCTATCATCTCCAAATCACATTTGGACTCCTTGGCATACAAGGACTCCCTTTGTAAAATGCTCAATACTATCTCCAAGTGCTCTAAATGTTCCTACCATGTCCTGCTATAGATCAAAATATCATCAAAGAACACCAGCACAAATTTCCTCAACTAATGGTGGAAGACCTTGTTCATAATGGACTGAAAAGTGGCAGGTGCATTAGTCAAACCAAAAGGCATGACTACAAACTTGAAGTGCCTACAATGACATCTAAAAACAATTTTCTCAATATCCTGCTCTCGAACTCTAATCTGGTGATGGCCTGATCTCAAATCAATTTTTGTGACATAACAAGCCCCATGCAATTTGTCTATTAACTCATTGATGTGTGGGATGGGATACCTATTCTTTATAGTTCTCTTATTCAACACCCTGTAATCAATACACATTCGTAGAGTACCATCCTTCTTTTTTACCAAAATAATAGAAAATGCACAAGGTGACATACTTGGTCTAATGTGTCCATTGCTAGGAACTCTTTGATGGTCCTTTCGATCTCATCTTTGAGTCGTTTTAGGTTTTGGTATGGTGTGATCATGACAGGCTTAGTGCCTTCCTCCAGCGCAATAATGTGCTCAATGCCTCCGTCTGGTGGCCTGCCTAGTGGAATCTTGTTGAATACCTTCTCATACTTGATTCTCAATTTTTGAATATCTAGATGATATTCAGTCTTATGTTGCTCCTCCTAGGTAGGCATCAAGGCACATGTTGTTGCCGACTCTATATTGTTATGTCGGGATAATCTCTCCAACTGCCTAAATGAGATAGTCCTGACATCACCATTATGGATAGCCTTCAACACATGAGTCCTTCCATCCACCTTGAATCGTATCTCCATATCCTCCAGTCTTAGGGTAACCTCCTTCAAAGAATGTAGCCACTGCATCCCAAGTACTATGTCCATGTCACCCATGTTGACCACATGATAGTCTGCCTTGAACTCATAGTTGTTTAGGCACAAAGATAGATCTTGCACCATACTGTCACAGCGAAGAGTATATCCATTAGCTACCTTGACTCTCAATCCTTCAAACTCCTCAGTAATGAGTCCACACCTCTCCACAAATCGTGCATCAATGAAATTATGTGTGGCACTTGTATCCAATAGAGTAATAACCTTCTATCCTGCCAAGACTCCCCAGAGTCTGAAAGATTCCTCTCTTTGAATACTAGATAGACGTGCCTCCTATAAATGTAGCTCTGGAGCCTCTTTTTTCTCAGCACTATCTACCTCCTGTTCACCCTCTACCTCATCAGGATCCTCATCATGGCGCTCTGAGCTATCTAAATTCAAACCCTCGTAATAAGCCCACATCGCCCAGTTAGCCTTCTCCTTAGGCCTCATAGGACAATCATGACCAAACTCATAGGGACCTTTGCAAAAGAAGCATAGCTTCTTCCTACGTAGGTCATTAAGCACTTGCTTATCCAAAGGTGCATCTGACTTGCCTTTTGAGTCACTAACCTTCTCTTTACCCTTGTTGAATTCCCCTTTGTTATCTCTAAATGATGAAGAACCCTTCGAACTAAACCAGTTTGTTGGAGCTGCAAGTTCCATAGTGCGGGCTTTCTTCATGGCTTCCTGTAATGTAAGAGGATCAAAGGCCTTTACTCACCCCTTGAGTGGTTCAGTTAATCTCTCTGTGAATAAAATGACTAGCCCCCATTCTAAAATGTCAGGCACCATCACTGCAAGCTTCTGGAAGTCATTGATAAATTGTTCTAAGCCTCCTGACTGTCTCAATTGAGCTAACTCCTGAAAATAAACTTCAAGAATTTTTTTATCAAACCTTTCTATCAATCTATCCACGAACTCCTGATAAGTGGTTATTTGATTTTGTTGCAATGTGATCATGTCATGTGTCCACCAATCATGTGTTGCCCTATCTAAGTGTAAAGTGGCATACTTGAGTGCTTCAAATTCTGTCATAGTCTTTAGAGATAGGAAAGTATCCACCTCATGAACCCAAGCATGAGCAATCATTTTTCCACTGCCATCAAGTGTGGGTAATACCAACTTGTTGATGATCTGTTGCAACTCATTGTGTTTATCTCTCTACTTCTGCATGGCCACTCTATAGTTCAAGTACCTGTCAAATGTCCATCCATCCTGTACATATGGTGGTAATGAATCCCACTCATTCCTCACTTGTCGGAGTTCATCTACAATATCTATTACCATAGCATCAGGTGTGTGTGTTGGAGTTTCTTCCCTAAATGTAGGACGTGTGGGTCTATCAGTTGTTCCAGACCGTGTCTTATGTTGTAATCCTGCTATGCTCCTATCATCCTGGTCATTATTATGATTATTTCTCCTATTTTTTCCAATCAAATGTTGCATCATAACCATCATTGCCTGTGTACTTGCCTCTATTGACTGTAGAAGCCTCTCCTGATATAAAGTCTCATCATCTCACATAATTCTGGGTGGGCTTTGAGAATGTCTCCAAGCCATATTCTCAGTTATGCTGGTTCCCTATGTAAATAGAACCCTTTTGGTTTCTTTTACTTTTGTAAACTAAATTGGTTGCATAAACCCTATCAAGCTAGTAGGAAACTGCTCTGATACCACTGTAGTGACCCTTACCAACAGGCCACTAAAAAAAAACACCCTAAATTCAATACATTGCTGAAAGTATATTGCTGAATAAAAGAAATTGTTCTACTTAAATAACTGATGTAAAATAGTGCCAATGTATTCATTCAATAAGTTTTTTTACATATGATATGCAATTTTCAGCACCGAAACATTACAACATGGCACATTACAGACAAACCCTAACTAGCTGAATTCAACTAAGAACTTGTTACAACTACAAACTGAAATGAAGAACCTGGATTGATCAAATGCTAGAGACTAGATGTTGAAGATGATATGATGAAAGTGCAACTCCAATTGAAACTCCAAACCAACAATTAAGCACAAGTGAAAGAATTGCAATAATTCAGGTGATCTTTCACACCCTCAAAATTGCGTACCTATTGAGAGTTTTCATTCTCAATGGCCAATTGTGACTACTTGTAGAAACCCTAGGCTCCACAATGCACATCAGCAAATATCAATAATAAATCTCCATGATAGGCAATGAGCCCTCAATGCCTATTTTTTTTTTTTTTCCTCGATAGGTCGGCCTCCTTTTTAATTTTTTCTCCGCTTCTTCCAGCAACCTCTAGAACATTATTTTATTTAATAACTTTATAAAATATATCACTTTATTAAATTAATTAAATATAAAGTTACCTTGTAATATATTTTCTAATTGATATTTTTATAAATAATTAACTCCTCCAAAATAGGGACATTACAGAGTAGTAGTGAGAGTACTGGTAGTGAGGAAGAATATGAGGGTGGTCATAGTGTTGATTAAGCTACTAGTGGGCAGCCACAATCTCAACCGTATATATTTAAGTGTCCTTTCAACAAAAAAAAACTCTTCTCCAATATGTCACATCTAGGGGTCAAAGGGAAAAAAAGCAGGAGGGATAAGGTGTGGGAATGTCATGTTTGTCAAGGTGATTTTAGGGGTAGTTATACAAGGGTTAAGTCTCACTTTTTGGTTATTGCATTCCATGGGGTTATAGCTTTTCCAAGCTTAATTGGACCACAATGAGACTAAAATGGGGAAATAAGGTTTGATAAGTCTAACACCTACTTTATCAAGTGCACAATCATTTGTACCATTCTCATCCACTATTGGTGCTAGTCCGATTGAGACAAGAGGAAAGAAGAAGGTGGGTGACAAGGGCAAAATAATTGAAACTATGTTTAGGGCACAACAATGGGAAGCTATAGAGTCATCCATGACTAGATTCCTTTTTCTGATGTTGTCATATTTCATGTAGCTCATTCATCTTATTACAAGCAAATGATGAAAGAAGTAGCCCTTATGGGTCCCTCACTCGTATCCTTGGTGACCATGAGCTATGAAAACCCCTCTTGATAAAGAGTACTCCAAGACTAATGTGTCATTTGAGGATATGAGATGGACAAGTGGGTTAGGACAAGCTGCTCTATTATGATGGATGGGTGGATTGATTTTAGACATCAACCATTCATCAATATCAGTGTCAAATCCCCTCTTGGTTCATACTTTTTGAAAGCCATAGATTTTTCAAGGAAAGTAAGTATGTAGAGTTCTAGTTCAACATTTTGAGAGATGTCATAAAGGAGATAAGGTCTACGAATGTTGTGCATGTGTTCATAGGATCAACATGTGTGCAAATCAACTAGTTTGATGGTGCATGGTGCTTAATTACAGGGACACTTGTTTGACTCCTTGTTGTGTTCATGCATTGAACAATGCATTAAGAGTTTGTTTAGTTGTTGGAATTAGTTAATGCTAGAATCATCAAATACTAGAATTTGACAATTCAAGGACTTTTAAATCCAGAAAATAATTTCTAGAATCTGGTTGGAACTGTTTGGTTCAACTAGAGTTCATAGTGAGAAGATACATTTTTTGCATTTGGTTCCATAATTTTGGAACTAGAATGCCACTTGAATAAGTTTTTTTTATGTTAAATAGTAGAGCAAGATGTAGAAGTTTTCATGGTTGAATATGGATTCTTCACAATGAGGAAAATGATGGGGAATACACAATATTCTAGCTAACGACATAATGGATATAGTCTTCTTGAGGTTTTGTGAATGCAAGGGTTTTACTTTGGGATATCTATGTGTAATTATGTCAATTATAGGTTTTGAAATATAGTTTTACTTTGCTAGTATTTTCTTCTTTGTTTGAATAGGAGCCATGAAATAGAGTTTGGTTATGAAACAAGGTACTTAAGTTTGAATAGAATGCCTCAAAGAAACATATAAAAAATGTTGAAACAATGGGACAAGGTATGGGCAATGATGGAAAACTTATCTGTAAAATGTGGAAACACATAAAATGGTTATGAGCTATTTGAAATGATGTTCCAAAGTAGTGTGGTCTTATGTTTTTTCATGATTGAAAGAATTGCACAATAATGACTTTGGTGAAAAGTTTCAGAATCTTTCTAGCAAATGTCATTGGCATATGTAATGCAAGATTCAATCTTTTCCAACATCCTTTCTTCCTAGCATTAATGAGAGGTATTGGAACAAGCTATGGGCATCTATTGTGTTGGTTGTTTTTTAGACTACTAGGTACCTTAAACCCAATACCAGAATACATAAGAACAAACAAACCTAAGAATTAGCCAAATCCTGTATTTAGTGTGATCAGTCTTAGTTTCTAGACCAATTTCAAAAAAGTATAAGAATACTCCCTTCACTTTAGGCTTTGCAAGCCCAAGGTGAGAAAACCGTAGGGAATTATCTAACAAATTTTATGACATTCTTCTCTTCAAAATCATCCCCTATAGTAGAAAATGACCATGATCTTCTTCTTAGATTTGTAATAAACTTCTTGATTACAATGGCTATCTATAATCAATAGGAAAACAATTACATATAAGGGCTAACTAGCAAATTTTAATTATTCATTACTTAAAATGGAAAATTGATTATGATTGATGTATATATCTGGCAATTATATAAACCATCATCTTGCAACAGAAATTAAGTGATCAATGCCTTATCCATCATTATATAAAGTCAATACCAACAGTTTTGGACCTATTTAACTAACTTGCAGTTAAATTTGTCAAGGGTGAACTCTAAACTTCATTCTTATCATATCCCTCTCATATACCCAAAACTCTACCTCTTATTGAAAGCAATTACTTAATTCTTTGAACTAAATGCAATCAACAGGAGATGTAAAATCTATCTGAATTGTATTAAGATGAAAGAACATTGCTCATTTCAATCTTAAAATCATAGATATGCAAGGAAGGAGACAAAATCTAGATACACAAATATGCAAAAACTCTCTCTTGTGTTAATTTCCTTTGAAAATACATATAACACTAGATATAGGCTCAGAATATAACTCAGAACTTGGCAGTTTGACCATTCATATTCATTGTTCTCTCAAGTTCATAAGTTTAAACACATTCATACAATCACAAGAGATTGGACGGACTTTAAAAATAACATAGACTAAAAAATATACAGACTTCCAACCCCAATTCCACATCTTGGAAATCCTTATATAGGATTGCAACAAGCTACAGATGGGAGGAGGACACATTTCATTACCTTAGTGGAAAAGAGAAAGGCAAGACACAAACAAAAAGATACACAAAAACATTCTCCTGCACTTGATCCAAAATCAGGAGGGTAGTTGAAAAGTTAGCAGGTGACACTTTACTGCAGCAACTATCTCTTTACTCTACTTTGTCTTCTTCTGCCATCTGCTTCCTCAAAAGTTTCAAAATTTGATTGGCCTATTTATGAGAGTTTTATCCTTCTAATAAAGTGATCAATGTATCTAATCTTATCTTTTAATATCTCATTTGCCTTTAACCTTAATAATGTTTTAGCTACTTCTTGCTGGTAAGGCCTTTATTTCTCCCACACATAGATCTCTCACTTGGTGGGCCATTCTGTAGTTTTGACCTCCTCTAGGTCCTTAGTGGCTTTAGTCCACCTAGCCTTAGTTATAGCTTTAGACTCAGTTGTGAATTTGTTCAAGTCTATTTTAGCTCTAAACAAGGAGTCTACTAAATTATGGAAAGGGGCATCATTAATGTCTTCAAAAATAGCCCCTATGGCCTCTTGAGTCAATATTGTACTAAATGCATCAAACCAATTATGTCATTCTTTCACCACATTATTATCATCCAAAATAGGTGGTACGTAAGGCTTAATCCCCTGAGATAAAACTTTCAATTTAATTTGTATAAATTTTTATTTCCCAATGAAGAAACCAATCAACTCCTTAACTATTTCTAGACTCTCCTTCATTGCAATTATTTTATTAGGCAAATATGGCTTTTTAGCCATCATCATAATAAGCCTCTCTAAAAATTGAGCATATGGCCCCCACAAATTAAATGTAGGTGATAGTCATGAAAGTGCTTCATTACAAACTTTCTCAGCACTTTGTAAAGAAACATATAATGTATGCACCTGTTGAGATATACTCTTTAGAGTTTCAACCCTATGGCCAACCATACACTTAAGGACAAATGTCCTCACGTCATCTCCTTACAGAGTTGGTGGAGCATCAATGCTCATTCTACTAGGTGTTGTCATATCCCCTACCTCCAACTCATTTGTTTGTGTTGGGGCCTCAGTTGTGTCCTTAGCTGGTTGCTCTTGATTATCATGTTCTTGACTTTGCCCTGTAGTAACCACTTGCTCTACATTTACAAGTTGCTCTCTGAGGGATGCAACTTCAACCTCTAGTACTTGGACCTTAGCCTCAAGCTCTTCAATTTTTCCTTGTAAACATGGCTTTTCCTAAGCTCATCCTCATAGAGCTTCCTCACATCTATATAGTCATGCACAGACTTGGCAAGCCTTGTCTCTATCTCTTCTACCTTGGCCTCATTCATGAAAGAAAAATGTTTCATGGCCTTTGAGTTGCCTGTAGTCCCCTGTAAAGTCCACGCAACCATGTTGCCCTATTCTATGCTCTGCACATCCATCAATTTAGGCTTATTTGATGTAGGGGTCATGGTCCAAACTAGCAGAGACTTGGTGTTAATGTTGAACCCTATTCTTCTTTGTAATTCATCAGCACCATATGCCTCATAAGAGATGGCATTCTTCTGTCTTCTCATCTAATCAAGCATAAATGCTTGTTCCAAATCTCATACGGGCACCAACAACATCCAACTTCTTTGCACAAGATATCTTGCCTCCTCTAGAGTCATGACTTCACTCTCAGGATCATAGGCTTGCAACTTCTCAACTAGTCCTAGCTTTTGTTCATCTAACTCTCCTGGTTTCATTTTTAGTACTCACTCACTCAATTTTATTTTATATAAAAAACTTTTGAACTCAGTTGATTTGATAAAATCATCATCTTTCATAAATTGTTGGGCTTGGATCATCCTGTCATCCAGCCTTGCCGCAGCTAGCTCTAGGTCTATGAGTGTGTTCTCAACTGCCTTGATCCTATCTTGTATATAACTTTTCCTTAAGTAAGAAAAGTATTAATTCTTACCTAGAATTTGCAGTGTTCTTTGTTTTACTTCTATAGGGATATGGACAATCTTTTGTCTCTTGTTTCCCTTAGTGATCCATGTTGTTTCAGTAGGCTCATCTTCCTCTATTTCTAGAACCACATCAGGCTCAAGGTTGTCAAGGCACACAATCTCCTCTTATTCCTATGGGTCCCTCAGGCTTTTGGGCCATGATTTCAACATGGTCAATGACCATCTTCCTAATCCTATGGGGATAGGGGATATCCATTAAAAAAATCCCTTAAAATTGGGACCTGCTCTCTTCAATTCCTTTTCTACCCTCAAAACATCATCAAGTTTGCCCAATTTATTTGTTCCTCCCCCCCCCACAACCCTCTCTACAAAAATATTAGGAATAACATCTTCATGGGGTATCTCCTTGGTAATTGGTAAGACATAGTTCCTAATTTCTTTAAGGGTAGTCCTCATCCAATTATCAAGGTCATAGATTATATATGTTGTTGTTGACAAATTGTAATGGTGGAGGAAAGAATGAATATGGTTCAAGGATTCTTTTCCAATTGAAAAGTCTCCCACCTTAAAACATCTACACAAAAAAGTGCCCCTATGCACCTTGGGCCCTAAGTATTCTCTATTTATCATAAGTAGTTGCCACGTGAATTCAATAATACCCAACCTAGGAGGAATGAATTTTGGAAATATGTGGGGTGGTTGGGGACAACCATATACTCTCATTAGGGAAAAAGTTGGAAATAAGAAAACATCCCCACAATTATGATCTAATCTCTTATCCTCAGGGAGCAGGGCTGGTCTCAAAAGACTCTTTAGTATATCAGGTGCCCTCAAGTAACATGGGTCTAGCATTTTCATTATAACAACACCAAAATTATTGAAAAATGAGACAAAATCTGAATAGTGATAAGAAGTGTTCCATACATGTGTCCATAATTGAACTGGCATCTCTCCATTAGCATCAGAGGTGTGATCAATGAAATCTAAACTGAAATATCCCACATTCCTATATAGGATTAGATGCATCAACAATGAGTAATGAAGGAAACAAAAAATCATCATTTCTCCACTCTAGGCTAGCTTGATATTTTCCTTCATTTTTTCTAGAATGAACTTAATCTAATCATATTTTCCACCATGGTAGGAGTCTTGCACATCTCTGTCAATAATAAATTCAACTCCATACACCATGTCTAATCCATCTTTGCCAAACACCTTGTGTACATCATACACTATTTTTCCAAAATAATTCTTAAATTTATCCAAAGGCATCATATGTTCCACTTTCTTAGGGTAATCACCCACACTCTTCAAGTCCATGGGGATATGTTGTAGCATTTATTTTCCTATGTATGCCTTTCATTTCTATCAAATTTTCTCTATAGATCCTCCAAATCTATTGGCTCGATCATAACGACGCCCAATCCAAATGCTTCAATGAATGAGGCATGGTCTAGAGTGCACAAAATAGTTCCATGATTCCTATGGAATGATTTGGTGGCTGGATTGTATGACTTGATTGGGGCTTTCACCAAATCCACGTCAATGAAGACCTTTGGTCATATCAATTTCACCAAGTTCTTCTTTCAAGGGTTGCAAATAGGGATCTTCTTCTCTCTTTTATGGTAGAAATACTTAAAAAGCTTAGAACCCATGACCCTAGAGCATGTAACATCTCTGCATAGTGTGTATGGGTCGAAAAAGGCATAATCATCTATTGCATTTGCATTTGAGGATCCTGGAAATAATTTCAACCATTCTTTGACAGATTGATTAGGTTTTTTTGTCTTGTTTTTCCTCCCTTAGAAGTGGAGGAGACTTCTGGAACTTCCATGTATGTTGCTTGAATCTCTTCAACCTCCTTATCAGACATTCTAAACTAGCTTGAAAACACTGGGCAAAGCTATATTAGGGAATCGAAAATAATAATTTGCACGCACTAAAACTCTACAACTGCTTAGATTTTCTATTTGTGAATTATAAAATGCAACTAATTAGTAGAATATATTTATAACTCAACATTCATCATCAACGTCCCTTTGCATTGATTTTCAGCATGCTTGAGCCTTAAAACTAAGCTTATTCTATCACCTAGGGGGAGCATTGTCATTACTATCCAATCTTGCAATTTTTGGTTATTTCTTAAATCTCATTTCTTGAGAACCCTTTGTCGTTTCTAGTTTAGAAAATGAAAAATATATTTTGATGTCAACTTAGGGTTTATGATCCTATGATTGACCCCAGAGTCAAAGCCCTCGTAATATCTTAGGCAGGGAGAAAATGCCCTTCAATCTTACGATCTCATGAAATCAAAACCCTTATCACACTATCGCAAAGCTTGAAAAAAGTCTATACAATCTCACGAAAAGTGGTTTACACTGCACAACATAGCATCTTATCTTATTTTCATAGGCTTACGATCCTACGATCATGACTTAGTTTACTACTTCGTGATTTCGGTAGTTATCTTCTTTGCCCTTACGATGCTACGAGAAGTCATTACCTCCCTTCACTGTGACATCATTGACATCAAATTTTACCTCTACTATCCTCTGATGCATTTCCCGTCATAGCATTGTAACACCCTTTCGCTACCCTTAAGATCATACGATGCACTATCTTTCATAGCATTGAAGAATGAGATCCACCAGATCACCAGCTTATACAAAGACACCTTTGGCCCCACTGACTTGATGTGGCATTCACCTTGAATGAGTTGTAGCCATGACCAACTAGGATGGAACACATGTCATTTGTTTGACTTGAACTACTAGCTTGCTCTGTCATTTATCAATTAACAATCTTACGATCATCGTCCCCATAGCAACATGACCCTTAACATCTTCTTTCATGATCTTATGACTAGGGCTTTCAATGTAACATTGAAATACATCACGAAAACATTAGGATTCCATGATCATCACTTCATTGTAAGATTGGTGCCTTCTATCTCTTTCATTATACTTTCATACTTCTATGATCCTACAACAAGCCACTTATCACTTGGTTGTAATCCATCCATTATGCTTCTACGATACCCTGACTGCCTGTTTATCATAACATCACATAGCATGAGTTAAAACCTTCCATCAAAGACCCATGATGTCATGATACAAAAGGGAATCTTAAGATTGGGGAACTTAAAACATGACTCTATGATCCTCTGCTAAACCTTGTGTCATAACATCAAAAGTAGGAAAAAGTAAGATTGCAACTAGATGCTAAGGCCGTGATCATAAGATCAAGGCTCTAGGGTTTGGAAGATATACAATCTCATGTCTAAAAATACTTAGGAGAAGGGAAAAAAGGTTACAGTTTAGATAATAAAAATTAATGGCAATATAAAACACAACCTTAGGATACCCAAATAAAACCCCAAGGCAATATTTTCATTTTTTGAAATTGGGTAAAATAATTTGGTTAGGGTTCTTTTGAAAATTGAAATACATGGGACATAAAACCCTAATAATGTAAAACAATTTCATATCATTTTCACAATGGGGATCAAAATTTTGAAACAATGAAAAATGAGGGCTATCACATTGATCTAGAGAAAAGGCTTTTGAAACTCTCAAGATAATGCAATGGTAGGTGTAAAATTGAATCCTACAACCTCTTTCAGCATCTTCTTCATTGCTTGTTGCAAAATGGGAGAGCACAGACAAGAGTGTTGATGGCTGGTGATAAAATCTAATGTACACATCTTTGAAAACCATGGTAATGACCAATGTTAAAATCTAAAACATGCCTATATTGGGTTTCCATATAGTGGGATAATATGCAAATTTGAAAAATAAAAAATAAATACTATTTATCCCTAATTTCTATTTAAGTGAAATTGGAATCAATTTTCCAATTCCACCTTTTTAGATAGAAGATTAATATTTTGATTTTGGGGGTAGATGGGAATTAACAAATCTCTATTCTCTTTTTGTGTTTAGAAAAAACTATATAGAATTTATTAATTCCGAGATATGACAATGACAATTCTAGGCCTAATCTACCAAACAAATGGGCCCTAAAATATAGTGGTAAGATACATTTGGTGAAACAAGAGGTGTTAGAAGTTAGAGAGGTTTAGATTTTCATTTGCAACCACCACACCTCACTTGCTCATTTTAGGTTCAAATTCACTAAGCAAGAATGTACCTTTTAATTTATTCCTTGTTAATATGTCATATGTCTCTCCTCCAATTATTTGTTCATATGCATGATGTCTTCTGACATATTTTGGAAGTCTTGGTTCTTTATTTCTTACTTCTAAGCTTTGTTCACTTGGTTCTCCATGATATTCTACCTTTTTATTGGGCTCCTCTATCTGTGACTTGGGTTCCTCTAGTTGATCTGACTATAACTCAGGTTGTACTACCTTTGATTCAGGTTCCTTTGTGTGATTTGGTTGCAACTGAGGTTGTATTCCTTGTGACTTGGGTTGCATTATCAATGACTTGGTAGGTTCACTTTGTTGTTGCTTGGCTTCATTTTTTTGTGGTAAAGTTTCAGGTTCCTCCTCATAGTAAACAAACTTCCTTTAGTCTTTAGGCTCCTTGTTGCTTTGTTCTTCACTTTTTTCTACAAACTCATCAATCTTCACATGTGCACTCTCTATGACTATATGAGTAGCACGATTCAAACATTTGTATACCTTAATTTTATTGGAGTAGCCTAGGAATATACCTTCATCACTTTTTGCATCAAGTTTTCTTTTCCTTACATCCTTCAAGATATAGCATTTGCTTCCAAATATTCTAAGATAAAAAAAATTAGGCTTGTACTTTACCATAATTCATAAGGTGTTTTGTCTGTACGTTTCTTTTGTTGAACTTAGATTAGTGTATGGACTTCTGTGTTGATTGCTTCTCTCTAGTATTTTGGTGCAACATTTTTTCTCAATCATTAGTGTTCTTGTACATTTCATGATTGATCTATTCCTTCTTTCTACTATACTATTTTTCTCTAGTGTCCTAGGTGTTGATACCTATCTTTTGATTCCTCTTTCATTGAAGAATTCATTTCAGATGAATTCAACTCCTCTATCTAATCTCAGGCATTTCCTATTCTTCCCTATTTCTTTTTCAACTCTAGCCAAATACCATTTGAACTTTTGAAAACCATTAGATTTATCTTTTAAGAACATTACAATCATCATCCTAGAATAGTCATCAACAAATAGAATGAAGTATATGTCTCCATAGTATCTTTCTATACCTATTAGTCCACAAAAATCTATATGAACTAGTTCCAAAACTTCTTTAGAATTGAAAGACTTTCTTCTGAAACTTATTTTATGTCATAGCCAACTTTCCTCTATTAGTGCCAGTAAACATGTATTTTCAATGAGATCAAGGTAAAACTAATTACCTTTTTTTTGATTGCTAGTTGCAACTAGGTTTACTTTACCATCCAATAGCTTGGCTTACCATTCATGATTCTAACTTATATCGTATCTTTTTTAGATGTGTCACACTAAGTAGATTGTGTCTTAATCCTTCAACCCATTAGGCATTTTCACATTTGATTCCTTCAATTAATGCTATGAATCCTTTTCATTTTATATAAGATTAGTCACTATTTCCAAACCTAACACCTCCACCATCATAGTGTTCTAAATGTTCAAACTTATTTTTTTCACCAATCATGTAATGAGAACAACCACTATCTATGGTCTATGTATCATTTTTTCTAACATGAGAAATAAGTGTCATCTTTTCATTTTCCTTATTATCAAATTTATCCTTAACAACAATATAAACTACTACTTCTTCATTATCATCACTATCAAAACCTTTAGTAATGTAACAAGATTTCTCACCTTAGTCTTTGTAGTCCTTGTAGTTCTTGAAGTCCTTCTTGCCTTTGAACCTATTATTTCTTTTCTTATCTTTATCTTCTTTGTTTGGACATCCTGTAGCAATATGACCAACCTCTTCACATGAGAAACAAATCAATGGAATTTTGCCTCTGAATTTCCCTTTCCCTTTTCATACTCTTTTTGCAAGTAGGGCTTCAATGACTTCAAGGCCTTCATTTGTTTCATCTTCTTCTTCACTATCTACATGTTTTTCTTTTGAGTTTCCTCTCTTTCTACCAAGAGTTAGTTTGGCTTTGAATGCATATCAAAGTTGCCACGATTAGGAGCATAGTTATCATAGTTATCTAATTCAAAAGCAATCAATCTTCCCCCAAGTGCATCCAAGGTTATATAATTTTTGGATTGCATCTCATCTCTTGAATTGGTTAAACTCTAATTGCAAAAATAGGAGGAATATTTCTTAGTACCTTGTTAACCACCATCTCATCAATTTTTATTCCTCCTATAGCTTTTATTGCACTCACACTTTCTTTGATTCTTGCATTATATTTGACAATTTTTTCACCTTCTTTCATTTTCATTCAATCAAACTTGCCTCTTAAACTTTCTTCCTTGGCTCTTTGCATAGTTTTGTTACCTCCATAAACTTTCTGCTATTTTTCTCACATTGAGCTCTTGCAGAGGTATGCTCCTTTCATATTTTTCAACATAAGAGCAAAAACCTTCTAAATCCCAAAGATTGGAGCATTTAAGTGCCTTAAATGGATGTGTCATAATTAATGACCCTCTTTACTTAATTCTATACAAGGGTTGTTAAGGCCTCATTTTACTTTACTTTGCAATCAAAAATTGAGCTTTATTATGTGAATTAAGCCTACGCATTCTTGAGCTTTTTTTGACCTATGTGAAATAAGTATGTGAATTTGAAGTTCTTAAGAGAATTTATCTCTACAAGTTTGGCATGATTGTAGTTGCAAGCTCATGGATGTGTGTTCTCTACGACAAGGTTCTTCCATGGTCCAACATTCTTTAAGGTTGGTGGTGTTTAGCCACGCTTAGCTATACAAAAAAAACAAAAAAAAAGGTTTTTGTTTAGTTTTTGTTTTATTTTCTCTTTCTTTTCTTTATTTTTGTTTGATGTTGGTTTTCTACTGTAAAAAATCTTACATTAGATATGACGATATAGTCTCTCCTAGTTTTGGAGAGATATTTAGACATTTGATAGTATGTCGAGGAAGATTAAAAATGATTGCAACCAAGGATCCTACTTTGGGGTTTCATGAGGATATTAGGCCCATTGTAATGTGGAGGTGGGACATTATGAATTTCCCACTTCATATTACCGGTAGCCTATGCTCTAAATCCCAAATAATATGTATAGTTAGATGGAAGAGCCCCTCTATGATAATCTAGAGGTATTTCATGACTTATCACTAACCATTGATACGAAGTTTTCAGAGCGGGAGGCTTTGCACTTTGTGCATAGTTTTTGACTCACAAGCCTTCATGGACAAAATTTGAGTAAACCAAATGTGAGGTTGTACAAAATTATATTGGCACAAAAAGATCCTACTGGACATGGTGTTATGCCATGCATACCCATCCCTATATTTTGTCTAGCGAAATGTTGGGCTCAATTTTTTCTTTTTCCTTCTCCCTTGTCAGGACAAGATTTCTTTGTTTTTTGTCCTCTAGGGTTTGGTCCCCAGAGTCATTTGTCCCTTGTTTGAGAATTTTAGTTCATTTTTGTTTTCTTTGTTTTCCTATTTTTCTAGCTAGACCTCGGGATCCTACATCCTAGATTGCCCCTTTGAATTGAGAAGAACTTCACACATTGTGCTTTCACGAAGGCATGCTCCTTTCATGTTTTTCAACATAAGACAAAAAGGTCTTATAAATTCTAGATCTTGGAGCATTTAAACACCTTAAACGAAGGTGTCATAAGTAACAACCCTCTTTACCTAATGCTATATAACGATTTTTAAGGCCTCATTTTAGTTTACTTTATGATCAAATTGAGATTTATTATGTGAATTAAGCCTATGCATTCTTGAGCTTTCTACAACCGGTGTGACCTAAGTAGGTGAATTTGAAGTTCTTAAGAAAATTCCCCTCTACAAGTTTGGTGTGATTGCGGTTGCAAGCTCATGGACATGTGTTCTTTACAACAAGGTTCTTCCATGGTCCAATGTTCTTTAAGGTTGGTGGCATTTAATGATGCTTAGTTATTTCAAAAATTTATTGGTTTTTTATTATTATTTTTTTTCCCTTTCTTTTCTTTATTTTTGTTTGATGTTTCTTCAATTAGATATGTTGATATAGACACTCCTATTTTTGGATAGATATTGAGACATTTAACAGTATGTCGGGGAAGATTAAAAAGAGTTGAAACCAACTATCCTACTTTGGGGTTTTATGAGGAGCATATTAGGCCCATTGTAATGTAGAGGTGGGATATTATGAATACCTCACTTCATATTGTAGCCTACACTCTATATCCCAAACGGGTATGCAGAGTTGGATGGAAGGTCCCCAATATGTGTTGATCCTAAGGTATTTGATGGCTTCTCACAAGCCATTGATAAGATGTTTTCAAAGTGGGAGGCTTTCGCACATTGGTCATAGTTCCTTGACTCAAAAACTTTCATGGTCTAAAATTGAGTAAACCACATGCGAAGTTGTACATAGTTATATTGGCACAAAAAGATCCCATTGGACATGATGTTAAGTCATGTGTACCCATCCCTAATTTTTTTCTAGCTAAATGTTGGGTTCCATTTTTTTTTTCCTTGTCCCTTATTGGGACAAGTTTTCTTTATTTTTTTCCTCTTGGGTTTGGTCCCTAGAGTCGATCATCCCTTGTTCAAGAATTTTTTTTCCTTTTAATTTTCTTTCTTTTCCTATTTCACCAACTAGACCTAGGATCTTGGATCCAAGAGTGGCTCTTTGGATTGAGTAGAACTTCAAACATTAGGCTCTTGTGAAGGCATGCTTCTTTCATGTTTTTCAACATAAAAGGGAAAAGTTCTCTAAATCCCATAGCTTGAAACATTTAAGTGCCTTAAAAGAAGGTGTTGTAATTAATGACCCTCTTTACCTACTACAATATAAGGGGACTTAATGCCTCATTTTACTTTTCTTCATGATCAAATTGAGCTTTATTAATGTGAATTAAGCCTATGCATTCCTGAGCTTTATGCGACCTGTGTAACCTAAGTATGCAAATTTGAATTTCTTAAGAGAATTTTCTCTCCAAGTTTGGTGTGATTGCAGTTGCAGGTTCATGGATGTGTGTTCTCTACAACAAGATTATTCCATGATCCAACATTATTCAATGTTGTTGGCATTTTGCAATGCTTAGTTATTTCAAATTTGTGTTGGTTTTTCTCTATTTTTTGCTTGTTTTTGTTTTGTTTTCCCTTTCTTTTTTCCTTTTTTTTTTATGTTGGTTTTCTATGATGACAAAGCTTCTTGTCTTTGTCTGTGTTTGTAGGAAATTACTCCCTACAACTCACATTGGATACCATGAATTCAAAACAAGTTTCTTTTGATTTGGATTAATGAGAGCCATGCATGAGTTTTGGGGCACTCTTTCATTTTGTTCCTACATGTCTTGCTTGTTTTGGTTTGTGCCTAGTGTTTTTATTTCCCTTTAGCACTACTATTTTAGTTTGTTTTCTTTTTATTTTATAGAGGTACATTTTAACATGTCCTCTACAAATTTTTAGCCCTATAATATGTGGAATTAGGGCTCGATGAGTTCAAGTTCAACCCACTTTAACTTTGCATTGAAGGCACTCTTGTAAAGGTGTTATTTTCTTCCCTCTCTAGTTCTAATGGTTGAGAATTCATCGTTGGTTTTGAGACTATATTTCAAAGTTTTATTTTAAGTGTTCATCCTTGGCCAAGTTTTGGTGGCTTGAAAGTGGTGCACTGATGCACCTAACGATTATTTAATAGAGGTAGTATTTTGGCTCCAACTGCCACTTGTCAATGTTCATTGCTCCACCCTTGATAAAGCATCCCCCCCACCTAATGATTATGCCATTTCTTTAAATTTAAAATGTCATTACATCACATCTTTTTAGACATCAGAACTAGTATTAAATGCACTTGACATGTCAAACATGAAAATACTTAATAGACTTAAATGACATGGTGCACTAGCTCAACATTGAGTTGACCTTCTTAGGATTTTTGTTCTGGTTTCCCCATTACATTTGGTAATGAGGACAAAATATTCCTAGAAAATAAAGAAGTATTTGAGGGGTTAAAACTATGTAAATACTAAATTATCTTAATTGACAAATGCTTGGTGTTTTCTAACAAGTTTTCAGATTTTTTAAGAAGACATCTCATTTCTTTGTTTAGGTAGTATTACATCTCTAAAGGTATGTTTCTCTCAATATTCCTGCACACTTTGTTAATGGCTAAGCTATAATGTGTTTCTCCAATTTTCAAGCTTTGATGTCCAAAGGATGAAGTATTTGTTTCTAACACAAAGGTGTAATTCCTAAAAAGTCAAATTTTAAAGTCTTTTAAAATACTTAGTAAATTATGTTTTGATTAAATATGTATTGACTCATGTTTGGTTGTACTAGAAAAAATATATTCATCCTCATCCTCTGATGTAATTGTGGATCTTGGTCCATCTACTTCCTCCACAAAGAAATCTAAGGCAAAATAGAGATGGAGAAGCTCCTATTGGTTCTCAAGCACCAAAGGATGTAGTTATTCATCCCTCCAAGATGGATAGCCCATTAAATGCTACCACTGATAACAACTTTAGAGAATGGGGGAGAACTCCAAGATATGTGAGAAGACTTGAAAATCCAAACGAACATGAATGAACCATTGGAATTTAAGATTGCCACCTCTAGATTGATTTAGGTTGAATGCTTCCTAAATTCCATCCAATTTGTGGAGCTAATTTCACTATTTTCCTAAAAATTTAGGGCATGCCATAGGATAGTGATAAGGCCTATGGGAGAGCCCCACATAACCATTAATGCAGGATTTGTGGGGATGGCATTCCAAATCTTAGACTGAGGTGAGAAGGTAGTCACATATAATTTGAAGAATTATTTCCAACAATCTCCCTCTTTGGCATTGATGGTAGCACAACATGTCAGCATATAATGATAAAAGTATGAGAAATTCGATAATATCCTTAGTTTGATTCTGATTCTCATCCATATAAAATCCCTCAATGATTCTACCTAGATTTGTCTTAGCTACTTCCAAATGAATTCTCCCTCTTACATCTGTCATCACTTTGATGTGTACTTTTTCCATTATTCTCCCTCTTTGTTGTATATCTTATCATCTATATACTTTCCTTCTTGAGATACTAAGCTCTCCCTCTTTGACATCAAATGCCAAAGGATACATACTTTGAATTTACTATGTACCTTTTGTAGTGATTCATATGTAATATGTTTTGCATTTCACACCTGAAGTGTGACAATCTACATCAACTTGATAGATCTTCAATGAAACTTGGTTGATGAATCACTATCTTGTGCTTTAGTGAGCATCAAATAGGGGAATAACCCCTAGTCTGCCTCTTAGATACATAAATGCATCCTTAGATAATGCCTTAGTAAATATGTCTTCTATCTTCTCTTCGGTGTCTACAAATTCCAATCTCACCTCTTTGTCTTGAACCAATTCCCTTAGGTAATGATACTTTATTGAAATGTGTTTTTTCTTTGTGTGCATCACAAGTTTTTTGGATATATTGATTGCACTTGTGTTATCACAATACATAACCACTAGTTCCTTGATTTCCTCCTTCATTCCTGACAATAATTGCTTGATTCATATTATGTTAGACCAATTTATTGTTGCAACAACATACTCTGCCTCTCCTATTGATTGAGAAATATAATTTTGTTTCTTGCTTCTCCAAGATACTAATCTCTTTCCAAGAAAGAATGCTCCTCTGCAGGTGCTTTTTCTGTCATCAATGCTTCCTTCCCAGTCTGCATCAATAAAGGTTCTTAACTCAAGATTTCCTCCTTTCTTATACCATAAACCATAGTCTTTAGTTCTCTTTAGGTACCTTAGAATCCTTTTTACTATCATTGTGTGATTTTCTTTAGGATTTGTAGAAAACCTTGCAACTATGCCAGCTGCCAATGCAATATCACGTCAAGTGTGTACCACATACTGAAGTTTTCGAATCATTGATCTGTAGGTAGTCTGATTTACCTCCTTTGAATCATCATTATTTGAAATTTCATGTTTAGTAGACATAGGTATTCCAACTGGCTTGGAATCTTCCATTCCAAATGCTTTCAATGTTTCCTTGATGTACTTTAACTGGGTAATGTACATTTCATCTTTCATTTGGTGAACTTGTAGAGTAACAAAGAATTTTATCTCTCCAATCATAGACATTTCAAATTATTTCTTCATTTCTTCAGAAATTAACTTGCATAACATCTCATGTACCCCAAATATTATATCATCTACAAATATTTCTACTAGCAATATCTTGTCATTTGGTCCTTCCTTTATATACAAATTATTATTATCATTTGTCTTTTCAAAACCAATTATTACCAAATATCCATGCATCATTTCATACCATGCTCTAGGAGCTTGCTTCAGTCCATATAGAGCTTTGTGTAGTTTGCATATCATGTCTCTCTTTTTTGGATCAATGAAACCTTTAGGTTGTTCAATGTAGACTTCTTCTTCTAGGATTCCATTAAAGATAGTTGATTTTACATCCATCTGATATACTTTGAATCCCTTTTGTGCAACATATACTAGAAGTATTTTGACTCCTTCAAGTCTTTTAAGAGGAGAAAATGTTTCTCCATAGTCAATACCTTCTTGTGCTTAACCTTTGCATACTAGCCTTGCATTGTTCCTTGTTACTTCTCCTTTCTCATTTAACTTATTTCTAAATATCCATTTTGTGTCAATCACATTCTTATCCTTAGGTCTAGGTACACGAGACCAAGTATTATTATTTTCTATTTTCTCAATTGCTTTAGTCATTGCCTCTATCCAACCTTCATTTCCTAAAGCATTTTACAAATCTAGGTTCAAATTCACTAAGCAAGCATCTTTTAATT
Source organism: Cupressus sempervirens (assembly GCA_028749045.1). NCBI lineage: Eukaryota > Viridiplantae > Streptophyta > Pinopsida > Cupressales > Cupressaceae > Cupressus > Cupressus sempervirens. The sequence goes on from CM053788.1 coordinate 310,078,580, forward strand.
TGTTCCTTGTTAGTATGTCATCTGTCTCTTCTCCAATTATTTGTTCAGGTGCATGGTGTCTTCTAACATATTTTGCAAGTCTTTGTTCTTTATTTCTTACTTCTAATCTTTGTTCACTTGGTTCTCCATGATTTTCTACCTTTTTCTTGGGCTCCTCTATCTGTGACTTGGGTTCCTCTAGCTAATCTAACTATAACTCAAGTTGTATTGCCTATGATTTAGGTTCCTTTGTGTGATCTGGCTACAACTCAAGTTGTATTGCCTATGAATTGGGTTGCATTGTCAGTGACTTGGTAGGTTCACTTTGTTGTTGCTTGGCTTCATCTATTTTTGGTAAAGTCTCAAGTTCCTCCTCATAGTAAACAAACTTTCTTTAGTCTTCAGGCTCCTTGTTGCTCTGGTCTTCACTTCTTTCTACAAACTCATCAATCTTCACATGTGCACTCTCTATGACTATGTGAGTAGCAAGATTCAAACATTTTTATGCCTTAATTTTATCGGAGTAACCTAGGAATAAACCTTCATCACTTTTTGCATCAAGTTTTATTTTCCTTACATCCTTCAAGAGATAACATTTGCTTCCAAATACTCTAAGATAACAAAGATTAGGCTTGTACCCATACCATAATTCATAAGGTTTTTTGTATGTACCTTTCTTTAGTTGAACTCACTTTAGTGTATGAACTTCTATTTTGATTGCTTCTCTCTAGTATTTTGGTGTAACATTTTTTCTCAATCATTAGTGGTCTTACACATTCCATGATGGATCTATTCCTTCTTTCTACTATACTATTTGTCTCTGGTATCCTAAGTGTTGATACATATCTTTTAATTCTTCTTTCATTGAAGAATTCATTGAATTCATTTGAGATGAATTCAGCTCCTCTATCTGATCTCAGGCATTTAATATTCTTCCCTATTTCTTTTTCAACTCTAGCTAAATACCATTTGAACTTTTGAAAAGCATCAGATTTATCTTTTAAGAACATTATAGTCATCATCCTAGAATAGTCATCAATAAATAGAATGAAGTATATGTCTCCATAGTATCTCTCTATACCTATTGGTCCACAAAGATATGTATGAACTAGTTCCAAAACTTCTTCAGAATTGAAAGACTTACTTCTAAAACTTATTTTATGTCATAGCCAACTTTCCTCTATTTGTGCCAATAAACATGTATTTTTAGTGAGATCAAGGTTTTAAAAAATTACCTTTTGTCTAATTTCTATTTGCAATCAAGTTTCCTTTACCATCCAATAGCTTAGCTTTTCCATTCATGATTCTACCTTATATCCTATATTTTTTAGATGTGCCACGCTAAGTAGATTGTGTCTTAATCCTTCAATCTAGTAAGAATTTTCACATTTGATTCCTTCAGTTAATGCTATGAATCCTTTTCATTTTATGTAACATTATTCACTATTTCCAAACCTAATACCTCTACAATCATAGTATTCTAAATGTTCAAACTTAGTTTTGTCACCAGTCATGTAATGAGAACAACCACTATCTATGGTCCATGTATCATTTCTGCTAACATGAGAAATAAGTGCCATATTTACATTTCCCTTGTTATCAGATTTATCCTTAACAACAATATAAACTACTACTTCATTATCATCACTATCAGAACCTTTAGCAATGTAACAAGATTTATCACCTTTGTCTTTTTAATCCTTGTAGAACTCTTGAAGTCGTTCTTGCCTTTGAACCTATTATTTCTTTTCTTATCTTTCTTCTTTGTTTGGACATCCTATAGCAATATGACCAACCTGTTCACATGAGAAACAAATCAATGGAATTTTGCCTCTAAATTTTCCTTTCCCTTTTGATACTCTTTTTGTAAGCAAGGCTTCAATGACTTCAAGGCCTTCATTTATTTCATCTTCTTCTTCACTATCAACATGTTTTCCTTTTGTACTTCCTCCTTTGCTACCAAGAGTTAGTTTTGCTTTGAATGCATATTCAAATTTGCTAGGATTAGCAACATAGTTATCAAAGTTATCTAATTCAAAAGTAGTCAATCTTAACCTAAGTGCATCCAAGGTTATATCATTTTTGGATTCCATCTCATCTCTTGAATTGGTTAAACTCTAATTGCATAAATAGGTAGAATATTTTTTAGTACCTTGTTAACCACCATCTCATCAGTTATTATTCCTCTTGCAGCTCTTATTGCACTCACACTTTCTTTGATTCTTGCACTGTATTGGACAATTTTTTTCACCTTCTTTCATTTTCATTCAATCAAACTTGCCTCTTTAAATTTCTTCCTTGGCTCTTTGCACATTTTTTTCACCTCCATAAACTTTATGTGGTTTTTCCCACATTTTAAATGTAGTAGAAGAAGCTTTAACCTCGTCAAAATAAGAATAGTTTAGAGAGGAAGCTATACCAATCATCATTATATTGTGATCCTTTCCCTCTTTCATATGTTTTGTAGTCATAGGTTTAGGTGACGACACATATTTGTTTTCTAAGTAGAACATACCAATATATCCAATGCTTGATAGGTGTAGCTTCATCAATTCCTGCCATGTTGAAAAGTTTTCTATGTTAAGCTTGGGAATCTCCCTTATGTATGACATCTTGATCTTTAGCTTAGGTCCTTGAAACCTTTCCTGCAACAAACAAATGTCGTGATACCAATTGTTGGAAATTAAGATAGTAATTGAGAGGGGAGAGGTGAATCAATTACTAAAAAAATAATTCCATGTCCCTAGATGTCAAATCAAACTTTTTACTAAAAATGCAATTCTTTGTCCAACTTGGTTAAAACTAAGTTATTGTTGTAATTTCATTGACAAAGAAATCTTATGAATATTAATTTGTTTTGAACTTTACTAACTTAGTTGTATAAATATAAAGTACAAAGAAAATAACATGAACACAAATGTCACCAAGATTAAACATGGAAACCCAATTTGGAAAAACCACCACACAACTAGTTACAATATTTTTCACTCTTTTGAAGTGAGTGTTGTTAGGAGCCAACCTTGTTAAAGGTTACAATACATACTGTTAAGTATGATCTCGTTAGAGGATTTAGATCACCTTGTTAGGAGTGGCCTGGTTAGAGGTCTTCAAACACTTCAATCTTGAAATGTCACCAATTGTTAAAGGATTTACAATCAAACTATTAAGTCAAATCTATTAAGAGATTTCTTCACTACTACAATGGTTAGAAGGTAACATTAATTTGAGCTGATTTATGAAGTAACTTCCTTTGTAGATTTAGAACTCTATTCTGGCTTGACCTCTGGATCCTTATTGATCAAAATGTTCTTTGCAGCTTATCTTTCACACTTTTCTACTCTACCTTTTCCTTCAATCACATAGCTGTCTTATTCCACATCTTTTTTTCTCACATTCTCCTTGCTACTTGACCTTTCATATATATCATAAGCTTTGACAAGTCGGCTTGAATATCCTTTCAAATAACAATTAAACATCCAAATAGTTGGCCTCAATCAGTTAATTAATAGATAAGGGAAGTATGCTAACACTCGGTCAATACTAAGATTGATCACTTGGTTAACAATAGAAGTCCTTTGGTGCCTAACCACTCAATTAATACTGGAAGCTAGGTATCCTTAATTCCCCAACTGCTTGGTTAACACTAAAAATGATTGGTTAATACTACATGTTCGATTAATATTGACATTTTTGTATTATCAATGGCAACATACAATTTGAAGAATTGTTTCCAACAACCAACATGTAGAAGGAATATTGTACATATACACTTCTTTTGACAGTGTTGAATAATATTTCATCTTTCATGAAGTACTTTTAGTAGTCTCAACATGTAGAGGAGTTATTGAATATATACACTTCTTTTTGGTAAAAATGAGGAAACAAAATAGAAAGTGGTTGTACAAATGGAACATTAACTATTAGGAATGTCCAAACACCAATATAGAGATAAAGAAATGGGTGTTAGATAAATTCCTAATTGCCATGTGGACAAATATGATAGGTAGGAAAAAATCCTATTACATCAAAGAATTTAATCACGCATGCAAACATGGAGACACAGACTATCTAGGATCCACAATTTAAGGTAAGGACAAAATTTTAATTGCTTAGTTATAGACCAGTTATCGTCATTTACAGTGTGAAATTGGTAGATGGAAGGTACCTAAAGAAGGATGGGAAGAAAGAATATGTACCTTTTGCAGAAAGGGAGTGGTGGAAATGAACATTTTGTTAAGGAGTGTGTTTTTTACGAAGATATTTGCTGCAAGTAAAAGGATAAGTTATATGTGAGCAACATGAAGGAAATTTTCAAGGAAGCAAGGGTACACAAGAAAACTAATTTTCTAATATAGATCCACAACAAAAGGAACAACTTGGAGAAAGTTCAACAAGCTACTTAGCTGGCCTTTTGGTCCCTTAGATCGGTGGTCTCATGGGCATCATTAAAACTATTCTTTCATTCATTCATCCATCACATGTGCTGTCATGGACAACCCTAGTGCTAGGCACCTTATCATAGGTGATTCATTCATTATAGGTGCCCATTCTTTCAAGAGATCTCACCTTGTGAGCACAAATTATCAATTCCACGTGGAAAGTGTAAGATACTTCTTCCTCTCAGTTTTACAAATAATGTCCTTATTTCTCACCCAATGATGTGAGCTCTGCCTTTGATGTCTATTATCTCAAATGATATTCTTGCTCAAATATTATGTACATTTCATAAGAATCCCTATGTTTGATCATAGTTTGTCAATGTTGAGTTCCATATGCAAATGTTGCATTGGTTAGAATTTATCGTATGCATGTTCATATAGATCCTTCCCATTTTCTTCCAAAGCCATGTCTTATTTAGGTCTTTTATTTTTTCTTACATTTGCAACCTGGTTCTGATACCATGTTGAATTTAGGATCACTACAAATGTAATAGCATTGCCTACAATGTACATGTTTTCCAAAGGCATCGTTCTCTAACATTTACATTTAGAATTAGCCAAGAAGAGACATGACCCTTCATTGGATGTGTGTGTGTGTGTGTGTGTGTGTGTGTAATCCCACATGATATTAATTAAGTATATATATATAATATCTTTAATAGTTTAGACTCATATTTATCCAATTGAAGCTACCAAAAACAATAACATATACTATTAATAGGAAAAAATAGATATTATAATAGTAATTATAAATCTCTGTTATTAGTAGTAATATAAGATCATGATAAGATTTATACTTACTACCAAATCATAGGATTTTTGCTTCTAGTAAAAATATGTTCTTTTAACAAATGTACAAATGAACTTTTTTCTCAAATGAAAATGATTTGAACTCAACATCGTCTAGTTACCTTTTAACACAAACACCCATTAAACCAAATGACTTTTCGCACTCTTTTGAAGTTTTTGAAAGTAATTTTTTTTGGTTCAATAAAATGTTATATATTATTGACAAGGCTAGGTTTTTGCCTGGCTCAAACCAAGGATAGACAAAACCAAGGGTCCATCTCCCACAAGATAAACTTCACATAACATAGAGACATCAATGGGCCAACATTTAAACTTTCCTTAAATTCCCACCTTTAGAGTGTAAACATAAAATCATTTTAAAAGCTCTTTCCCTCTTCATTTTCTTTTCTTTCTTACCTTTTACCAGTTGCCAACCCTCTTTAATCCTATCTACCTCCCTCATCCATAGGACAAGGACATCTGTTGTGATCCCAAATACATTATTATTTCAGTAGTCATACTAATATCATAGTCTTCCTTCTAAATATCGTGCTCTCTTGATTCCTTAGAAGCATCTATGGAAAAAAAAATGCTCTGATGACTAGGAATATCAGAGTTTTAAGAGTTGCAATTTTTTTTAGGGCTCTAGTGGCCAAACATGTTGACCATTGTCAACCTCCATCCTAAAGAAGAATCCAATCTGCCTTTGTTGTGCACCTTTCTTCATTCTCGTTTTCAACATTATACAAATTTGTAGAGCAATCCTCCCACAAGGAAGCCTTTTTATATAGTTTCTTCTTTGTACAATATGTTGCAATGTGATTAGTTTGAAAGAACCTTCTACATCTGAAAGGAATCCCTTCAAATTCCATAAGTTGTATCCACTCACTTGTGGAAATCTTTAAGGATAATTTTGTTGATGGAGTTGTAATGTGCCCAATCGAGACATTATTTATTCATCTTGAATTGAACCTTTTCAAACGAGTTTTCATCTCCAATTCTATTGATGTATTGTGATATGATCCTTTAATTGCTTGCCCCCTATTAATATGTATATGTGTTTATCATGATTGTTGGGAAAATGGGTTGTGACCCATCAAATAGTTTAGTTAAATAAAGTTTGGATAATTCCCCTTTTAAATATTCCTTAGTATTATTTTGTGATTTAAATATTACTTGTAATGTGAATATTTATTTTATTATTATTAATTGTCTTATTAGTATACTTGATTATGATCATTCATTAATTAGTTGTAAGATCTTATTTATATTGTTGTTTCTTATATTAATAGTTTATTAGAATAATTGATTTTATATATATATATAATTAATGTACATGATCTTAAATGAATTTTTGATAAATTTATCATAATAATATTTGTGTATTTACAAGTTATATGGCATATTTAATAATAAGTAAACAAGTATACATATATTAATATCTCAAATATGGTTACATTACAAGAGCATTCAAGAAATCCATTTCTAGAAGAATGCAAACATAGGTTGTATGGAGAAAATCCTAAGAGCCCTCATCTACCCCCCAAAATCTACTAAGAGTATTATCAATAGACTCAAAATAAGAATTACACCAAATTATAAAGGGAAATTTAAAAGTCTTGTCCAAACGGGTATTTTGTTGAAAGATTTAGTAGATGAATTAATAGTAAAATACATGGTTTTAGCAACAACAAAAACTTTTTTTACTAACTCGAATACAATTCTTATAAAAAAATCTTTTCATCTTGCACTTTGTCAAATACCACCACAAAAAAACTTTGAGCATAAGGATATATATGCACTTCCACATCCAAAATTGGATTTATTTTTTATAAATTCATTTATGAAGGGCACATAGATGAAGCCAAATGCCATTGAACCTCCCAATCAGTCCCAACTGTCAAAAGAAAATTCATTTTTAGCAATCCGTTCTTCAAACTCCACATCTAAACACACTTGGGACCTATCTTCACTAGGTTCAAATCATGATGCATTCTTTTTCAACCTTGAGATCATTCCTATTGACCTCTTCCACATAACTCTCCTTCTCACTCGACACATTTGTTCTTGAGGCAATTATCATATCTCATGAAAAATGGTTGTCTCCAACCAAAGATGTTTCTCCCTCTTCAAAGCCCCACAAAACTTCTCTCTTGCAGCCTCCAAAGTAGAGAAGTGTCATCACAAACTTGACTCTCTTGACTACAAGAGTGAGCCTTTTTGTCATAGCTAAAAGTGATGTCATGACTTCCTTGTTTCTTGTTCGAGTGGGCCAAAACCTTATTTCCACCATCAAATGGCACATGTAGAAACACTTTGGAAGAGCACATGGTAGCCATGTTCGTGAAAGGACATGAAGACGAGTAACATTCAAAAGCATTCATGGTCGCTCAGGAAACCTAGTAAAAATAGAACATCATTTAACAACATTGTAAATTTTTTTTTTTTAAATAATTTTAAAAAATAAGTTATTTTATTTTATTTAAAATTTTGATAATAACCAATTTTAAAATATAATGTTTATTTGTACAAATTAAAGCTCATAAATCTGAGCTTTAATTTTACCGGTAATTTTCTATGAACATATTCCTTGAATGAATTCGTAGAGATGGCAACGGGTGTATTTGGATTGCCATGGTTATCTTGTATGTGAAGCAACATAGCTGTGTTTTCGTTTTTTTTGGAAGCAATAACCAGGCCGTTGTGTTTTTCTTAAAACCCGCTTTTGTTTTATTTCTTGTTTTTTCAAACACATATCCAGACAAGAATCAACTGGTTGGGATAGTTGCCACAAACATCTGGGAAACAATCAAGCGAGTTGAAAAATAGCGTGGATTTTGACAATTTTGATAAACATTTGGTGAATTTGCAGGTGAAATATCATGGGCAGAAGAAAGGTGGAGGTCCAGTACATAACTGACGAACGCAAACGACTGAAAACTTTTGTAGACCGCAAGGCCGGGGTCTTCAAGAAAGCCACCAAGATCTCTATTTAATGCGCTTGCAAGATCGCTATTCGGATTGAATCCGAAAATGGGAATGTTTTTGAATTTGGAGATAGTGGCGCAGCTAGGGTTTCCACATCTCCAATTCCCGCAGATGCAAAAGATGAATCTCCCTCTGCGCAGAGCTCCCTCGAAGTTGTAAATTCGCAGATTCCTCGTCCTTTCTTTAAAATGGAGAAGGATACAAATTATATCCATGATGCTGTCGGCCCATTCTCCATGGATGTGAGTTCGTATTCGCCAGAAATGATATTACCTGATGACCTTCCCCTGCAATTTCCTGATATCAATGAATGGTATTGATTTAATTTCAGCCTCTTTCCCTGCAATTTCCCCATTTTTGTATACATTTATTCTAGTAATGCCTCGGTGCCTGCAATTTTGCTCTCCATCTTGAAGCAGGGACCGACAATTACGCTAGGGCACTTTTATATACTACGATCTGCCTCCAACGGTTGACAAATGTAAGTCTGTTTGTGATGTTCATAGAGTTTTGTAGGTTGTGTAAGATTTAGCAGCAGCCCGGTTATGGATCTGACTGTTTTGTATGACAATCGACATCCCTGCAATTATTTTTCTATCCGTCTGGAAGCAGGGATCAGGTTTAATTATATGATATGAATTGATATCATAATTGTACATAAACAGAGCATTTCTTTGACGATTTGCCTCCAAATTGACAAATATAAATATGTTTATGATGTTTTAAAAAAAAATTGTAGCTGTCTGTTATAAAGAAAGCATTCTTTTACTATTTGTCTCCAATAATTGGCAAATATACGTTTGTTTGTGTTGTATAAAGGTTTATATAGCTGTGTAATAGCTGTAAAAATTTATGTAGCAGCAGTCCGGATATGTATTTGACCTTTTTGTATGTCAATATGATTTGGTTCCTCTCCTGTTCTCGCATTTGTGAAGGAAAGCTTTCAGGTCACTGGTAACTCACATTTCGAATTTGTGAGGCTTGGGTATTGCAAAGGATTATTGAACTAGCATTATAAAGGAAGAAATTATTCGCTTCAAAGGGATTAATCTTTTATCTTGTATAGCACAGGATTCATTATTTTCAAGGATTGAGGCTGTTAATTTTTTCTGGAGAAGGGTAGGTTCAATTTTAATGTATGTTCAATTTCCAGGATCTTCTAGACAGACCCTTTAAAGGACACAAATCCCTCGCATTTTAGTACTCTTCAGGCAAGAAAATGTAGTTAACCCAACAAAAATAGAAGGGTTGAATTATCTTCCACTTTTAAACTTGTCCTTATGCTGAATCCGTGCTTAGTTTGTTTTCACTATGTCAACTTGTAGCATAATTAAACAGTTCTTGGTGTATGCACTCTGCACTCTGTGTTTGAGGCTCTTGTGGAAGCTTTCTTATAGAGTTTGAAAACCTAAGCAGACAGTGTTTTGTTCTCAGTTTTAGATGAACTGGACATTAATAATTGGAATTGATGGATTGCAGTGGAAGACATATTTTTGAACCAACTTAATTTCTCAAGATTTGTATTACAGATTGAAGGCCCATCTCAATCAGATGGGACATGCCAAGATTTTTGGTGTTGGCCCAATATGCTTTAGTGACAGGACTCCTGCTAACAGCTTTTCTCAATGTTGGCTTTGTCAATTTGATGCCTCTTGGCTCGTATTAGATAAAGTTTGAATATGATTTCTATCTAATTTTGATACTATTTTGTTAGCATATATTTTACAGAACATGGACTTCATTACGGAATAACTCTGAACAGTAATTCTGTAGCGAAATAGTAACTTTGTCAGCTTTCTTCATACACTTGAGACATTGTTTATTGCAGCGATCATTGACACACATTCGCCTGCTAATTATACTTGTTAGTTCATATCTTTCACTTTTACACCTGATTATACTGTATGTGACAACACCTGACTCTCAATCTCGACTAGCTTTTTGAAGCAACATTCTGACTGTAGAATAACACTTCATTGATTGCATTGTTGTTTCCAGCATCTCATTGATTGCATCACACTTACACAATTTTATCTTCTTCTTGCCACTATAATAGTGATTGTTGATATTATTTGATGTCAATGTATTTTTGGAGAACCAACGTGATTTTCATAAAGTTCTATAATTTCTATTATTTTTTCAATTTAAATAATATCATTTATTAAGAATCCTATTGGCTATAAGTTAAAATGCTAATGAAAAAATAATTTTCATTTTTAAAAAATCAATAAAATTAAGGAACAACCATTCAACTGCTATCATTAATATTGTTTTGATATTGTTATTAATAAATCTGACATAACTGTCCTCCTATCTCATCTTGCTTATTTCAATGATGTCTAACTAGCTATATATACCTCTATATATATTACGCCAAGATTAATCGTTCTCGAGGTGCCTATTTTTATTTAATCCCAAAGTTATTTTAATCGAAATTGGGATTAATGAAAATAAAAATAGGCGCCTCGAGAACGATTAATCTCGGCGTAATATATATAGAGGTATATATAGCTAGTGGCAGTCGCGGCGCAATAGGAAAAATATTTACTTTTTATTTTTTATTTTGATAAGGTTACTATAAAATTGTTAATTAATTTTTAATTAGAGTTGTATGAAGTTAGTATAAAATTATGCTTCAAAATATTTTTAAAAATTTAATATAAGGAGTTTAATATAGATTAAAAATATATTTTTTATTTTTGGGATATTGTAATGTAAAATGTTATAGTCATACATAGATATATGGTTAGGAACAAAGTTACCATTATAGTTAATGTTAACCTTAGGGATAGAATTAGGGTTAGGGTTAGCATTAGAGTTAGGGTTGGAGTTAGGGTTAGGGTTTGAGCTATGGTTAAGGTTAGGGATAGAGTTATGGTTATGGTTATTGCTAGAGTTATGGTTATGGTTTAGATTAGAGTTATGTTTATGCTTAAGGTTAGGGTTAATGTTATGGTCATGGTTAAGGTTAGGGTTAGAGTTATGGTTATGATTAGGGTTAGTGTTAGGGTTATAGTAAGGCTAACATTAGGGTTAGGGTTAAGGTTTGAGTCAAGGTTAAGGTTAGAGTTTAAAGGGTTAGGGTTTGAGTTAGGATCAAAATTAAGGTTAGGGTTAAGGTTAGAGTCCAATTATGGTAGAGTCAAATCCAAAGTTAGAGTTATGCTCATGGTTAAGGCTAGGGTTAGACTTATGCTTATAGTTAGGGTTAGGGATAGGGTTAGAATCCAATTATGGTAGAGTTAGAATTAGGGTTAGAGTTAGGGGTAGAGTTATGCTTATGGTTAATGTTAGGTTTAGAGTAATGCTCATGATTAAGGTTAGGGTTAGAGTCATCATTATGGTTATGGTTAGGGTTATAGTGGGGATAGGGTTAGGGATAGGGTTTGAGTCAAATATATCTTTTAATTTAATATAAGGAATTTAATTTAGATAATTTTTTTTTTTTTTTGGGATATTGTAATGTAAAATGATATAGTCATACGTAGATATATGGTTAAGGACAAAGTTAACATTACAGTTAATGTTAACCTTAGGGATAGAATTAGGGTTAGGGTTAGCATTAGGGTTAGGGTTGGAGTTAGGGTTAGGGTTTGAGCTATGGTTAAGGTCAAGGATAGAATTATGGTTATGGTTATCATTAGAGTTATGGTTAAGGTTCAGATTAGAGTTATGTTTATGGTTAAGGTTAGGGTTAGAGTTATGGCCATGGTTAAGGTTAGGGTTAGAGTTATGGTTATGGTTATGATTAGGGTTAGGGTTATAGTAAGGCCAAGGTTAGGGTTAGGGTTAAGGTTTGAATCAAGGTTAAGGTTAGAGTTAGGGTTAGGGTTTGAGTTAGGATCAAAATTAAGGTTAGGGTTAGGGTTAGTGTCCAATTATGGTAGAGTCAGATCTAGAGTTAGAGTTATGCTCATGGTTAAGGCTAGGGTTATGCTCATGGTTAAGGCTAGAGTTAGAGGAAGGGTTATATTTAGAAGTTTTCTTATGGTCACAGTTATATTTAGGAGGGGAGTAAGGGTTGGGATTTTAGATTATATTTATTATTATATAAGGTGCCCTATATAATAATATGTATATTCCCACGCTCATGGATAAGGTTAGGGAAAGAAGTAGGACCATGGTTATTAGTGTTACATTTAGAATTTCATTTAGGAGGGCATTGTGTGCTATTTTTTCCCCCTATTCAACCCATCACTGATGTCTGATCTGAGAGACCTTAAATGGGATAGGTTCTTTGCAGAGGGTTAACATCGCTAAATTTGGCGGCTAACATTTTGTGTTGGCTCAATTTCTTCATTGACCACGCTGGATCATTTTTTCTTGGTTGGGTTGATTCATGCTGCGAGATTCGATAACTCTTATTTCTTCACGAGCTATCTTCCCATCTTCCCAAAAGTGCAAGATGTTGCCATGCATTCCCATTCTAACTTTTCTTTATACGCTAGTGTCTTTGAAACACTCTAAAGCCTAGAATTGCACAAGATGCTGCCATGCATCTCCATTCTGATGCATCGTCATGCTACATTGTTTCTTCAATTCTCTGAAGCCCAAAATTGCATCATGCTACCATGCATTGCCTTTCCAACATTTCCTCACTCCACAATGCTTTCATGAGTCTTTGAGACCCAAAATTGTGCCACATGGAGGGGGTTCACACCTTTTGTGCTATCTTCTTCGTTCGTTGGGAGGAATCTCTTCACTACATCTTAGTCATCCATTGGAAATAAAGCCAATCTTGATCGACGAATATGACTTAATCCTTCATTGGGAGGAGTTTCCTTGTTGCATCTCAGTCATCCTTTTTGAGGGGAGAATCTACATCGACGGTTGCAATTTAATCCTTCATTGGTGAGGATTCACGATGCATCTATGCCGTCTATTTCGAGAGGAAGACCTTCATCGATGACCATCATTCATTTTTGGGGAAACCAAATTCCCCCTTGGGATCAACCTTGCATTTTTTGTGGGAGGTTAAGACATCATGTTATCTCTTTTCATAGTTTTTTGCCAGCAACATGAATGTCTTTCCTCTTCTTTCCATGAGTCTCCATTCGAGCGCCTCCTTACGCTGCATTGTTTCTGCAATGCTCTAAAGCCCAAAATTGCGTCATGCTACTACATGTCACCTTTCTGACATTTCCTCACTCTGTATTGCTTTCGCGAGGCTCCAAGACCCAGAATTGTGTCATGTAGTGGGGGTCCCCACCTTTCGTGCTATGGTTACAATTTAGATTTTAGGGTTATGGTTAGAATCAAGGTCAATTCTAGAGTTTATAGAATATTTAGAGTTAAGATTAGGGATTAAATATACATGAGGGTTAGCATTGGGTTGTATGATAATTAAAGTTAGGATTATAGTTAGATATATCATTTAGATTAGGTTTTAGTCAGGGTTTAATCAGACTTAAGATTAGGGTGAGGATCAAGGTGAAGTCTATATTAGGGTTCATATCATGGTAGGATTGAAACTAATGTTAGGGTTAACATTGAAATTATGATTAGGGGTAAGGTGAAGATTTATATTTGGTCATGATTGTGGTTTGTGCTAGGATTAGGGTCTAAGCTATTATTAATTTTATGATTGTACCTTTAGGGTTAGGGTTTTGTTTAAGTTTATGATTATGGTTACAACTATGGTTTATGGTTCAAGTTTAAAGTTGGGAATGTGATTAGGATCAGGGATTAGTAAATTTTTTAAGAGTTCGGTTATAGGTTTACACCATGGTTAGGACCTTGGGACTGGATTTAGAGTTTAATATCATGGTTATCCATATAGGTAGGTTTAGGATTTTGATCAATATTTTGGAGTTTGTTTTTACATTATGGTTAAGGGTTAGATTTTAGGGTTAGGACTATAACCAATATTAGTGTGTAGGTTTTTGGTTTAGATTATGGTTTGGACTAAGATTTTCATTATGATTAGAGTTTAGAATATCAATAGGGATATGTTTTAGTGCTATAATTATAGTTTAATGTTGGATTATAGTTATATTGTACATCATTGTTGGGGCTAGGGCTAAGGTAGGGGTTGTTGTTAGGGTTAACTAAGGATGACAATTAGGATGGTTTATCTTTTCAAGTAGAAAAAAAAACTCATATTGATTCAAAAACAAAGAAATTATACTTCGAAAATATTTTTCTATGTCATAATAGATTCATTTATTTTAATTATTGTATTAGTTAATTAGTTGTTTGATGTTTCAAAGTAAACATGGCTTATTTTATTTAAATTTAAATAATATTATTGTTTTGAATTGAATTTAGCTTAATTGTTAATGATCATATTTATATTTCTAATATTAACTCCAATTTGATCAAAGACCAAATATATTTTTGGTATTTTTGTAAACGAACTTGCTTAACACTTCCCTATTTCAAAGTTAATAAAATATCATTTCTATTGTCTTAGATTTGAGAGTAAGTATATTAAATAAGTAATAATAAATGAACATTATGATTAATATATTTCTAAAATAAAAATATATTACTTAAAAACTTGTTTACTTTAAATGAATAAAGTACTCATTTACTTGTAAATTTTTAAAATAGAAATTAATCTACATATATATAAAATATTTATTCTTTTTCCTATTTGCATACAAATTAATTAAAATCTAAACTTTAAACTACATAAATATTTTTAAAATATATATCCATCAATAAATAGTTTAGAATAAAGTCAAATCTAAAAATTAGACACATATAGAATCTTTTTAATTTCTATATACATGTTTTTCTAATTTATTTCTACAAACATGCAACTGATATTTCTATTATCCATTTTTTTCCATTTAAAAAAAATCTAGATGTAAATAGAATTTTTTTAGATGCATGCAATCTTTCTAATTTTTTCTACATACATATATTAACATTTCTATTTTATATTTTGTTTTTACATTATGGTTATTTCAATCAAAATATGTAGATGTAAATAGAATTCTTTTCAAAAAAATTTATTTAAATTTAAATAATATTATTGTTTTGAACTGAATTTAGCTTAATTGTTAATGATCATATTTATATTTCTAATATTAACTCCAATTTGATCAAAGACCAAATATATTTTTGGTATTTTTGTAAACGAACTTGCTTAACACTTCCCTATTTCAAAGTTAATAAAATATCATTTCTATTGTCTTAGATTTGAGAGTAAGTATATTAAATAAGTAATAATAAATGAACATTATGATTAATATATTTCTAAAATAAAAATATATTACTTAAAAACTTGTTTACTTTAAATGAATAAAGTACTCATTTACTTGTAAATTTTTAAAATAGAAATTAATCTACATATATATAAAATATTTATTCTTTTTCCTATTTGCATACAAATTAATTAAAATCTAAACTTTAAACTACATAAATATTTTTAAAATATATTTCCATCAATAATTAGTTTAGAATAAAGTAAAATCTAAAAATTAGACACATATAGAATCTTTTTAATTTCTAGATACATGTTTTTCTAATTTATTTCTACAAACATGCAACTGATATTTCTATTATCCATTTTTTTCCATTCTAAAAAAATCTAGATGTAAATACAATTTTTTTAGATGCATGCAATCTTTCTAATTTTTTCTACATACATATATTAACA
The DNA here is from genome assembly GCA_028749045.1 of Cupressus sempervirens. Taxonomy (NCBI): domain Eukaryota; kingdom Viridiplantae; phylum Streptophyta; class Pinopsida; order Cupressales; family Cupressaceae; genus Cupressus; species Cupressus sempervirens. The sequence goes on from CM053788.1 coordinate 310,094,381, forward strand.
TTTCTATTTTATATTTTGTTTTTACATTATGGTTATTTCAATCAAAATATCTAGATGTAAATAGAATTCTTTTCAAAAAATCTAGATGTATATAGAATTCTTTTAATTTTTTACATACATAAAATCTTTCTAATTTTTTTCTACATACATAAAAGAATAATTTCTATTTTCTATTTTTTATTTTCTATTTTTTAAAAAAAGCTATCATAAAGATTGATAAAAAAATTGATTGCATATGCATTCTTTATTTTGTGCACTAAATGCACAAAATAAACTGTATAGATTAAAACTTCCCATGCTGGGCATGAGAATATACAATAGAAATATTAGTTACCAAGAATAGTCGGCCATAAGCAATCAAATCTGCCTTGCCACTGGAAATAGCTTCATTACCATCATCCCGATCATAACCCCCTATAGCCAAAAATGTTCCCTTGAATGCTGTTCTTATGGGAATCAAGCTCTTTTCACTCGCTATTGTCGTCTGCGAATTATCAATCTTGGGCTCAAAGAAATGAGCGTACAATATCTTATATTTATTCAGAGCCTCCGCCATCTGAAGTCCCACTGCCTCTGGATTTGAGTCATACGCTTCTGCATGATCCGAAAATGGAGAAAGCCCCATGGATCTCAACACCATCAAACCCTGTTTGTAAAAGGATTGATTATGTCAACAAAAGGAACATTCTCTTCTTCAAACCAAGATAGATCAGAATAAAAAAACATACCTGCATCTATTGCATTCCTGGCAGCATTTCGAAAATCAGCAACTATATTGGGAATTTCCTCTGTTTTCAGAGGCCGGGGAGGAAAGAAATCTGTCACATCCTTTCGGTTCAGAAGAGGGATCTTTCCAGAGATTGATTTGCTTGTGGAGGAAACTGGAGATTGGCCATTAGGCTGATAATCTGCATTCCAATGCACCCACTAAATACACAATACACTGTTTGTTGTGGAGGAGAGCCAACCAAATTGAAATTAATTAAAATTGAAATCTAAATCAAAGTAGAATATTATAACTAATTTTGAATTTCAATTTACATCTACATCTAAATCTAAATGAAAATGTAAATAAAAAATAGAAATCTCACCTGCAAAAATGTTACTCCAAAACTTCAATGTACTCCTATTCAAAAACTCCAATCTAATCCTCCAATAACCTCCACCTCTTCCTTCCTGCAAAAACATAAAATGAAAATGAAATGAGGAGCCTTGGTTTTATAACTTCTGAGAGGCTCCTCATATCCCCCAACAGACGTCTCTTCACATTCCACGAATTTGTTTCAAATTCCCCCACTCCCCGCAAAAAATAAGCATGAATGTGCATGCAAAATTATATTTAACAAAAAAAAAAATCATATTGAGATTATTTCGCCCCTATTTTTTCGGGCCCTATTTTTTCGGGTCCTACTTTTTCGGGCCCTACTTTTTCGGGCCTATTATTTCGGCCTCCATTTGGCTTCCTATTATTTCAGCCAGCTATTATTTCGGAAATTCTTTTTTAATATTTAATTTGGAAGTTTGTAACTGCTCCCAATTCTTTTTTATTGACAAGGAATCTTGGCATATTCCCGTGCTGGGCATTTGTGCTGCCATTGTATAGAACGCCTCTCGGCGTAATCATTCTCCTCATGTTTTTTCTTTTGTTTTTTTTTGTTTAATTTTATAATATTAAATATAAAAAATGTTGATTTGGCTGAATTTATTTGAAATCATCATTTTAAAGATGATGTGAGTTTTTTTTAACTGCATTAACGACATTCATATTTGCGATTAAATAAATCACATTCTAGATTTAAAACTAATCCATTAATATCTCTAAACTCATAAATTTATGTTAGGAAATATTAGAATGGATTTAAATAAAGTTTGAGGTTTATATTTATTATTATTTTTATTTTATTAAATTATTTTAATTTATTTAATATGTACTTGTATAAATTGTATTGAAGTTAAAATCAGTTTCCAGATGCATATATGCATTTGTGGACCTTTTCTCAAATATCATCTATTATCCACCTTCATCTTAATTTTTTATTTTTGAGACCCACAATACTTCAACAACTACATATGGCAGGAACTTTGGCACTTGCACCCCTTGTTCATATTGTATCTCCATTTCAAAAAACGAATATCAAAGAGGGTAAAGTTGGTGAACAACATGGGTTATGATGATGAGAACCAAGTTAGTCTATAATATGTAGGTTCCATCTTGTAAAGAAGCTCAAGAATTCACAAGGCTCCAAGAACCACAATTGGCATAACCTCGAAACTACATGCTCGCAACTTCATAACCCCTTTTTTAGTTCAAAACATTATTAATCTTTCCTATAAATACTTGTCCTACCACATGATTTAATTATGGTGAATGCACCTATGATAGCCCCCAAATTTTATGGTACTGACGTTGCCTTTAAGTAAAAAACATATTCAAAGATCAGGCTAGATTTTCCAACAAACTAATGACTCATAAGAAAAGGAATTGCACTTTAAATGCAATGGTTAGATCTTTCTAAAAAAATTAAATCATTTTCTGTTATTTTAGTTAGCAAATATTGGTTTTGGTTTCTACTTTTTGAACTTCTTTATGTGCTTTATTACAAAGTCATTGATATTTAGTTCCACATATTACTCATTAATCAACCATATTGTTGGGGCACTATTATTGAATAGCGTCGGTCAGATATTGCAAATTATACATGTATGTGCATGTATGTTTTAGATTAATGTAAAAGCAAGTTTTGAAGGGGCCCCAAAACCCATTACATCAAAGAGAAAGATAAACCATTAAGCACAACCAGGTTTTTAAAAGGACCTGAAACCAGCCAAACAACTAAACCAGGTTTTGCAAGAACCTGAAACCAGTAGATATGACCAGTAAAATTAACCAAAAACTCTAGAATCTGAAAGGACAAACAGACTAGAGCAAAGCAGCCAGGAAGGCTATCCAAACCAGATACCAGAAAACCAGTGACAAGACCATAACACCAACCCAAAAGAACCAGTCAGCATAAGGAAACAAAAGATTATCCTTTTAAAATGAGGCTACCCTTACACGATCGAAGGGTCATATCTAAAGGGGGAGCAGAAGGCTTAGCCTTTGTCCCTTTAACCGCAATCCAACCATCCTCAAACTATAATCTTAGCCTTCTTCCCTTTAACCGCAATCCAACCATCCAAAAGGCTTATGTGCATGTATGTTATACATGCACTCGCATACATATATAATCTTAGTCTGATAATGCATCTTAGATCTGATCGAGCACTTCATATCAAACTAAGATAAAATTTGTACATATATATTTACATTCGATATCAAACATGATGGTCTTGTGAATCAATCCTTTATGTCTCTTATGTAACATATCAATCACAAATTAGTTACTAGTAACTAACTATTCTAATCCTCAGAGTAATTAGCTAATACTAACTAATCAAATTAGAAACCCATGACTTTTGATATTGAAGGATTGTGACCTATCTTGGAAGGCATCCATTGGAATCAATATATATGTGCACCGATGATTGTTGTATTGACATCGAAATAAATAAATGCTCAATACCTTCAGCAACAGATCAATATATATCATATTTCTCATTATCATTTTTATTCCATTTGATATTATATCTTATCTATATTGCATTTGCAATACACAAAGATTAACATATTGCAAATTGAGACAAGGAGATAAACATATTGTAGATCAAGAACCAGAGATCAACAACATTGTAGATTGGGCTCTCACATACAAGGCGAATCACTTATATTGAAGGTATTAAGAATTGAACATACTACGCAACATTATATAAGGTGCATTTGCTCTTATACGTGCAAGTAAAAGTGCTAACTTGTTAGTAACATGTGATTATAATTAAAAGAAACATGCAGTTTGATAGAAGCTTAGTTCATTTACATGGTATCAGAGCACACTATTATAACAAACCAAAATTAAACTTGAGTATTCAGACTGCATATATTTAACATATAAAATTCATATTTTAAAATGACAAGTGCAATAAGACTCGAGGATCGCCTTGAGGGAGCAAATAACTTCACAACATGGAAGCTATGAATCGTGATGGTGTTAGATGAAAACAAAGTAGACTCACTCATTAAAATTAAAAGTACTGAACCTGAGAATGAACCTAAAAAATCACAATGGATTAAAGAAAATAAAAAGGCTATAAAATTAATAGTGGATTCTGTACGGAGTCACATTGTGCCTATTTTAGCAAAATAAACAACTGCATATCTCATGATCAAATCCTTAAAAAACACATTTGAGATCAATAATACTAGAAGGAATCTTGCACTAAATCACATAAGCATGAACAAAGGTGAATCTGTGAATGCTTACTTTATGAGAATTATAGAATTAAGAGATCAATTGTCTAATGTTGGATATGAAATAGATAGTAAGGAATTATCTGGTGGCCTTCCAAGTTCATGGAAATTATTGAAAAAAGGCATTAGTGCAAAATCATAACTTCCTAAACTAGACCGATTGAAATTTGATTGTCTACAAGAAGAAGCTAGATTATTCAAAAATGAATCAAACAAAAATCCTTAGATGAAGACATACAAGTTCTTAATGCAAATACGAAAAAGAAAGGAAACAAGAAGAACTTCAAAAGAAAGAAGAATTTTTATGGGAAAGGAAAATATAGAAAAGATACTTCTCAAGTTCAATGTTTTAAATGTGACCAATATCGGCACTATGTTGTAAACTGTCCTAACAAGACAAAGAAATAAGCATCTTATGTCCACATTGGAAAAGTAAACTCACAAGAAGAATCTAAAAAGTTTCTATTTTATTTCACACTATCAAATCAAGTATCAAACAAATCAAGCACATGGGTAATTGATAGTGGATCATCTAGACATATTACAGGATTTCGAGAAAATATAGAAACTATGGTAGAAGAAACTAATGAAGAAGTAACCATCGAAGATGATTTTGCACATCCTATAAAAGGTGTAGGGACTTGTACCATCAAATTTGAATCCATAATGAAAATTCAACTAAAGGATGTACTTTACATACTTGAAATCAAAATAAATTTAATATATATTTCAGCTCTTGAAGATAATGGGTACATAATCAGATTTATGAATGGGAAAGTCTTGGGTTGGCATAATCCACCACATTTAAGAAAGCCAAACTTATAGGTATATGGCAAGGTTATTTATATAAACTATGTACCGAACCTAAACAAGCTCTCATCCTTGAATCATCTACCATAAATGAAATCTGGCACAAAAGATTAGGGCACTTACACTTTCAAGCCTTAAATTCCTTGGATAAATTGGTGACTGGACTACCCAAATTAAACTCCTCACATTGTGGAACATGCAAAGGATGTACTCTAGGGGAAAACCCCAAAGGATCATTCCACTCTAGCACTAGTAAAACCAAAATATATTGGAACTAATCCACTCTGATCTTTATGGACCCGTGTCAACACCCTCTAAGGGAGGAGCCCTATACTATGTAATCTTCATAGATGATTTCTCAAGGAAAACATGGATATATTTCTTAAAATACAAAGAATATGAGGAAGTCCTAAATAGATTCAAAGAGTTCAAAGCTCTAACTAAAAATTACTCTGAAAGAAAATTAAGACCTTGAGAATTAACAATGGAATAGAGTACATTTCAAAATTGTTCAAAGAATATTGTATTAGTTATAGGATTAAGAGGGAGTTCACTGTACCCTACAATCCTCAACAAAATGGGGTAGCTGAAAGGAAAAATAGTACTATTGTAGAGGCAACAAAATCCATAATGTTTGATCAAAATCTAGATTTCTCTTTCTAGACAAAAGCATCTAGGGTAGGTGATTATATTCAAAATAGATGTCCACATTCCCATCTTGATAATAAGACTCTTGAAGAGACCCTTATGAGATTGAAACCTGACATAAGGCATCTAAGAACATTTGGATGCCCAATGTACATTCATGTACCCAAAGAGAAAAGAATTAAACTAGAACCCTCTAAAAGAAAAGGAATCTTTGTGGGATATAGTGAAACATTAAAAGCATATAGAATATTCATTTCTAGACAAAGGAAAATAGAACTTAGTAGAGATTTTATATTTGACAAAGATATTACTTTTTAAAAGAGCAAAGAATTATGGTGAGCTAGAAAATCACAATCCTACCATAAACAAAGATGCATGTTCTACTCCTAAAACTCAGTTAGAACATCCTGAAGACACTTCTTATGAAAGTCCACCTGAATCAGAGAATCAGAATGAGTGTCTTCTTGAAGATCAAAATTCCAATGAAAGGAAACAACCACTTTGGGCTAAGAAAATTTTAGAGGAAGTTGAAAATTTTGCAGCACCGTATGGAACCTTTAGAAAAAGAAAAAGACACCACAAACTAACATATAATGCATTGATGAGTGAAATTCTCAATTCTGAACTAGCAAATGTTGATGAAGCCCTCAAACAACAAGCTTGGAAGGATGCTATGACATAAGAATATCACTCCATCTTCAAAAATGATGTTTGGGATATAATTCCTAGACCTGAGGGAACATCAATTGTTTCTTCCAAATGGTTGTTCAAGATTAAACATGTTGCAGATGGTAGCATAGAAAAACACAAAGCATGTTTTGTTGCCAGAGGATTCTCATAGAAGGAAGGCATTGACTGTGAGGAAATTTTTGGACCTATAGCCCATTATACCTCTGTTCGAGTTATGCTAGCTATTACAGAAGCCAAAGGTTCGAAGGTTCACCAAATGGATGTGAAAATTGCATTTATAAATGAAACAATAGAAGAAGAAGTCTATCTCGAGCAACTTGAAGGATTTATAGTTCGTAATGCAGAAACTCATGTATGAAAACTTAAGAAGGCTCTATATGGTCTCAAACAGGCTCCTCGAGCCCGGTATGAAAGAATTGACAAATACCTAATGAGGTTAAATTTCTCTAAAAATGTTGTTGATCCAAATCACTACTTTAAATATATAAATGGTGATATGATAATTTTAATTCTTTATGTTGATGACCTATTACTCATAGGAGAAGATCACCTTATTATATAATGCAAAAGAGATTTAACTTCGAAATTTGAAATGAAAGACTTGGAAATTCTTCACTACTTTCTACAAATGGAAGTATGGCAAAAACTTGATGGTATCTTTCTGAATCAAGGAAAATACACTATTGATATACTTAAAAGATTTGGAATATTGAATTGTAGACCTATGTCCACTCCCATGGACAAAAACTTGCACAAATTAAAGGAATCTATATCAAAATCCAAATTCACAAATCCTAGACTCTATAGACATATTATTGGATCACTTATATATCTGGTCAACACTTGGTCTAACATGTGCTACGCAGTAAATGCTTTAAGTCAGTTCATGTGTAAACCTCGTGAAATTCATCTTGTTGTTGCTAAGCATATTTTGAGATACCTACAAGGTAATATTGGATATGGCCTTAAATACAAGAAGAATCATCTTGATTTACATGGATTCATAGATTCTGATTCGGCTAGCTATGTGGCAAATCGGAAGAGTGCATCTGGGTATTGTTTCAATCTAGGATCCACTATGATCTCTTGGACAAGCAAAAAACAATCCTTTGTTGCACAAAGCTCTACTGAAGCGGAATATATTAAATTACTTTTGGAACTAGAGAAGCTATATGGCTTACAAAGCTAATTGTGGGACTATTTGGAAAACCTCTATAGACATTCTCACCAGGCCTCTTTCTAGAGTTAAAGTGGAGCACTTTAGAAAGAAACTTGGTATGATCGAAATGTAATTGAGACCCAATCTCTAAAAATTATTTCATGTATAAAATTATATATATTCAAAGATGTTTAAATGTGTAAACTCTTTTGCCATATGTGTTACTCTATGACTTATGGCCCCTCTACTTGTATACATTACATTAAGATGACAATTTTTCTGATAATGTATACTTGTATTACCATTGTGAAGTGACAACTTTACAATGTTTCCTATCATGATGGATTTCATGTGACATGATATCTTTTGTAGGTCATGATAGTAGAATTTCCTGAAACATGTTGATGAGATACCATGAGATGTGATGTCTTTCAAATCATTATGTTCCTTATGAGATAATCATGGTGAGACACCATGTGTTATGGTAGACATCATGCGACGTGATGTCAGTGAACATACCATAACAAGGATATATGAATATCATGAGACTTGATATTCATCAATATCATGAGACAAGGATTGATGAGTACCATAAACATAGATCTAGGGTTAAGTGGCTTATGGAAGGCAATGGGAGCATGCCTTTCTTTCACATATCAACTTCTAAACATAAGAGGAGAAGCACCATCTGGAAACTCTTTGATAATAACAGTATTGAACTCACCAATGAGGAAGATATTAGAGATTTGGCCACTAGATATTTCCAAGGAATATATAATCCTCTTCAAATGCAAGTCGATCAAAATATAGAGGATGATTTTCTAGAGGTCATAAACTTGGTGTTTGATGATAGAACAAATTGAGATTTGATCAAAAAAGTGTCTAAAGAAGAGGTTAGAGAGGCATTTTTTGTCATGGGAGCCTTTAAGGCTCCAGGTATAGATGACTTCCCTAGGGCCTTTTTTCAAGAGTTTTGGGATATCATTAAGTATGACCTAGTTCATGCAATTTTGGACTTTATAAGAATGGGTATAATCCTTAGAGAGCTAAACTAGACTATTATTGATTTGGTTCCTGTAATACCCCAAAATTGGCTCATTGCCATTTCAACCAATTCTGGTCTATTTTTTATCAATCCTAAGACCTATTCTAATAGGCAATCCTCATTCGGCTACTCGCTACTTGACTTAATTGTCAGATGCAGAAAACCCAAATCTGCATTCATCATACTCTTTATTTAATACCTATAGTATTGACTCATATTAGTCACATTAAACCTATTGATTAATATTTAATTTAATTACTGAGTATTTATACTTTAATTAAATTAAATCATATCCTAAGGCTAATGTACTATGGAATTAAATTTATTTAATTTAATAAATGTGCCTATTTTAATTAATTAAACAAAATTATTTGATTAAATAGAGAAAGCTATTTCTAATTAATTAAATGAAGTTATTTAATTAAATGGGAAGTCATTCCTAATTAATTAAATGAAGTTATTTAATTAAATGAGAAAAGCATCTTTTATTAATTAAATAAAATTATTTAATTAAATGAAAAAGGTAATTACGAGAGCATATCTCATCTTATTAAATTAAATTTGGAAGAGAATCTATGACGCGTCATAAGATTCCTCAACCCACTTAAAGCCAAGAATCTATGACGAGTAAGTCAAACAGGGACATGCGTAAGAGGTAATAATGACTTCAATCCTCACCGTTGATTGAAATCGATCTCAACCGTTGATGGATTCCAGGAAAGTCTATTTAAGAGACCCTTCTCCCTTCATTTCAAAAAAGGATGAATTGATTTGCTATTGGATTGCTATTGAAATTCATGCTCACTTACATTTCTTGCATGCATTCTCATTCTTAGTTTGATCTCATTTTAGTTTAATCATGCATATGCTTAATCTAGTTTACTTTATTTGTTCTTAGATTACATTGCATCTTTCATTCTAGATTAATCTGCATTCTCATATAGATTAGTCGTACTTTCTTACAAATCCTTCATTCTTAGAGGGTCTGGTTGCTTAAATACTTCGAATCTGAGGATATCTGATAAGCAATTCCCTTTAGATAGAAGGCAACAGGTCGCTTTGCAGGGCTAATTTTCGAATGAACAATCCAATGTTCATTCCGGGATGAATCCGCATACAATGACCGTGTTGAAGTGTCTGTGAGGTTCAGAGGCCCACATTTCACAGATACATTTTTGGCACCCACCATGGGGCAACCCACCTTTGCTTGCTGGTTTTTGTGCAGATTTGTTTGCAGACTCGAAGAAACCCTAGATTCGAAATATTTGCTCATATCTTTCAAACGGATGCGTTTTTTGATCTGAAATTTTTTTTTTAGGGCGGTGATATATCCAAGAAGCTTTGGTCCAATTTTCAGACTTTTTTGAAACGTTTTCGAGCTTTTATGATGTTTTCTTCATTTTTCATAAAAAATCATTTTCAGGCGTAAATCAGCACATTTTTCAAAAAAATTTACAGTTTCGGAAAGCTCTTGGAATTTTAAATATAGTTGGTTCTTTGTGTTTCAATTTTAGAGGTCATATTATGGGTCAATAATTTAATTTGCAAAAACTGGTCTGTTTTGACAAAACAACTCCCTAGGGCACAAATTAAAATATCTTTTCAAAAATTTTGCATTTTTGGAAAGCTCTCTAATTTTTGATAGGGCTTACTTTTTTGTATTTTTAGTTTTGGATCCGAATTCATCTCATGTAGATCTTATCTTTATGACTAAGTCAAAAATCAATTGAAAAAAAAAAAGGCATTGAATGAATAGTTTGCATTTCATTTTTACAATGAATCAATGCATAATGTGGGCTTTCATTTGGGTTACTTGCTGATTATCATCACTCTTAAAAATTATATTTTCAGATCTAACCTTGATTTTGCATGAGTTGACATATATTACATTCATGAGTTTGTTGCTTTGTTCATTGTGAGCGAGCGATCAAGTGTAAACGAAAGGTACAACAAAGAAAAGACACGTTGCGAGGATTACCAGGTAATTTTTTTTGACTAATAACTCTTCATTGGGAGCTAAAACAAACATCTCTTGTGTCAAGATTGTGTGTGTATTTCTTTTCATGTTCTCATTTTACAACACATGCATAATTTGATACTAGGTTGTGATCTCCATTAGTTTCCATTTAGCAGGCTTAGTTACTTGTGATAGATCTAATTAGCTATCTTGGGTTATTGGACTCGCTAATCCACCAGCCCCTCGTTCCACCCTGTGGTTGCAAGCTTAGCACCACGTTAAATAGGGGAGGGGTCTACAGGACAGAAGTGTTAAATGTTCCACTAGGCAACCCTTTTGTGCTTTTTAGAACTCACTAGTTTCTGAGTTGTGGACTCGTTTTGGCTTGTGTGAGGGGTTAAATGTTCCACATCTTTGGACTCACCTTACATTAGTTAAAGTGTTAAGTGTACCACCTTGTGCTCTTTGGTTGCTTTTGGATAGATTTACTTTCGGGAATTAACATCTATACACACATAGTAATTAGGCCTCATGAAAACTATTCATGGATCTTGAGAGAGTGGGTTCCTAGTGAAACTCCTCTCTATGATGGATTCCTTGTAGGTGGGGAGGATACTTTGAGCATCTCGCAGATAGATGAATCTTCAACTTTTTGATTGAGGCATCCTTTCTCTGGAGAGGTTGATAGATCACTAGGAGTTGATATCATAGATCTTTAAGAGATACTCTTAGTTTAGTGTGTCGGATTAATCTGTCTGCTTTGATTGGGCTAAAAGTGAAAAGGTGTCAAAACCTTGGATCTGGAAGCTAAGTCCCCTTGTGGTACACTATTGTGAGTCGGTCACCTTTAGAGAGGGTTAACCGTAGCAGACAATCCCTCTACAGGGCAAACTACGTTGACGGAACCTCAAGCGGTAATAGCCATGTTCGCCATGGTAGTGACAATCGCTATATAAATGTCCTTGTGGAAGAAATCTCCACGGGTGTGGTTCATTGTGGGTTGTCAGATCTCCCCAGTAGCTCTTGAAGATTAAGTTCTCAGACTGTGTCAAAACCTCAGTGCGCCAGGATTGGAGGTCACCCCTGTGAGTCATAAAAGTTGCAGAGTCAAACCATTACTAAAAACTTTAGAGAGGCCAAACTTTTTCATTTTTTAGGAATGTGTGCAATGATTGCAAAACTCTTTGAAAACATACACAATTAGCTCTCTTAGGGATTAGCACAAACTAAGTCACTTGATTGTTCATGCGCAAGGTTGCTTTTTCCCTTGCTCATTATTTTCAGACGTGCTTGATATCACCTACTTGCTATTCTACGTGCCTGTTTATCTACCTGGTTACTAAAATGAATCAACAATCTGTCCAGAACTGTCTGAAATCTTCAAAGTCTTTTCAAAATCCAGTTCAGTTGTCAGTCTAGTTTCCATTTTCGCACACAGTTTGCAAACTTTTGCGCGAATACTTGTTGTCCTACTACTTCTTCACGTAGCTTTGTCCAAGTTCTCATGCAAACAATTGCACATCTCCATGTGAGATCTTTATGCTATCCAAGTTAACCTTGCACTACTTTGCGTGGCTTACATCACATCCTTGTGTGAAATCTTTATGCTATCTAGAGTCTTTGCATGGCCCTGTGTACTTTCTCATGTGCCTTTCAGAGGATCTTCACGTGAGATCTTGAGTCTGAACTGTCAAGTTAGTCTGTTAGAGTTATTTGTGCTCTGTACCAAGTTTGTTTCTTGCATCAGTTTACTACTTCTCTATCTGAAAACAGTCTGAAATATTGACATCCTTCTTAGCTAATGACTTGTGATCCATACTTTAACTAGTCTTGTCTCTCAGTTATCTTGCTCTTGTCCTTTAGTGCGTGTTGTACTCTGTGTTATGATAGTCATAATCTTTGGCTGTTCTAGCCTTCAAATCAGACTATTCGTGCCTTAGTATACAACACTCTTATCTTGTCCCATTCAGACTAAGTTCTAGTGTGGTCCTTGTCTAAGCTTCTGCTTTTTGTCATTGTCTATGACTGTGGCAACTTGACTTATGTTCTAAAACTTGGCTGTCACTACTTGAAACATAGTACATCAAAATGGCTAGCAACAAATGTGCTAAATCCAATATTCTGAGTGAGGAAGAAAAGCTACTCATTGCAAACATGAAGCAACAAATCCAATCAATGAGTGCTCAACTTCAAAGACTAAAAGAAGAGGAAAACATATCATCGAACAAATTCTCTTTGAGAAAAATTTTCCCTTTCTCCTCTGACAACCAAAAATCACATTCTTGTGATCTTGAATCCAAGACATCTAAGAACACCTCACATACACCCAAGAAATCTAGGAATATCTTTGAAAACAAACCTTGGGAACCTAAACCAAAGCGTGATTTCACACCTTTGAGAAAATCTTATGAATTAATCTTGGAAGAACTTCTTGAAGAAAAACTCATTACTTTACCTAAGCTCACTTTGGCGGGAGTTTCCTTTATGAGTAACTATTGTGCCTATCATAGACATAATTTACATAAAACCTCCCATTGTAAGGAGCTAAAAAACAAGATCCAAGATCTCTTTGACAATGGTATAATTCAAAAATCTAAGCTCTCAACTACTAAAGATTCTACTCTCAAGAAGGATCAACCTCATGAAACCATGTCTAGTAACGGTTCAAACACAACTTCTACTTCCTCCAACATACATCCACCTTCTAAAGTGTCCAATCTTTCCAACACATACTCACCAAACAAAGAACTCACTACTCCCCCAATTGACTATGTGTACCCTCAAGGACTACCTTTAAAGGAAGCTCAAGCTAATCTTGACTTAGCTGCAAACCTCTCCCATACTACACAAAGCAAAGATCCAAAACCTCCATGTGTTGCTCCTCCTATTATCCCCAATCCAACTATTCCTCCATTGTCCCTTCAAGTGCCTGTTATGGAGACTCTAGAAATATATTCGAATACAGATTTAGATACTCCCTCATCCTTGGATTTGGTTTCATGTCAAGAGGACCACTTAAATGATGAAGAAACAAATGTTGATCAAGACCAAGATTCCTTCATCCCCTTTCAAGTCTTCCAAGATCTTGTGCCTCCATCTCAAGAGCCACATAGTCCTCCATCTCCCATGTCATGCACCTCTACTAAGCAAGATCAAGATGTTCCTTCCACCATCCTTAAGGATATTACAAAAGACCAAGAGAAGGATACTTTTCCTATGTTACCCAAAATTCCTTTTGAAGAGAAAAGTGTTCCCTCGCTCTCCTATTCTACCTCGCTACATTCACTTCCAAACTATGCTCAAGCTTTAAATACTCCCGTCAAAGGTATTGCTCCTATAATAGTTATTCATAAATCTATTGATGACTTTGGTCATATTGCTCACTCTAAAGATGCTGATATCCCTACTCATGGTCCATTCACATCTTCTAAATCTATCCTTGGTCCCTACCCATCCAAGCTAAAACATTCAAGTCTTCCATCCATATTGGGACCTTATGTTCCTCTATCTCATATTGCCACTACTAGCTCATTACACATTCTTCCTACCCTACCTCAAGATCAACAAAGATACACATACTTGAACTCTTCACATTCATCTTTCCATCCAAACTAGGCATATTGGCCTCATTCATCCACAAGTCCCAAGTCCTTTGGAAGCAATCTGGATGATCAACTCAAACACAAGTGCATGAATCCATCCTCAAAAGTTCACTATGTCTCCTCTAATCGACATGCGAACATCAAGAAAAAAAAAGAAAAAAGAGACCACAAAGGTCCACTATTCAAAGAGCTCAACCAAAAACAATGTGGGTTCTTAAATCTGTTCTTGAAGAAATGCGTTCCAAAGCATCTAATGAAAAATCAAAAGCTATATGGATTCCCAAGTCTCTTTTGAAGGACTTGAATATTGAAAACAAATCAAAGTTGACATTCAAGTTTCCAAAGGCTTCCACTCCATCTTCTTCCCAACATCTTCCTAAAAAGGTTTCAAAACCTTCTACTCCACCCCTCTCCAAAATGGCTTTGCTACCTCATATATCTAAGCATCAATCTATTTCATCCATATTTCCTCCATCATTCCACTACCCTTCAAGGTGTGTGTCAATGTTGATCTTTCCTAATATCTCATCCACCCTCATGAGATTCTCTAAATCTTATGCATGCTTGCCATCATTGCTTGTTTTAGTCTTCCAAAACCAACAACCTTATCCTCCATCTACCTCTCATTTTTCTATCATTTCGCTTCCATTACCTTATCAGCATCTTTGAGTGTACCTTGCTATGGCCTTGGCTTATCATAACTTATCTTTCTTATAGGAGCACTATTCAAATTGAAGAAAGGCTTGAATTCTTTCCAAAAAAATTAAAAATCCAAAAAAAAAAAAAAAAAAGTGCCTTGGTGAAAACCTGGAAACAGGCACCTTGGTAGCAAAAGTAAAGAAAAATAAATTTTTCCTATGGTGAAAACCACTTCTTGTGGCACCTTGGATAAGTACCATGATGAAAACCTGGCAAACAGGCGTCATGCATAATTCTTCCATCCATGACATCCTATCATGATCTTGCTTATCCTTCAGATGACCTCTTTTCCAAAGTCATTCACTCATAACCTCCATAACAAACTTTGTTATCCTATTCAGTTAACCCTTTGGTCTTGATCAATGAAAGAAAGAAGAAAACTCAGTTCTTAGCAATCCCTTGACATGGTCATTTTCTTTGGTTACTTACACGATACCCTTCATTACACCATGAGCTTATATCATTTTCCCTAGCCTGGGTAATCTTGTGAAGGCTTTCCTTGAGGGTAACATTCACCGCTTCATATTCTTTGTCTATCCATCTCTGCTTATCCACTCGCTTGCTACTACATCTCATCTTACACCTTGCTAGACACTAGAACAAACTCAAGCTGATCCTTCTTGAGAGCTAGTAATCTCTGAAAAAATCTAAAAATCAGAAAAAGTCCTAAAAAAAAAATAGTTATCCTGGTGAAAACCTAGCAATAGATGCCTTGGTAACACCAAAAAAATCAAAAAAAAGAGAAAAATACAAAAAAAGAGAAAAAAGAGAAAAATACAAAAAAAGAGAAAAATACAAAAAAAAAGAAAAAAGAGAAAAATGCAAAAAAATCAAAAAAAGAAAAAAATACAAAAAAAAAAGTCTTGCCAAGAAGGTGAAAACCTGGTAAACAGGTGCCTCTTGTTCCCAATGCTCCATCTTGCAGCACATCTTCTGGCTATTCTGTACAGTCACTTTCACGCTTTTACTTTCCTACTTTTCCTACTCATGTATCCATGGATTGATTCTTGTCCCAGCTCGGGGGCATACCCCCTTAGTGTCACTTTTTTTTGAGGTTCTCCTCATAGAATCTCTTTCGCGATAGTCACCAGTTGTTTCAACTGCGTCTTCCTACTATCGCTAGTGTCACACTTTTCGAGATTCTCCTCATAGAATCTCTTTCGCAATAGTCACCAGTTGTTCCAGCTGTGTCTGCCTACTATTGCTTAGGTCACGTCTCCAGCTTCATTTATGGAAGATCTCTATTGCGTCAGTCACCAATCATTCTGGCTATGTCTGTCTACTGTCGCCCAGTCCGCTTTAGGTTCTTCATCATGAAGATTCCTCTTTGACATTAGTCACCAGTCGTTCTGACTGTGTCTACCTACTATTGTCACCTTACTAAAGAGATTTCTTTTGAATGTATTCTGGACATTAGCACTTGACATCAATCCCAAAACATTAAATTCAAAACTGATATACTTGTTTGGATATGTTGAGCATTTTCTTTGTTTTCTTTGTTTTGCTTTATCATATCTCCTTGAGAAACTTGATGATGTCATCTTCGACTAGAGAAGTAATGACTGGGGGCATGATTTTTTTTATTTTTTTTTTGCTTGTTGTTTGCGTTTTAGTTCAATAAGTTGATCTACTCCTATAAGAGGGGTGTCCACTATAAGAGCCTCCATCTCGTATTGGATGGCCGTTTGTACCTCGACTCCTTTTATAAGAATACGTCAATAATGTTGGTGCTTCTCCTTGTTTGTTGGAGTGAACTCTTCATGCTACAGTAAATACTAATACTCGTCCTGCTAAGTGAACGTACGGGTCACTACGAGTATATTTAGCACACTTCTGTCTCAGGTTACGAACGCAAGGGTCGTTGCGGACAGAATGAATACTAAATACTTAGCATAAGAAAGATCTCCCGTGTGTTTGGTGTGCCTGTTACGCAAGCAACATTCAGGTCATCCTAGCATTTATGCTTTGATGCTTATGTTAACTTGCTACATTAAGAGGGACAAATGTTCTGGTCATTCTGGCTTCTTGTGCCTCGAATGCTTACATTTAATCTTGACAAACCGATAACGTATGTTATATTCATATTTCCATGATTGCAATGTTAGTGGGAATTGTATAACCTACGAGCTTTGTTAGATATCCAGTGATGATAAATCGTCGAGGCTTGGTAACCAGACCTAGGGTTGCATCTAGTTTAAGGTTGCATCTAGCCTAGGGTTGCATTTAATATAGTCTTGCATTACATACTTCACTTGTATAAGCATGCGATTCAATTGCGAATCTACTTTCACCTTCTCTGATGAGGGATTGTTGATCTCTTCAAAGTATCATGTTCTTCACGACTGCACAAATGATCGGTTAATCACTCTTTTGGCTACTTTGGCTACTAAGAACCCTTTTTTTTTTTCGGGATCAAATTCGAAATCTGACACACCTAAGTGCCTCAAAAATGTGTTTTAAAATTTTGGCAACCAATGCAATCGAACGCTTGTGCAGCTCAAATCTTTCTGATACTTTATGATTCTTGGAATCCTTTCAACTTTACATTCTCAATATTTTCACAATTCATTCTAAAAATAGTCAACTTAAGTCAACTATGGCTGAATCTGGTCAACTTTTGGTCAAACTTGGTCTTTTGGATCTTGAAATCACTTTGGATCAATCTCCAAATTTCTTTTGATCATTCTGATCTCTTCTTATGTCTTCAGATCTTTCTGATCTCTTCATATTTCTTCAAATCATTTCTTTTGATCATTTTGATCTCTTCCTATGTCTTCAGATCTTTCTGATCTCTTCATATTTCTTCAAATCATTCTGATCTCTCCAAATTTATTCAGATCGTTCTGATCTCTTTATATTTCTTCAGATCATTTTGATCTCTTTATATTTCTTCTAATTGTTCTAATCTCTTCTTTATTCATTATGATCTCTTCTACATTCTATTAAATCTCAGATTTCTTCTACTGCTTTACATCATATTTTTGGTGTGTCATCTTTCGATTTCGCTCCCGAGGGGGCAGGATGATTACATCATTGAACTTGAATTTCAAATCAATCTGAATCTTCATCGCTTCGGGCATCTTGTTCCTATCTTATGTCCTTTTCACTTGGGGCATCTCATCACTCAGAGCATCTTGTTCCCTTCTATTTGGCATCTTTTCTATCTTTCTTATCTTTTCATCAATTGATCAACCTTATAACAACTCTTCTTAGAGTTCGATGGACAGGTATTGGGACAGTCTAAACCCCGACTCCTGAGGATCAAGCCTTGTTCTGGGGATGATTCTATGACTCATGATTGGACCTTGTTATCTTTTATCAATCTCAGGTATCTAGGTGTTCTATCTGGATCCTTGAAGGTTAAGCTTCGTTCTGGAGATAATCTTCTAAATGCTTTCAATCTCAGGTATCTAGGTGTTCTATCTAGATCCTTGAAGGATAAGCTCCGTTCTGGAGATAATCTTCTAAATGCTTTCAATCTCAGGTATCTAGGCGTTCTATCTAGATCCTTGAAGGTTAAGCTCTGTTTTGGAGATAATCTTCTAAATGCTTTCAATCTCAAGTATCTAGGTGTTCTATCTGGATCCTTGAAGGTTAAGCTCTGTTCTAGAGATAATCTTCTAAATGCTTTCAATCTTGGGTATCTAGGTACTCTGCCTGGATTCCTTGGGATTAAGCTCTATTCTAGAGATGGTCCTTAAAAGCTTATCAATTGGTCTATGTGTCATCAATTACAGACCCAATCTTGTCCTCTTGATCCTCGCATCACACTTTTCTGATTTTCTTTGAATTGAACGTGCTGCTTGCACATTTGCACATTCATTCAAAGAGGGGCAAAATGTAATACCCCAAAATTGGCTCATTGCCATTTCAACCAATTCTGGTCTACTTTTTATCAATCCTAAGACCTATTCTAATAGGCAATCCTTATTCAGCTACTCGCTACTTGACTTAATTGTCAGATGCAGAAAACCCAAATCTGCATTCATCATACTCTTTATTTAATTCCTATAGTATTGACTCATATTAGTCACATTAAACCTATTGATTAATATTTAATTTAATTACTGAGTATTTATACTTTAATTAAATTAAATCATATCCTAAGGCTAATGCACTATGGAATTAAATTTATTTAATTTAATAAATGTGCCTATTTTAATTAATTAAACAAAATTATTTAATTAAATAGAGAAAGCTATTTCTAATTAATTAAATGAAGTTATTTAATTAAATGGGAAGTCATTCCTAATTAATTAAATGAAGTTATTTAATTAAATGAGAAAAGCATCTTTTTATTAATTAAATAAAATTATTTAATTAAATGAAAAAGGTAATTACGAGAGCATATCTCATCTTATTAAATTAAATTTGGAAGAGAATCTATGACGCGTCATAAGATTCCTCAACCCACTTAAAGCCAAGAATCTATGACGAGTAAGTCAAACAAGGACATGCGTAAGAGGTAATAATGACTTCAATCCTCACGGTTGATTGAAATCGATCTCAACCGTTGATGGATTCCAAGAAAGTCTATTTAAGAGACCCTCCTCCCTTCATTTCAAAAAAGGATGAATTGATTTGCTATCGGATTGTTGTTGAAATTCATGCTCACTTACATTTCTTGCATGCATTCTCATTCTTAGTTTGATCTCGTTTTAGTTTAATCATGCATATGCTTAATCTAGTTTACTTTATTTGTTCTTAGATTACATTGCATCTTTCATTCTAGATTAATCTACATTCTCATATAGATTAGTCGTACTTTCTTACAAATCCTTCATTCTTAGAGGGTTTAGTTGCTTAAATACCTCAAATCTGAGGATATCTGATAAGAAATTCCCTTTAGATAGAAGGCAACAGGTCACTTTGCAGGGCTGATTTTTGGATGAAAAATCCAATGTTCATTCCAGGATGAATCCGCATACAATGACCGTGTTGAAGTGTCTGTGAGGTTCAGAGGCCCACATTTCACAGGTACAGTTCCTAAGATGGAAGATGCTACTGACTTGAGGAGTTTAGACCAATCAACCTGTGCAATACCATCTACAAGATCCTTTCTAAGGTTGTGGTGAATCACATTAAGCCTATTTTGGACAAAGCTATTAGCCCCACTCAGAATGATTTTTTCATTGGGCATCAAATCCTTGATGCAATGATAACCTCTCATGAGGTTCTTCATTCTATGGAGAAGAGTGAAACCTGGATATGGCGATGAAAATTGATATTTTAAAAGCATATGACATGGTTAGGAGATAATTTATGCTCATAATCCTAAGAAAGTTTCACTTGTGGAGAGGTTTGTCTCTTTGTTTGGGGAAATGATTAATATTGTTCAATTTTTAGTTTTAACCAATGGTTCTATTGGGGAATTCTTCATGGTTGAGAGAAGGCTTCGATAAGGAGACCCTCTATCACCCTACTTATTCATTAGGGTAGCTGAAATTCTAGGGAGAAACCTTTTGGCTATTATTTCTCAGGGTAAAATTGTGGGACTCAAACTAGCTACGATCCTTCCAATAGAGGTTCTGCAACAATTTGTGGATGATTCCTTTCTATACAATTTATCCTCTATTATGGAAGCCAAATCCTAGAAGAGAATCTTGGATCAATATGTTGAAGTCTCTGAACATCGCATTAACCATCAAAAAAGAAAACTATATTTCTTTAACATGAAAATGACGCTCCAACAAAGGATAACAAGGGAATTGAATTGCCAAGTGGTCGGCCTCTTAGACACATATCTAGGCCTCCCCCTCATGGTGAAGGAAGTTACCTCCCGATTTTGGAACACGATTATGGAAAGAATGTAGATGAAGCTAGCAGGTTGGAAAGGTAAGGTGCTTAGCAATGCTAGTAAATTACAACTCATTGTTGCCTCTCTCCAGGGGATTCTAGTGTATTTTTTCTCTAGGTTTAAGATATCTAACCCTTTTAGAGATGTCCTTGAAAAAATTCAGAGAAACGTTTTGTGGTCAGATATCCTTGGCCAGAGATGTTCCTCCAACCATCCCCTCATTAAAACAACCTAAAAATATATCCTCCCTATGGGAATTTTCCCCACTGGAGGTGATCTTCTACATAATTATGGCTCTAATTAGAGAGTGTAATCTAATTTGGAAATGGAACCCACTACCCCACCCCCCTACACAACTAAAGAAGAGTTGGGATGAATTATGGGAAATATCTCATTTAGTTTTTAAAAGTGGATAATATGAAGGTCCAAAAAAGAAAGTATATTAGGTGGAAGTCAACCCCCTCCCACAAATTGGTGGAAACTTAATTTCGATGGATCAGGGGGAATGATGGGGCGACTGTTGGAAGGGTTATTTGGGATGAACAAGGGATATGCAAGAAGTTGTGGGAAAGTTTTTAGCAATGAGGCTGAAGCATTGGGTCTTCTCTAGGGAATGGAGATTGCATGTAGCTTGGGAATTCAAAATCTAGTTGTGGAGGGTGATTCCTTACTTGTTATAAAAGGCTTTAAAGAGGTCAGTAAGATGAGATGACATGCCATATTAATTATAAGGGATGCAAAAATGTTATTAAGTAGGTTTGGGGAATTTAAAATTCAACATTTGTACGATGAAGGGAATCAAGTGGCTAACAACCTGGTGGGGTATGGACATGGAGCTATCAATCATCAAATTTGGGAAAAAAGAGTACGATTTGCTAAGAACAATTATTTTTCTCACTCAAAAAGGTAGACTTTTCATGTCATGATGAATATTTCAAAAATGTGCTTTATGGTTGTTGTCATCATAATTACACTATACTTGGCAGGGTTTTGGTGATGGTAAGTTTGAAATGGTTCACCTTTTTATTAAATACTTTAATTATGACATTATTCCCTAAGTGCAAACCTGTTACTCAATGCAAGATTTGGAATGATTATTTGCAATCCCAAAGGATGGGAATTCCTTTCCATTGATGATTGCTTTTATGGAAAGGCTACAGAGGGGTGATGAGCTGCCATGATGGGAATATAATTTATTTCATATTTAATTTATAACAAACCCAAGTGTAATCAAAACACCATAGGGATTTTTATTTGTTAAATTTGTCATCAGATGCTAAAAGTGTTTTTTCTAGTTTCTCTACGACTTTTGTGGGTGTTTGTGAGTAGTATGGCTATTGAGATAAAAAGAAGTTGTGGGTGATCTGACAGTTGATCTTGGAGAAGAAGAAATAATGGAGAGTGATAATAGTAGAATTTAGCCACCTAGAATTGAAGAGTTTATCAAGAAGGACAAGGCATCATGGACTTATTTGAAGGAAGGTGGGTTAATCACGTTTATGGAGAGCATTGAAGGGCATGATGAGAAGGTTGCCTAGTAGTTTCTGGATTCTTGGAAGAATTGTTGGATGAAGTTAAATAGAGTCTCATTTGAGATAAATGAGGAGCTGATTCCTAACACTTGTGGTTTGGTTATGGAAGGAAAGAACTAGAGAAAGAAGATGAGGGTTTCAGATGAGACTATCTTGTAGAAATTTTTCAACCCAATGAGGCTCTTGTTCGTTCCCACGGTGGCTTTACTTGCAAGAAATTACTAGAACCCTTGGATATGGTATGTTGCACCATTATGAGGTATATTACCATGGAAGAAAAAGTTAAGGTTTTTTACTATTACCGTTCTCCCATTCTTAACCCCTTTAGGAATAGGGAATGTATCTAGACTTTCCTTACCTATTATTGCATGCCATGGAAGATTGTATGTGGAATATACACAAGAATAGAGAAGAGGGCAAAAATTACACTATATACCAGCTAGCTATAATATTTTGTCTCTTTAATTTCTATAAAGGTGTCCACTCATAGATTCCTATCTTGGTCCCTTTCCCTCTCAAAATTGTTGAGGTTTCCCAAATTTCATCCCTTTCTATTAAAACCTAGGTTGAGAAGGAGCCCTCTCACACAGCGAGAAGGGTTAAAATGGAGATAATTGAGGTTTTAGATGTTCAAAGCACTAAAACTACTACTAAAATGGGAACTAATAGGTTGAGTAAGAGACTAAGGGAGAAAATGCCCTTGGCCACCCCTGCTAAGGAAAAACTTGTTAATTTTGAGCCCATTGCTAACTTTGCAAAGAGAGGTAGCCCTAAATGCAAAAAGAAATCCAATAGGAGAAACTATAGGGAGTAGGAGGAGGAAGAGTCAGGTAGTGAAGGAAAGAATGAGGAGACTTGGGTGGGTATTAGGATAGCCCTATGCCCTCCCATGTGTTTGATACACTTAAACTGATGTTAATACCATAGGGTCTAGAAAATAAGGTGATATGGGTGAATAGAGAATAGTTACTTCACTAGTTAGAATCCTTAACATGGGTGTTCAAAAATAAGGGGTGGACACTGTGAGGGGTAATGAACAGAAAGAATATAAAATAGTGGGAGGTGACACTTAGAAGGAGGAGAGAAATATGGGGCAGGAGGCTACTTTCAAACAACCATTGGGGAAGCCAAATTCTACCAAACTAGAGGAGTCTATCACTATCTTGATCAAGAAAAGTGAGGACCTGGAGGACAAGTTTGACAGAGTTAAAAAAAAAAATTGTGTAGGTGATGCATTCCTCTATCACCACCCTTCACCTCCTACAGGCTGGAAAGGGGGAAATGTAGACGTCAAAGA
Source organism: Cupressus sempervirens (assembly GCA_028749045.1). Classification (NCBI taxonomy): domain Eukaryota; kingdom Viridiplantae; phylum Streptophyta; class Pinopsida; order Cupressales; family Cupressaceae; genus Cupressus; species Cupressus sempervirens. The sequence continues at coordinate 310,117,962 of CM053788.1, forward strand.
TTCAAAGGCTACCCATTCAATGTGTGGATTTTGGGCAAATGATTGGTTGTGTAGTGCCTCTCCCATTTGTCTTCTATAAGTCATCCTGATGAATGCAACTTTGTTGATCTTTCATTGTGATGAATCGTGATTGGGACTATGAGTGGTCTACACCCTTGAGGTGATTGGCTTTATATTGTTGTATCAATTGCTTTGTTTATGCTCATGGCTGATTTATGATATTATGGTGTGATGTATGGTTCACTAAGGTTTGTGCCAGTGGTTACCAGGATCAATGAGGTATCATGATGTTGTTTCATGATTACCTCGAGATGTGTGCAAAGATTGCACTGTGTACTATTACCACATTACACAAGACTAGGTTCCTATACTAGTGGTTAGTCATGTCTATGACTGTGTTCTCTTATGTGTTTTAAGTACCTTTTATATGGTGTTTAAACAACCATTATTAAATGCTTAAATTATTAGAAATTGATTGTCTATGTTGGATTCATTGGTTTTGTGTTGCAAATATTTACCTTGTTATATTCTGATCTGAGAGATATTTGTTACTCATGTTATGTTTTACATTTGAGATGACCTGAGGGTCAAGTATTATACTTGATTCCAGTATCATAGGTGTTAGACTACTATGTTGTTTAGTTGATCATATTGCATGATGATGCCATTTTGAGATGACAAAGTGTTTTATGATGATATCTGGTTATTTGGTACTTGGACATATTTCTAATTATGTTATGCGATGGATTTAATGCTATGGTTATTTACTTCATTCCTATGTTGTTATGCTTTATGCGAATGTGAGTGATGTAAATAGATCATTTTAGTATAATTAAATAAATGGTTAAATTAGGTGATTTAATACATTTATTGCTTCCACTATGTTGTTATATGCAATTGCACTTGATCGTGTTGTTTAGTGTGTAGGATTTATAACCTTGGCAGTGGCACATGAGATTAGTGATTCAGCTATTCATATTTTACCAATGTCGTCTCTATATGGTTGACATATCCTTATTTTAATTGTTTAATGAATCCTTTTCGTGATTATTAAATTCGAACTCATTTGCATTATGTGATTAGACTAGTGAGTGTGTCTGTCAATTTAGAGGTTAACATTGTCGCGAAGGTTGTAAGGAAATTCTATGATTTTTGGGTTTTCGGGTTTTATTTTATTTTATTTTAAATTTCTAGTAGCTTGGCAGCTTTTTCATAGATGAATTCGTATTTCTAGGAATAGCCTATTTTGTTTGGGTTGATTCAGGGTTTAACTAGGTTGGTTGGTTAATTGCCCTAATTGATTATTCACTCAAAAAGTGAATAAGTATCCAAAAAGGAATTTAATTCCTCACTTCCCACTTTTCAATTAGAAAGTTGGATAGTAAAACCCAAAATCCTCTTCATGAGGAATCATTGTCTTGTTCGTTGTGGGAGCTACGAGTGTCGAATTGTCATGAGATCAAGCTCGTTAGATGTTTGCATGCCACCCAGTTTTTTTAGGTTTTCTTGGCATGATGTTGGTCGTGGACTTGGATTATCTATAGGATGTCAATCAAACCATTTTTTCACTTTTATGTTTGCATTGGGATGTGTGTCACATCTATACTCCTGACGTCATGTTTGGTTGAGTGATTTTATACTTGTTGTTATGGTTTCTTTTGGACCTTTGTTCTTGTTTCATGGATAGTAGGATTTGTGTAGAATCCATACTCCTGAATTGAGGCCAGTTAAATGAATTCGTGATGTTTAGCCTTGTTGCATCATTGGGATTCATGTAGGATCCATACTCTTGGATTGAAGCTAATTGAATGATTTCATGATGTATGGTTTTATTGTTCATTAGAATTCATGTAGAATCTGTCCTCCTGAGTCTATTTTTGATTGAGTGATATTTTTTCTTGTGTTCGCATCCAGTCCTTGTTTTATCATCTATGTGATGGTGGTGCACCAAATACGAGTATGTGTGTGTAGATTTTTTGAGTGACTTGCAAGGCCCGATCTTCCATGGACTTAATGGAAGTTATGATCATTTGGGGTCAGGTTAGGAATTTGCATGCCTATGGGCACTCATCATTAGATGAGCATAGGTAGGGTAGGGTAGCATATGGAGGGGGGTTCTTTTCTGCAACCCAGTGTCTATTTCTCGAGGATTGGCGCATAGAAGTTTTAATCAAGTGATAACTAAATAAAATGTGTGAGTGGTAATAAAACTTAAGATAATAAAATGTGTGTGCAGGGCCCTTCGTTGAGGAGTTGAAATGCACAATCTAAGCTTGGGCTTGTCAATACAAAGTGACTCTTCATGATGTCAGCCCCTACTTAGTAGCTCATTGAGTGTCTGACCAAGACATGTAGTTTATGCATTGTCTATGTTCTTAGTTCCAGTCATCATATTGTCTGACGTGTGTGTTAGCCATGGACATTGTACTTTATGTGTGTTTGTGATTGGATAATTATCTCCATCAGCAGGGGGAGTGGGCCTACGGGTTCCACATCGTTGGGAGGTGTAGCTACCTATACCACTGCTAGGGACCACTGTACAAAGATGGTCATTTGTCCCAGTATGACCATTGTTCTATATTTTTATTTGATGCTTCGAGTTCCAAAGTATGCTTTCTTCTAATTTATGCTTTCATTGGAATGCTTTGATATCATGTTTAGATGATACTATTTTATTAGAAGCATTCCTATATTATGATGTTTAGCATATGATTAGATGATGTGAATTGCTTTGTTGGCATATCTATTGTTTATTGGTTTAGCATGTTAGATTTCCTTATTCTTATGTTGTAGCACATTTTAGTAGTGAAGTCCTCATAAGATAACATTGATGATCTGGTCGATGGTTTGGGATGTTACACGCATGGGATGACTAGGATCCACAATGGTCTTATGATGCTATTAACGGCTGGGAGGAACCGCATACTTAGTTTGGTTGTTCAGTTATTGCAGTGTTATTTATGTGCATTGTGATGTTGCTTTTTTACACTACGATGTTGCTTTCAATACGTTCTTTTTACTGCTATGGTTTAGATGGATATATGTTTCTCTTTCTGGTTCTTGGCATCTTTTTGTTTATGCACTCAAGTGTTCATTCCTCGATCTACATGGATCTAGTACTCCCAGTGTGGTGGTTTTTTTTCTCATTTCATCCTTTGTTTTTACCCTTAAAGTAATTCTTTCTTTCTCTGGGTGACCATGCATTAGCATTGGCTGATACTTTAAAGTATCACATGTCCAAAGGAGAAGAATCATGAAATAATGAAAAATATTGCATGCCCTTGTAAACTCTATCATGTGACACTATGTTGTATCACATGCCTCTTGGGGAAAGGTCATACCATACTAGTAAAGTATATCATACCTTCTTGAGAAGTGTCACCCAAACCCTGATTGTATCGCATGCCTTCATTAGAAAGGTCATACGATACTGGAAAGTATCATACTTTGTTGTTTTAAAGTATCGCCTGGGTTTTGGAAAAAACCAATATGCACGAACAGCAGGCACTTTTCAATTTGTTCAAAAATTTTTTTGAGGTGGTTTGAATACCCTTTAAGGTGTTCTTGAATACCTTGGGATTTCATTTTGAATTCGATATGTTTCATATTTTGAATCGTTTACATTCTTATATGATTTGTTGTTTTGTTTGGTAGTGGTATTTGGAGATTCGTTGGTTGCTCGGATTGTTGGTGTAGTCTTTTGTTGTGATCTTTGTGATCCCTGTATGATGTTGTCATGTGCACTCACACTGGTTAAAAAAAATCTTGGCTTGAATTAAATCCTTGTTCCAAGGATCTCCGCGCAATGCTTTACAAGTTGTGTTTGTTATCGGAGAACTCGAGGAACCAAACTAAGGAGAGTTAACTCCTGCTCTATTTCTTTATTTTTTCTATGGTTGCTAGTTTCTACTTTCCCCGAGGGGCATATTTGTTGTTAATTATTGGACTTGTTTTATGCCCAAAGCTACTTATTGTGCTAGTTATATGTATAATTCTAACAATATTGTAGTTAGTACTTGTAGTAAGTTTAAGTATATAAACATGTTAGTTTGGGGCTTTTTGATATTAAGGAAGGGGGTGGGGGGGGGGAGGGGAGTTGATCACATAGTACTGATTTTCGGTTGTTCTTCAACCTTGTTTTTCTCTTTTGGGTTAACCCTCATTTTGGTTGCTTTTAATTATCAAAACTTATTTTTTACAAAATCCTCCACAACTTGACAAGAGAACTCTGCATTGCTTTATGTTACTAAATAAGTGCACATTTTTAAATTATTTCCTAATTTATTCTCCAACATCAACATAAATTTTTCTTACATTAAAATGGTCTTCATACATTTAAAATGAATAAGAATTACAAATAGGAATGATCTTTAAGAAAACCTTGCATTGGCATCTTCGCATATTGATTTTATATTATTATTAATTTAGAATTATATATGTTTTAATGGTTACTAATTTTATCTTTATAACCTTAATTTTTTATATTATTTTCCAACATTTAATTTTATTCAATCAAATGTCAACAATATTAAATGCTTGAATAACACCATTTTCCATGAAACCATAATTAGTTGCTCCTGCATACCTATTTGTTATAAATTCCTCTACAACTTGACAAGAGAACTTCACATTACCCTATTTGTTACTGAATAAGTGCCCAGTTGTAATGTCCCCATTTTAGCAGTTGACCAAGTGTGTGCGTGTTAGCCTTGTTCTACATGGTCCCGAGGGCTAACGAAGGGTTTAATGGGATCTTGGAGTGTTTTGGCCTAGTCATTTCCAGTTTGGGCCAAAACGAAGTTGATTTACTTAGTTTCAGGCATACTTACTATTTTTAGTAAGTCGGCAGGACACAGTGCAGGTCAATTTTGGTGATTGGACTCGATACTCCTCGGTGAGAGCTTTCCGATGAGCTATCACTCACATTATTCGGAGTCCGATTGCTAATACATTTTAATGCCTGAAGTTTTATTAAAGTAACGTCTAATTTAATTGTAAAATATTAAAGTGTTACTTTAATATATATTTTATGGTGATGTGTACCCAAGGGAGACATAAGGGGTATTTTAATATATGTTTTATATTACACATCTTTTATCCCACATTGCCCATATGAGTTGAGGGGACCCGTGGGAATAGAATAAAAGGAAGCATTTGTGGCTTCATTAGACAGGTTGAATATGAGAAGAAATTGGTGTGTGAGTTGCAGCTTTGTTTTCGGCATTTGAGGACGTCTATCCTCTCTTGTAACATTCTAGACATCATTCCCTTAGGGTTTGGCCTTTGGAATTCTTTCTTATTGGCTTCATTATCAGGCAGTTAGTTGCATTTTCGGCTACAGGCAGATTTGATATTTTGCTCATATCTTCTTCACTACTTGTCCGACGCTTATGCCGCTTGGAGGGAATGGTATTATGAAGGTAGTGGACTGATTGGAGGACAAAGTATTGTAGCAGCAAGTTCGTAAGCATGGGCTGGAGTATTATGACAATATTGCTGAAGTAATTAGTGAGTTGATAAATCTGCTATGTATTTGATTTTATGAATTCTGAAAATAACATTTTATTAGCAGCAGTTCATTTCCACTTTGCATATCATTGTAGTTGCTTTCTTGTTTATGTTGTATGATACCAATTCCATGCACGAAACACAACAAACAATAAATGTTTGATTTTCGGAATTATAAGGGGTTTAAAACATTAAACGGAGAAATAAGAAGTTGAATGCAAACTGTTTGACATAATTCCTTTCAGCAATTTGGTTTAGTTTTTTGGGACATCCAGGGGTGCCCATTACACCAGTTCAAATTATGTCCCAATCAATTCCCCGGGACCAACACAAAACTATCTTTAAAATTAAAATAGTCTTCGCATGTTGAAAATCAACAAGATTTAAAAATAGGATTGATCTTGAAGAAAAACTTGCATAAAGGTATCTTCACATATTTATATTTATATTATTATTTCTCAAATTTCTACATCACAACATTTATAAGATGGTCTTATCTAAAATAAATGGAAAGCCAACACTCAAGTTTCAGGATAGGATTTTTTGTAATATAGGCACTTCTTGAATAAGATCCAAGGAACATTGAAATATTGTGTATGGTCCATTGTATTCTTAAATGATTGAATCATTTGGAATATACAAAGGCATTAGACATTTCCCTTCTTTAGAGGTTTTCAATCTCTAATTATTTGTTATGCTGTAAATTTTTAGATATTTCTCCTCTTTAGTGATTTTGTTATGTTGTAATTTTTCATAGATCTCTCATCTAGTAAGCCTTTTTGTAGTGTTGAAAATTTATCTTGAATGTTAATGAAAATTCTCATATTTGAAATTTACACATGCAACATTCTCTTCTCAATATTGTTCTAAAACTCATACATTATTTATTCAAATACTTCTACTCACAATACAATGTGAATATATGGTTGAGATTGACAAGATAGACAAGCGTGACAACATTGAGCTCAAGAGACAACAAATGAGAGAAAGAAGTAGAGCATATTATACATAACATAAAGAAGAAATATGAGCATGTAGGAAAATCAAACAACAACAAAAACCAATATGGGAATATGGTCATCAAACAAAAGAAAGCCTAGTAAACATATTCACTTACAACCCCAAGTTTATATTCCTTATAATACCTAGCTTTTCTGATAGATGTATTCGAATTTAGGTTTTGTGTCCTTGTAAAACCTAGTTCTTGTGGTTATCTTGTTGACATTTGAGAGGATTTTGGTTTTTTTGTATGGGGTTTTGGGTCCCCTCAAAACCTATGTTTACCTTAATCTAAAACAACCCTAATTTTGAAATGGTACAACAAAGATTTTGACAAAGATTAGATGTGTTTAGTTCTCTATGAACATGCATCATTTACAAAGAATCATATAGCCAGGAATGTCTTTCCACTCAAGAAGCTCAACAACGACACTCATGAGATGCCAAAGTGAAAAAACTACACAATGGTTCTCAAAAGTATTTAATATTGATCCAAGTGAGCAACCCACTATTTTGGCAAGGTTGACACAAGTAGAAGAAATGCTTATAACTAAGGTCAACCCAATCTTACATACCACAGGGAAATATAAGTATCAAGACCATACATTTAGTTTTCCTCAATCTGAAAACAACATAACAAAAGAGATCCCACACAAAATTCAAGATTTAGACATCCTGATAGTTCATAAGTTTGATAGAAAGGGACATTAAGTAGGAATCATGTCAAAGAGGCATTAGAATATAAAATAAAAAATGATCTGTTATATCGAGATGTAGTTATAAATAGTTACCATCTAGCACAAATTTATGAAAAGAGAAATAATGTGTCAAATATATTTAACAAAATTGGAACTGTAGATGGCATAACACATGATATAATATAAGGAGAGAGTGATGAAGATACCATAAATGTTACCTTGACGAACACTTTGTCCTTTGTATCTACTCTACAGCATAAGAAATGTAAACCAAATGTTATAAAATAGATGTTGAACCTGGCAAACCATAACCATGTCTACAAGATCTTCATATCAAATTTTTGGAGGCCATATTATGAAATGTCAAAGACTTTTCATATTTTTTAAAGCAAGTATTATTGTACTTGATAGAGCATTGCAAGGAAGATTCATTCACTAATGACTCACTAATGATGTGAGGATTAACCCTTCAAATTCATTCCAAGAAATATCTAGATATTCCAATCACTTGAAAATCTCCAATGCACTTAGAATGCTACCTATGAAAATATTTTAGATTTACCTCTTTTGAATCATCATTCTTGGATAGTTTGTGTCTAGTAGACATAGGTGTTCCAGCTAGTTTAGAATCTTCCATTACAAAGGTCTTCAATATTTCCTTGATATATTTTGACTGCATAACGTAAATGTCATCCTTCATTTGATGAACTTGCAAACCAACAAAGAACTTTATCTCTCTAAACATTAACATTTCAAATTCTTTCGTCATTTCTTCAGAGAATGATTTACATATGTCATCATGACCTGTGAATAATATATCATCCACAAATATTTATGCTAACAAGATCTTATTTTGTGGTCCTTCTTTAATATACAAGCTATTGTTATCATTGGTTCTCTGAAAACCAATTTTTACCAGATATCCATGTAGCCTTTCATACCATGCTCTAGGAGCTTGTTTCAGACCATACAAAGCTTTGTGTAACTTAGAGACCATGTCTCTTTTATTTGGATCAATGAAACCTTCAGGCTAATCAATGTAAACTTCTTCATCTAGAATTCCATTCAAGAAAGCTGATTTTACACCCTTTTGATACACTTTGAATCCTTTGAATGCATCATATGCAAGTAGTGTTTTGAACCCTTCAAGTCTAGCAACAGAAGCAAATGTTTCTCCATAGTCTATAACTTCTTCTTGAGCATATCCTTTGCACACTAGTCTTGCCTTATTCCTTGATAGTTTTCCATTTTCATTCAATTTGTTTATAAATACCCACTTTGTTCCAATTACATTTTTGTCCTTGGGTCTAGGAACAGGAGTCCAAGTATTGTTCTTTTCAATTTTCTCAATCTCTTCATCCATTGCCTCTATCCAACTTTCATTATTCAATGCATCTTTAACAATTCTAGGTTCAAATTCAGTAAGCAGACATGTATCTTTTAGTTTGTTCCTTGTCATTGTGTCTTCTATCTAATCTCTAATTATTTTTTCAAGTGCATGATGCCTTCCGACATATCTAGCAAGTTTAGGTTCATTTCTTCTAGATTCTAGACTTGTTTCACTCAATTCACCAAGCTCAAAGGTTTTGTGAAACTCTATACTCTTCTCTATTTCTCCTATATGAGACTCAATTCCCACAATCTGTGACTAAGTTTCCTCTTTCTAGGACTCAGTTCGAACTGTCTCCAACTCAAGTTGCTCTAGTTACAACTCAAGTTGAACTGCGGACTTAGGTGACGTGGGTGGTGTTGATTGATAGAGTGATGCTAATTGTTGCTGCCCAATCACATTTGTTTGTACCCTTGGTAAAGTATTAGGCTCAAAGTAAACAATATTTGTCTAGTCTTCACATTCCTTACTGCTTTGCTCTTTACTCTTTTCTGCAAACTCATCAATTTTTACATGTATACTTTCTATAATTTTGTGAGTAGCAAGATCCAACCATTTATATGTTTTACTCTTGTTGGAATAGCCTACAAATATGCCTTCATAAATCTTTGCATCAAATTTTCCTTTCCTTGTCTCTTCCAAGATATAACAGTTGCTTCCAAATACTTTGAAATAACAGACATTAGGTTTATAGCCATACCATAATTCATAAGGTGTATGATCTGTACCTTTCTTTAGTTGAACTCAGTTCAAGGTATGAATTGTTGTGCTAATTGTTTGTTTCCATTATTTGGATGCAACATTTTTCTCTATCATTAGTGTTCTTGCACAATCCATGATGGGTATATTCCTTCTTTCTACTATGTCATTCTGCTAATGTGTACTAGGTGCAAATACTTGTTTTTTGATTCCTCATTCATTGCATAATTCATTGAATTCATTAGAGATGAATTCTCCTCCTCTATCTTACCTTAGACATTTTAAATTATTCCCTATTTCTTTTTCAACTCTAGCCAGATACCACTTGAACTTTTGAAAATCTTCAAATTTATCCTTCAAGTACATTACTATCATCATCCTAGAATAATCATCAACAAAAAAAATAAAATATTTATCTCCATTGTAGCTTTCTATGCCTATTGGTCCACAAAGATTTATATGAACTAGTTCCAAAACTTCTTCAGTGTTGTAATTCTTACTTTTGAAGCTAGTTTTACCCATCTTTCCAATCTGACATTGTTTGCACATGGTCATTTAAGGTTGCTTCAAATTTGGAATACCTCTTACTCTTTTATTCTTACTTATAGTAACCAAATTGTCAAAGTTTACATGACACATTCTTTTATTCCATAGCCAAATTTCCTCTACTTGTGCCAAAAAGCATGAACTTTTAGTGAGATCTAGATTGAATAGATTACCTTTTGTCTAATCACCAGTTCCAACTAGGTTTACTTTACCATCCAGAAGCCTGGCCTTCACATTCATGAATTCTACCTTGTATCCAATGTTGTTCAGTTGTGCCACACTTAGAAGATTGTGTCTCAATCCTTCAACCTAGTAAGCATTGTCACATTTGAGTTCATCGGTCAATGTAATGAATCCTTTTCCCTTCACATAATGTGGTTCATTGTTCCAAATTTAACACTTCCACCATCATAGTGTTTCAAGTGTTCAAACTTAGTTTTATCACCAGTCATGTGATGTAAACAACCACTATCTATTACACATGTGTCATTCTTGCTAATATGAGAAATAAGTGTCAACTTTTCATTATCCTCATCATCTAACTCATCTTTAATAGCAATATATATCATTTCATCTTCATCATCATTGTCAGAATCTTTAGTAATATAACAAGATTTCTTACCTTTGTCTTTGTAGCTTTTGAAATCTTTATTTCCTTTGAACTTGTTGAATTTCCTATCATTTTTTCTTTCCTTATTTGGACACCTTGTAGCAATGTGACCAACTTCTTCACAAGAAAAATAAATCAATGGAATTTTGCCTTTATATTTACCTTTTCATTTTGGTAACCTTCTTGCAAGAAGGGCTTTGATAGCTTTAAGGTCATCATTTGATTCTTTTTCTTCACTAACAAACTATTTGTATTTTGAGTTTCCCGAGTAAAAGCACAAACCTGTGTCACCTTTTATAAAGAAAGGAGATATCAGAATGTGACGGTTCAACATTAATGACAAAAAAAATGGTATTTGTGTTTAGAATTTAAAGATGATGTAAACTGATGAAATGTGTAGAATTGGATGAATTTTATGCCTATATTGTTTATAATTATTTTCAGTAAGAATTTATTCATTTTCTTTTATTTTGAAATCCCTTTTTAAATTGTAAAAAATATAGGGTGTAGTTCCCATCAAACAAGTATATGCAAATCATCTATTTTTGTTCTCATTTGAAAATATCATATAGATGAGATGTATAGATAGGGAACCAAAAAGAAATAGTTATTTTTTATGTTTATTTTTTTTTGTTATAAGTACTCAAGCTCGACCTTATCAGAATCCAACAATTTTTTCCTCCTGTCAAAAATTCCCTAACAAATTTACACCTTGAAAAAAAATTACATATTCATGAAGAGGACTCTCTCCTCTAGAGATAAATATAATTTTTTAATTTTTTTGATATCATCTACTATTTTTTTTTCCTTTTTTGAGGGAGCATCTTTTGAAATGTTCAAATATTGACTCATAATACTTTTAAATTATAACATATTATAACTAATCAAAGCACTCAAAAATTTACATAATGATGATGTTAAAACTGGGATCTATAAAAGGCTATTTTTAGTTTTTGAAAAAAATTGAGTTTTGATAGAGAAATGAAATTTGACCAAAATAGGTTTTGGTATCCTAAATGGTGACACAGATTTGTGCTTTTACCCTCCTCCCTTTCTACCAAGAGTTAGTTTGGCTTTGAATGCTAATTCTATGTTTTGAGATCTAGGAAGATAGTTATCAAAGTTATCCAACTCAAAAGTTGTTAACATTCCCACTAGTGCATCCAAAATTATATTATTTTTGGGATCACATCTAATCTCTTGAATAGTTGAAACTCTCATTGCATAAATAGGAAGAAGACTTCTTAATACCTTGTTGACTATTGTCACATCATTGATTTTTCCTACTACGGCTCTAATTGCACTCATACTTGCTTTGATTCTTTTGTTGTATTTGGAAATGTTTTCATCTTCTTTCATTCTCATCTGATCGAATTGGCCTCTTAGACTTTTTTCTTTGGCTCTCATCACATTGTCATCTCCTCCATAGATCTTTCACGGCCTGTTCCACATTTCATGAGCAGTAGGACAATCTTTGACTTCATCGAATTCAAAATAATTAAGAGTAGAATCAATGTTAATCATCATTGTGTTGTAATATTTTTAATCTACCATTTGATCCACAGTCAAAGGATCAAGAGTTGTCACACACTAATTCTCCAAGAAGCTTAGGCATGTATCTCCAATGGTTCCCAAATGCAGCTTCATGAGTTCCTGTCATGCTTTGAAGTTGTTTCTATTCAACTTAGGAATCTCTCTTCTATAAGAGGCCTTGATCTTTAGCTTAGGCCCTTGAAACCTTTTCTGCAAGCACCAATAGCTCTGATACTAATTGTTGAAAATATAAGTGGAGTAACTGAGAGGAGAGGGGGGTGAATCAGTTACCACTAAACAATTTCAAATCCCTTAGATGTCAATACAAACTTCTTATGAACTCAAATTCTTGCACAACTTGGTTAGAACTAGATATTCACTGTAACTTTGTTAAAAAAGCAATCTTGAGATATTAATGTGTGTTAACCCTTAGTAACTTAGTTGTATAAAGATAAAGTAGTAAGAAAATAACATGAACACATAAGACACCAAGATTTAACATGGAAACCCAATTTGGGAAAACTACCAATGCAACTAGTTATAATTTTTCTCTCTTCTAAAGTGAGCCCTATTAGGAGCCAACCCTATTAAAGGTTACAAAACACACTGTTAGGTGTGACCTTGTTAAAGGATTTGAATCACCCTATTAGGAGTAGCCTTATTAGAGTTCTTAAGACACTTCAATCTAGAAATGCCACCTTGTTAGAGGATTTACAAAATGATTATTAAGTCAACTCTATTAAGAGATTTCTTCACTGCTACAATTGTTAGAGAGTAACAATGATTGACCTAATTAATGAAGCAATCGATTTGTAGATTTAGATCATTGTTCTGGCTTATCCCCTGGATCCTTCCTGATTAGAATATTCTTTGCATTTCTTTGGATGTTTTGCTCTTAATCAGATGTCTATCTTTATTCACATTTGGTCTTCTTCCACAACTTCCATATTTCAATCCACAACTTGACCTTTCATATATATGAAACCCAATGTCAAGTCGGCTTGAATACCTTTACAAATAAATAATTAACATCCACTAAGTCGACTTACATAAACAAAATTATTTTATTGTAGGTTGCCTAATACTGAAACTAGGTTACTCGGTTACCACTAAGTTCCTTGGTAACCAACTTGACTCAGCTTGCACTAAACCTCTTTGGTAACTGACCTGACTTGGTTAACACTTGAATCCTTCAATGACAGTGTAATGTCCCCATTTTGGGACATTTATATATTTTCCCATTTTCATCCGTACAACATGATAATCTTCCTTTCTGATGATTTTGATAATCTTCTATCTATTCTCAGATTGCGGATCATTCCTCCTTTCCTTTTATATTTTTCCTTACTTGTGATTTTCAGCCTATTTGATGTGATCATGAAACCCTCCTTTTTATTGTGCCCCTGCTAGAATCAGATTGACGGCCTTCTTATAGCTTGTAATTTGAAAGGATTGCACCCATTCATGTATGATAGGACGCATCTCCTACCAATCATCCTTCATGTTCTCTCCATCAAATGTATGATAAGGTTTAGTTTATAAATGTTTATTGAATTATATTTAAATGTGTATTAATGATAATATAAATTTATATTATCATCAAATGATTGAATAGATTATAAATATTTATCTTTTGTGAATAACCAATGATAGCATATATATATTTATTTTAATTATATAATTTTATTCAATACAGATTAAATGTGTTTTATAATCGTAGTTTATGTATATTGAATAATAGCTATATTTTATAGTGTATATGTTATCTTTAAAATATGTTATATAATATTGTATGTATTTATAACATATTCAAATATATGTTGTTATAAATATAATACCATATTGTATTATTGTTTATATTAATTCTTGTATCATTAATATATATTATATTGATTAGTCTATTAATCAATTTATTATAATTATCATTAGTTATTAATATCATATATATTCAAATGTGAATATATTATAATCTTCTTTGGTTTCATAATGTAATTATAATATTTATTATTATCTATTCATTATTATTCTTAATTATTATCATTGTATAATATGTTATTCAAATATTCATATATCCTTAAATTTGGGCTCATGATATACCGACCTAGCTTGGTTCACACTTGATCACTAAACTTGGCTTCTTCTAAACTTTTTCTCACCTGATACTAGAGTCTTATGAGCTCAATTACTACTGGCAGTGCTCAGTTAGAGTGTAACATTTGTGTAACATCAATGACAATATACAATTGAATAATTGTTTTCAACACCTCTAACTCAAATTATTCTTCCAATTCACCAATCCAATCAATCAAGCCTTCAGGATTCAAAGTACCTAAGAAATTAGAAACATCCATCTTGTGCTTTAGCTTCAACTAAGATCTAGATCTACCCAAATAACGAGCCCTATATTCCATAGGTCTGTCCATGCAATCAGTTATGTCTTGCCACTAGATCCAGCAACCTTAAAGTCTCTAGGAGCTTCCCCATATCCATCTTCAATACCCACATTCCTCAGCACACCAACGATATCTCTCATGATCTCATTCTTCATCATCTCTATCTCAAATCTGAAATTTGATCTAATCTTCTCTGGAATTATTGCTTCCACAATATCAATGAGATATTCAATCACCCTAAGGTCCAATATTCTCAGAGGCATCTTCCAAGATCTTCGTAAACCCAAACAAAAAATCATCTAGGTCAAAAATTCACTCTAATACCACTTAATGCAGTGCAAGGTCGGAGAATTCCCAAAGGAGGTGTCCTAGCCCCTAGCAAATAACAACACAATAGAATATAAACAATAACACAAAGATTAAGATTCACAACAATGTCAACTCTTTATAATAAACTCATAAGATTTTCATCCAACATGTCTAGATGTAAAGCCTTCTAGGTTATGGCCAAATATAAAGTAATTACAATAGTAATTTTGCAAGACCTCGCAAAATCCAACCACTAGCAAGCCTAGATCCGTAGTCTAGTAGAGAACTCCAAGAAGAATATAAATGTGTGCTTACAAGCCACCAAGCAACCTTGTTATTTCCTAAGCCCACACTTAGCTACTAGTTATGCTCAAACTTTTCTCCTCTTAGCTACTCATCTTCTCCATGTTGAAAATGACCATGACTCTAGACTCCACAAGAATCTCTACTTATACTAAACCAAGTCACAATTCGGCCTAGCAAGTTACATTAATTAAAGACACCCACATTTAATATACCCATCAAGCCACAAGTCATCTTGCAATAGACATTAGATACATGACACAAATTAAATACTTAGGGTAGGCCCCAAGTTTGCAAAGCATAACTAACTGATATGACAACATAAGAGTGCATGCACTTAGACATAGGTCCACATGCAAACCAACTATCCAAATCCAAGAGTGCACACACCAACTCCCTCAGATCAAATCTCATGAATACAATCTCCAAAGTTTGCCAGTAAATTAGGATCACACAACCAACAGTCGCCAAAATGGCTCTAACTCCAAGATAGTAACTGCAAACTCTATGTGTACTTAGGACAAGGTTACCCAATATGCATCAAACACATCCCCAACCATGCAAACCATAACTCTACAAATCTAAATCTGAAGCCCTTGCATATAAGATTGTTGACTTCCCTAAGATGCTCCTGCATCAATATATATGCTTAACAATAGTAAACTATAACACTAATGAACACTTATTAGAGCATGGTAATTTAAATTCGCATCTAAAAATGTTTGCAATTCAATGTTCCTTGATGGTGATTTTACATAATTTATAATGGATATAGAAATCTGTGAGCATGTGGAACTTGTAGATGAGAGAAAACCAAGACTTTACTAGCCATTTCTACATAAATTCACAATTCAGGCATGTACTCAGACAAATAGAGAAGTGAATCCTTTAATAGTATTTCAACTTCTATGTACTTTGCAAATCTAATACAATATTAATTAGGATTAAATCTACTGGTATTTTATTTATATTAGAAAATAAAATATTCAATTAAATTTGAAAATTAAGTGAACTATTTGGTAAGGATGTAAAATGATGAAAAAATAAGATATCCATTTATTTTTGTTTTGGTATTGTACAAAGAAATAAACAACCATATAATTCTTCTAGAAGAGTAGCATTGCTCTAATTTTTACTATAAGAAATTTCTATAATATAAACAATGATCTAATTCATTCATTCCTTCATTATGTGCATAAAAAATACAAATAAGAAATAATTTATATGCTTAAGTTTAAACACATAAAGGATCAATGTCTACCAAAATTGCTTTGTCTTCATCTACCAATTTTAAAAAGGACCTAATCCACATTCCAAACATTGAGCATAGAGGAAGGAAAATAGGCATTAAGCTTTCTTTTGTTTAATGATTGGAATTTGTAAATTAAAAGAAATGGAGGATCTTGCAAGTTTTCTTTTGTTCTAGGATTGAAAGTTGTAAACTAAAAGGAAGGGACACTTTTAAAAGTTCCAATATATCAACATTTGTATCAAGGCCATAGGAGATGGATTTTCTTTGTTGCTAGTTTTCAAGCTAAACTAATTCATTGAAAACATTTGATTGAAAGTAAAATAATAGTTTATAAAGTTGGATAAGTAACATACTATTACTTTATTTTTCTTTGCCTTATTTATGTTATTAAAAATTGAGATTTAAATGATTTGATCTATTTAATAGTTAGAAAATGAATAAAACATTTTTAGATTATTTTGAATTAAAAACAAAGTAGAAGCTAACTTTCTTGGATATTAGTTTTTTGTATTGATATGAGAACTAATATAAGAATATTTATATTAAGTTTTTTTCTTTTCTTTTAAAGATACAGTAGAAGAGGCAATTGGTGAATAAGTATGGTAAGAGAACAAGATGAAATATTGTTACAAGAGAGTAAATTGAATGTGTTTGTCAACCATTCCCAACTTATACTTCTCAATTTTATAAGATGATATTGTGTGTGTGCACGCGCGCGCATGCACGAGAGAGAGAGGGGGGGGGGGGGGGGGGGGGGGGGGTTGGGTTTAGAGTGAGTAAGATGAATAATAGAAAGAGAGGGGAGAGAAAGAGAGGTGAGAATATCAATAAAGATAAAAATAGTGAGGCGCAAAAAAATTGAATTGACTGTCTCTGTGTGTGTGTGTGAGAGAGAGAGAGAGAGAGAGAGAGAAAGGGAGCAGGAGGGAGAGAAAAAGGAAGAGAAGAAAGGAAAGTGGGGAGGTGAAGATATCAAATGATAGAGATGATGAGATAAAGATATAGATAATTGTAATGAGATATAAGGAGAGAGTGAGGGGGTTCAAGGGAGATTGAGTAAGATGAATAATATAAGGAAAAAAGGGGTAGAGACATAACAATATTTATAGTGGTAAAAATAGATAGGGAAACATAATGGATCATAGGAAGATAAATAGAAAAAAAAAAGGGAAGACAGAGAATTGATGATAAAGATATATGAGATGGGTAAAAGGACAAACCTATTTCACCTTTTATAAAGAAAAAGGATGACAGCAAGCAAAATGTTCAAATTTACCAACATAAAAGAATTTGAAGATGATATAAATAGATGAAATGTGTAAAATTGGATAAAGTTTATGCATTCAATTTTTAATTTTTGTTTGAGTAAATATTTTTGCATTTTTAAATTTTCGAAGTCCTTTTTAAATTGCAAAAAATACAAGGTATAGTTCTTGCCAAACAAATATATGCAAAAAAAAAAATTGGCTCAAATTTCAAAGTATGTTATAGATGACATGTATATCTACTACAGACAAAAAAAAAGAAATTTTGGTTTTTGATGTATATTTTATTTGTTATGAGTACTCAAAATTGAGCTTATTAGAAACCAGTGGTTTTTTTTGCCTTCAAAATCTCGCTATCAAATCTACACCTTATTGGAAAAATATCACACACTTTTAAAAATGAATCTCACCTCTAGTGCTAAATATAAATCTTAGATTTTTTCGATATGATTTACTATTTTATTTTTTTGAACTAGCAGCTTCTAGAATGTTAAAATATCTAGCTTCATTATTTTGAAATAATACTATAACTAATCAAAACACTATGGAATTTGTATGATAATGATTTTGAATCTCAGATCTATAAATGAGTATTTTTTAGGTTTTGAAGAAAGTTGAGTTTTTTTTTTTTGGAGAAACAAAATTTGGCCGAAATAGGTTTTCATGTCCTAAAAGGTGACACAAATCTTTACTTTTACCCATATAGGTACATTGGAGCAAATAGTACAATGAGGGTTAAGATAAAATAGAGAGCGAGAGGGAGAAATGAGGGTCTATGTTTGTGAATAAAAGAGATATAAAGATTAGGGTAGGGAAGTTGATATGAAGAGTTTATAAATAACTATTTTAGAGCATTATCAAAATTATACAAGACTGTCACCTCAACCCTTGTACCCTTCAAAGGTGGAAGTGCTAGTATATATAATTCAGGAGATATACTTAGTCTCATTAAAGTTCTTTTTTTCATATTTTTAACTATTTTGTGAGGGATGTTCCTGGTCTCTCTTTAATATCCATTGTCACTTAGTGGATTATATTTATACTTTTTTGTCATTACTTGGTTTACTCCACGTGCAAATTGGCCACCTTTCTTGCACTTTGATGCCAGCTATAAGATCTAGCCATTAACATTCTTTGCTTTATTCATTGTCAGTCATATGCTCTTTGACCAATTCTTTGCCACCTTGCACTATGTTTGTACACATTTTTGTTTCCAATTAATACTTGGCATTGTTTTATCTTAGCATCAATATTCCTTTTATTATATTTTTATAATAATAGTTTTAAGCAAAGATTTAGTTTAACTTTAGAAATTAATCTTACGTTTAGAAATTCCATTATACTTAAGTTTTTATTAGAAAATGTTTTTTTTTCAATAATTTAAGTTACAAGTCTATACTAGTTTTTTAACATTTCATTAGTTTGTGTTAATAACAAAGTTTTTGTGTTATAATAATGTTTAATCTCTATTTTTAACATTTTAACATTGTTTCTACCTAAAGGGAAGATTTATTTCAAGTCATTCAATTTCTCTTTTGTGTCATCTTGTAAGTTCCTGAAAATGAGATGTTTCACTTGAAATAAATATTTTATTTTAGTGGCCTATATAACTTGTAATTATTATATAATGTATCTTCAAATGAGTAAATTAAGTTCTTCAAATTACAATAAAATCTAATATTATTTTTAGTGCATATGTATTGTTTTATAAACTCTCTTTTTCTCAAACAACCTTCTTTTTCTCGAAAGAAAGGATCTATTTATTTCAAATCATTTAGTTTTTTAATTTTTTTGATCTTAGAAACAAAGGTAGGCGCAAAATGGGGGGGGTCTTTCTTAGCTCCTTAGGTCATAATTTTGTGTTCTTCGTTTTTGAGACTGTATCAATTTGATCAAGCCTTAAGGTCTGGCATTGAATTTATTTACAAAAAGCATCGTCATTGTTAATCTTAACTTGTAATTTGTTCAAGTATTATAATTTATCATATTATATTTTCTTTGGTAGGACTATTATTGATTGCTTTAATTAGCATGAATTGCTATCAATTCTTGTATATATGTATGTAAATAAATCAGTATGTATATGCTCTCTCTCTCTCTCTCTCTCTCTCTCTCTCTCTCTCTCTCTCTCTCTCTCTCTCTCTCTCTCTCTCTCTCTCTCTGTGTGTGTGTGTGTGTGTGTGTGTGTGTACGTGCTTGCGTGCGTGTGAGTGTGCGTGTGTCTATGGTTGTGTCTATGTGTTTGTGCTTGTGTGCGTGCATGGTTTTGAAATCATATCTTTCTATGCACCTTGTTACATCTTTTCGTAATTATGTAAGCTAATCTTTTGGTAATTGTGTAAGCTACCCAATTTTCAAGGTTAACTATTGATTACTCACTGGTTCTTTTTTATTCCTAGTTACCTTATTTTTTGTAGGTACCTATGGAGTCTGCCTCAATCCCAAATATTAGGTTACACAAGTACTTTTGTGGAGTTTATATCCCTTTCCTTATTGTACCTTGGTTCATTTCACTTATATATTTACAAGGCAATACTTATTATTTATCTATAACCCTTAGGAGAATGCATTATCTAGCATATGTTACTAATATTTCTTTCATTTGCAATTATCAATTTTCTCATTTTCTCACAATGTGAGTTAAAATTGTGTTCTTGATTGCTTATTGTTTATGGTACATGAGTATAGTTGTGCTTGTTAATCTCATTGAATGTTTTCCTATGTTCTACTATATTATGGATTATTCTCTATCCCATCTCTTTGCCTCTTACTAATGTGATTATAAGTTGGTGTGCTTCATTGCTTAGATTGTGTGTCATGCAGGTTGTGAATTGTGCATCCTCTAATTTGTAGTGAGATGGATTATTAGTGGATTGTCTATATCCACATGATTGATGCAGTGTTGCTGCAAACTTCATTAATTGGCCTTGTTTGTGGTTATTTGTGCATTAGTATGTTAATTTTGAAATGTGAGAATTGGATAATATCTATGGTACCTAGAACATATGGTTTTATCTTAATAACATACTAGTTTAATTGCACTTTTATGAAAGATTATAAATTCCTTTCTGAACATTGATTTTAAAGTTCCCATAATTTCTTTAAAGATGAATTATTTATGATGGACATTATGAGTTTATTTTTAGAGGTTATATTGATTTATATCTAGAGTAGATCCCAATAATAGGTAATCTACGTGTGGATATTATTATTTTCTCTCTTTGTTGATTTAGGTGGCATATTATGGAATATTGAAAAGAGACCATTCACTTCTCTTGGTTCTATCATCTATTGTACCACTTGTACCCATACATCCAAACAAACCTTATGGTTAAAAAAACTAAAAGTGAAGACTTTGATTTAGCTCAAGATGATGTCAAACAAATTCCTCATTTGAACTATAAAGTTGAATACCAAGCTGCAGATATTGTACTATGACATTTCCTATCAAAATTTTAGGGTAGATGCCCATTGATGTAAACTCTGCAAGTAAAGATTAAGGGTCAAGGGATTAGAAAACTAATCTTTCCTTGAATGTATTATATAGAGGGATATTCCAAGAATCCTTACAACTTGTTTTTTCTCTTGTGCAATTGTGAGGAAAAGTCATATTATTTAATTTCTTAAATAAGGAAATTACTTAATCCTCCTTAAGAGGATGTTGACACTTGACACTCACATTCTCCAATACATTACAAATGGATGTTAACGTAAATGACTCTCTCTCTCTCTCTCTCTCTCTCTCTCTCTCTCTCTCTCTCTCTCTCTCTCTCTCTCTCTCTCTCTCTCTCTCTATCTCTCTCTCTCTCTCACGCACGCACGCACGCACACATTGGTGTGTCTCCTTGTTGACTCTTTTAGTGCATGCCAGTATATTACGATTTTCTCGTAGTAACATTTCTTCATCATCTAGCTCTCTTGGAATTTGTTATTTCATTATTAAATATAAGGAAAAAATACATTTTCCATGTCTTCCATGTCACATCCTAGTATGAACATAACTCATGATGCCATGTCACACTAAATGATAAAATATCATGAGCGAAAAAAGAAAAAAAAAAATCCTTAGACATTGAATAATAAATACAACATAAGAAATAGTTAAGGACCTTAATTCCCAATGATATTAACCTCAATACAAACCAGATATGACCTTCACACCAAAAGCAAGATACTCATGAGAATCCCTAAAAATAAATGCTAGAAGGTTGAAGTCTCTATTATTCCAACTTGGACTTCAAATGATAATTAGAGGACCTTTAAAAATTATTTTGTCAAGAGAATCAAAATTTAGCACCTCAATTTAACAAGCTTGATTATGAGAGAGGGGCTTTGTAAGATACCACATTGAAATCTCTAAAAGTGACACCTTTAAGATGCCTTTATTGTTGATGGCAATTTAACTAGCTCTCATTTTCACCATTGGTATGTTCCCCTCCTCTACCACCAACAACCTTTAAAGGAAGCATTCGCAAACATCCCTCAACAACCAAAAGAGCCTAAACAATGAATGTTTGGTCTCTACAATGAATTTTACATTGGTGTGTACATTGCAAGGAGAAAAGTTCCCTCATCTTCATCTCTAGGTTCGATGTTGAAGATATTTCTAATTTAGGCATTGAAACATGCTCTCTAAAACAGAGGATTTTGTGCTAAAAAAAACTACAATTGCTTACAATGAAAAAAGAAAGGTAGGAAGTGGCTATGCAGCCAACTATTTTAACCAACTTTGACCATTTTTTAATATTTCATAATGAAATTAAAAATTTAAAACAATCCCAGTGTTATTTTTTATTTATTTTGTAATCACTATTAAATGGTGAAATCGCCAGTTGCATAGCCACTTATAGAAAGCTATGGTTACAACAAATCCCAAACATTATAAAGGAAAAATAATATATTATGGAGGTATACAAAATTGTTTTTCCTATTTGTAGTAAGAATTGACACGAGCAATTTACTATGGCAAATGTTACCCATTTTTGCCACTAATTACAAATCAAATTCCATAGCATAAATGAGTGAGTGGATAAACAACCTATGTGATGATGAAGGGAAGTAGAACATCCCCTAGATGTGATTTCTTCATTAGCATAACTCTGAATTTATTTCTTACAATAATGAAAGGGTTACTATAAAAAAAATATTTTTGAAAACTTAGAACTATCAGGCAAACAAAGTAGGACGGTTGAAAAAGTATTTTAACAAATAGTTCAACCCTTTAAAAGAGAAAGGCTCAACTTTAGTTGCACCAATCACAATTATTACATTTAAAACATGTAGACGGACAATTCCTAAGGAATGAGATAAAAGAACTTGTCTCTACTACAATAAAGGGATGGTGAAAACTAAATGTCACATCATTTTTTAGTGTGCAATATATGAGGATATTTATACACAATATGAGAACAATTTGAAGGTAAGTCTAAATGAGCTATTTGAAGAGGCGAGACTTCTCTAAATAGCTTGCTTCACGATCAAGATCCACATCAAATGAGCTAATAATGAAAAAAACTTGAAAATACTTTAAAATAATACCCTTGAGCTTATAAATTGATGATCTTATAAACATCATTAGAGCTCGTTCTCATTTTCTCCACAAAAGATATATGAAAAGGAAATACTAGTCATTGTTAGCAATATGATTGTCTACATACCTTCTTAACATTTGCATCCTCACCTCAACTTTTATTTATAATGATTTTTCTACCCTACATGCAATGAAGGATGGAACAATTTAGCTCTTATGCTTCAAACTTCCTTATTAAGCCGATAGGCTCTTTGTGAGAGCTTTGCTTCCAAATTTTATTTTTATGTCAAAAATTTTGTAGGACTTCTCCATTTTATGATTTTTCAATGCACAAAAATCATTTTCCTTTTCTTTGATGTTAAAAAATAATCAATATTTAAAAATTTCCCAAATTTTTGTTCATTTTACATTTATAAGTCTGTCACTATTTTTATAAAATATTTAGAGGAAATGTGTTCTTTTAACTAAAATTAGGTTGTCATGTCATATGCATGGATCAAAGTGTTAATGTTTTTTATTAAGGAAAACAGGTTTTGAAGGGTGCTTGAAACCCTGTACAAAGCTTAGGATTTTCAATAAGCACAGAACCAAAGATGGAACCGATTACCCTCCAGGAAAGGAGGTAACCATGGTGACAAAACCTATCACCAACAAAAAGGAGCCAAAGAATCCAACAATGGGCTCCATCACCTAAACCCAGGCACAGTAAGGGAGCTCACGATTTTCCCTTTGATTTAGAGACTCCCTTGCCCAACCTAAGAATCATATCTAGTGGAGGAATAGAAGGCTTAGATTTCTTTCTTTTTACTGCAATCCATCCCTCCACCACTCTTGATGCCTCACCAAGGTAGTCCCTAGAAGAAGTAGAGAGGAGGCCAAAGGAAGCAGATGCACCCGATAGATCAATCTCCCTAGGAGAAATCGAAGAAGACAGGCCCCCACCAGGACCAGGGAAAGCAGCCAAGTCAAAGACAAGAGAAGGGACAAGATCCAGACCCGAAGGCCAGACATCCACAGCATCCAATGTCCCTGAAGAAGCAACAACCGGAGAACAAGCCACTGGGGAAGAGCCATCCTCAAGATCGAACTTGTGCACCGTATAGTGCTCGGAGGAGACCCCATGCCACCAAGGAGGACGCCTCGGCTTGTTCTTCATAGATAAGCAACAAGCAGCCAAGTGACCTGTCAAATGACACTTCCTGCAACAAAAGGGGATACCTTCGTAATCCAGTCTCAAAGTCCAGGATCCTCGTGAAGAGGCCAAGCAGATATGCTAAAGGAGGCCCTTTGAGACATCTAGCTCAACAAGAATGTGTGCACATGTCGAATGGAGAATATCAAAAGTAGCTAAGTCCACAAACAAAAAAATTCCAATAGCATTCCCCATAGATTCCAAAACAAAGTCGGGTCAAAGATGCATAGGAGATTTGGAAGCCTAACCCAAATAGGAACCTTGTTGAAGGACTCCATCAGCAGGTCAAAGTCCATATGCCACAGTTTGGCCATGAGAGGGAAACGACCTTGCCATGACAAAGAACCAGACAAAATAGACTTTTGGTCTGTAGCAATTGCAAACTTGACAATGTAGAATCCTTTAGCAATCGGGAAGATCTGAACGCCATTGTCTAAGAGTGGTTCCCAATGCTCAGAGATCCATGCATGAAGAACATAAAGAGAGGGCCAAAAACCTCGGAATCGAAAAATAGTAGCTAGGGCAGAGAACTCCTTTGCCTTAGAAAAAATTTCATTATCAATATTTTGGTCTAAAACAACCCTAGCAGGGCTGGAGACACTCATCGAAGAGGCCTCTTGGGAATGAGAAGGCCCGAAATAGAGACCCACAGGAGGAGTAGTGTTGTGCAACCCAACCTCAAAAGTAGCCACATCAGCATAAGAGGAAGCCCAACCTCATGGACCAACAGATGAGGTCAAAACAGGGGAACCTATAGTCGCACTGGGTGGGGCTAAAGCAACCTAAACATGAACACCATCAGGAGAAGGCACAGAACTGGCTCTAGCCACAGCAGTAACAGGGATGGAGGGAGAACTGACGCCGCCAGGAGAGGACGCGAGGGAAGCCCTACCCCCCCCCCCCACAATGGCATCATCCGTCATAACAGGCCCCAAAGGCAGCGGAGGAAAATCTGCAGCATCAAGCACAGAGGTAGAAATAGGAAAATCCACAAAGCGCGCAAGGAGGTTTGGAAAATTACGGGAGCGGGAAGCCATAGCACAACAGTGAAAATCATCAAAGTGTTAATGTTATTGTAGATGCTTAAAATGGTTGGATATCTTTTTGGATAAATATTTTGCAACATGCTGAAGTCTGTGTTAGATGGGATTTTTCTTGTCGATTTGATAGTTCAGTTTTAATTTATCAAATCTTTAGAAAGATGTTTTAGTAACAAGAGAAAACTAAAATGAAATATAAGATTTTTTATTTGGAAAATATTGTATATTTTTTGTTGATTCTTGTAATATAGCCAAATGCCTTTTTCGTTTTATGTTTCTTGAGAGCATCAGATGAACAAGTTTATTTAATGTCTCTCTTTCATTCTATCGAGGCATTTCCTCTAGAAGATGGATTGAAAAGTGCCACTCATATGTGTTATATTGAAAGAAAACACAAATATATATTGAACTGACTACAACATTCTACAAATTGATAAGTAGGAGATAGCAATGAGTTTGACTCAAAATCACACAGTTAAATCCTAATAGCAATATCACAAGTTCTACAAATTGTTTTTTAGATTAAGTTAAAAGCAGGTTTTGAAGGGTCTTGAAACCCTTTACAACAAAAAGAAAGATAAACCATTAAGCACACCCAGATTTTAAGAGGACCTGAAACTAGCAAAACAACTAAACCAGGTTTTATAGGGACCTGAGACCAACAAATGTGACCAAAAAATCAACCATAAGAACACTGGAACCTGGAAAGTTGACAGATTGGAACAAAGCAACCTAACAAACCTCCCAAACTAGTTTCTAGCAAACCAAAAACTCGGCCAGTTCACCATCACAAAAAACCAATCAGCATAAGGGAGCATAAGATTTTCCTTTTGATTTGAAGTTGTCCTTACGCGACCAAAGGATCATATCTAAAAGGGGAGCAGAAGACTTAGTCTTCTTCCGTTTAACCGCAATCCAATCATCCTCAAACTTCGCTACCTCAGCAACCCAATTCTTAGAAGATGACCCAAGGAATCCAGGGGACACAAAAGCCACATCAAACTCCCTGTGAGAATCAGACAACATATGGTCCCTAGGAGGATCATCCGAAGCAGGGGAAGAGACCAAAGCATCCTCCTTAACCACCGGCGCAGAAAGAACGCAATCCACAGCCACAGCATCCGCAGGAAAGTTCTACAAATTGTTTTGGCTACAATTTTTTTTTAAAAAATTGTCTTAATAATGTTTTGTTGAGATGTCTGAGGACTTGAAGGGGAGCTTTTGTTATGTTAGTTTTGTTTCATGTGTCTTCTTATATGAAAGGCTTTAAAAAATAAGTTAAATTTAATTGATTGGAAATTAATCTAAATAAATAATTTTAATTGGTTGATAACCTTATTCAATGGAATATAGGTAAGGCTTCATAGTAATAAAACATATATCACTTCCATTCTTCTTGAGCATTTTCCTTCACTAAAAAATTCAATTTTTTAATGCAAATGCATTTTATTTTGAATTATATTTTAGGAGGTGTGATTGAACCTTAAGGAGTCTCTTTCAATATTCGGATGAAAAGCTTGGTGAATTATTAAAAAAAAAAAATTTGTTATGGACGTTCTCCAACCCGTTCTCACCTCTTTTCAATGTTGGAGCCACACACTCAGCGAGACTTGATCCCTAGTGGACTCTTTAAGAACCTTTCAACTTCACCAGTAGACCAAGGGCATTATAAATATTTAAATTAATTTTTATAAGCAAAAATCTATGACAATGCAAACAATTTTATTTGTGGAAGCAAAGGAAAAATATATATTGTGAGAAAAATAAAAATTGTTAGTATTTTTTGTCAGTTTTTATTTTTCCATTATGTAAATCTTTATTGTTTCTTTTTTTTGTCCTTATTCATATCTTTATTTTTTATAAATACAATTTACCTTTATTTAGATGAGGAAATCATTGTTGAATGGAAAGTTTCTTCTAATTTGATAGTAAAAAGTCATTTTTTTTAATGAATATAAGATTGCTTAAGTGGTAACCTTTTAATTTGATGGGAAAAGTCATCCAATTGGTTGTAATTATTAATCAAAAGAAATTGTTCTTATATCCTTTTACAAATAGAGAATGAACTCAATACAATTTACAAGAAGATGCTATAAAGGTTGTTATTGCATTTGTTGTGAGATGAGGATAATATAGTTAAACTAGATAGTTTCTAAGTTGATTGTAAAAAATCATCTTATTTTGATGATGATAAAATTGTTCAGTGACAACTTTCTAATTTGAACGAAAAGGTCATTCAATTGGTTATCTTTTATAATTATATTGAAAGGAAATTGATATTTATATCATTTTATGGATAGAACATGAACCCAATGCAATTTATAGGAAGATGCTTAGTTTCTATTGCATTGGTTGTCCTTAGATCAAATAGTCCACTTCAATCATTTGTGGACAATAATTTTTTTTCACATGAGCAATCACAAACATCTTGATAATTCATGTTATGCCTTTTGAAATAGTTTGATGTGCTTGTATATTCCCAAAATCTTCAATAGAAGTCTTACCAATGACATAAACATTCTTCACTAATCAAATTATTTAACTGTCTATAAAATCAACACTCGTATCGACTTAACATTGTATGCACAAAAGCATGCAACTACTAGTTCTTACGTTATGTCATACATTTAACGAGTCTTATAGAAACGAGAGGCCTAATTTTGGTGTCGCACAATTTTTCAATTGTTTTAGTGAGATCTTGAGAGGCCCAAATTTCTTGTTGTATTGTATGTCTACACATAAATCGATATTTCTCCAATATTAGGGGAGAGGACCCAGCACTTGAACGTGTTCCAATAGTTGTGATAGGAGATGTTGACATGATACCTACACTTAATGCCCAATTTTTTTTGACAACATTGTACCAAAACTTGTGACTATAAAGTTGTTAGTGCAATGTCTACCCAAAATTGAATAAAATGTACTCTTAGATATAAAAATTAACCAATGACGTGATGCCACATCAGCTGTGCAACTATGGGTGCCCTTTATGGACCATTGGTCTCACTTTTTATTTGGGCTGTTTTAGACAACTTGGCAAAAAACATGTTGATATGTCATCATAATGAATGATGTGGACTTGAAACCTTAGTTGTAAGTAGACGACTTGCCAAATAAGCTGCTGTAAAAGAATTGGGAGTGATTCAAAATTTCACATGGAATTTTGATAAGCATGAAATTAGGGTGTTCAAGTACCGGGTCCTCTCCCCTATGAGGTTTGGTAAACAAATGAAGTCTTGAAAGCAAGAAAATATTTGCCCGGTTTCAGGGACCACATGGAGACATAGCGGGTGCGAGTTGTGGCTATCAATATAGTTTGACCGTATTAAAAGCAGCTGAAATTGTAAAAAGAAATATACAGTCCTGCATTTGAAATGACAAACCTTCCCTCTTTATGAAATGACAAAGTTTTAAGTGCTTTTTTTTCTAAATTATATTTTCTTTATTTGTATGCATCACATTGAAAAGTATGTAAGATCCTGAAAAGGGAGACATCCTTTCAGAGTTCTCATGTTCTCGAGACATCAGCAAAACGTATCTTACAAAAATTCTTTATCATCCATACTGTAACAATTTAATTTAACTCATGCTATACAGTTACAGTTCCAAACCCATGAAAATACTTGACTAAAACGTAGATCTTTACCTTCTTTTTAAGTTATTTTAATACATCTATTTTGAGTGGTGATTCAATGAGAGAAGTTCATTTAAAACATCCAACGTCAATGATATACATATCAATGGAGATGCCCTGTCGCTTTGCTCCACAAGAATGAAATCACCCAAGATGGTTGGTAATCCTCCCAAAGTACTTAAATCAAGAATGATATTTTATAAAATTTTAAAAAATGAGGGGTGTGACCACCATGGTAGTTCATTGAGGCAGCCATGGAAAGAAAATTCGTAAGAGACCATAAGAGGTCAAAGATACAAAGCTGCATGTGAGAATGACTCATGTCAAGCACAGGATACATCAAGGAAACATGACCTCAAATCCCTCACCACAACGAAATCTAATCCTGTTTGGCAGGATATTAGATTTTGCAGACACAATGTTCCTCACTTGGTATTTAGCGATCTGAATTTTTTAATCAAAACTTGCACACTAAATCCACTCCATTTGATGCAAATAAAGGATGTATGTTATACAACAGTCATACATACACGCATTCAAAATCTCTCAATACTATACATTCACAACTGCTAAAATAGTATAAGAATATTTTTAAACCAATCTGAATGAGCATCCTGCACCCGTTAACGATGAATTTCACTTGCAATAGTCTGTTGCAAGCTCTGTCCTGATAATGATGTTGAAGTCAAGATACCGAGTGGCTCTCGCAAAGTTAACACCATTTCTCTTGTCTTCCCAAAGTAAACCTTCACATTATCCACATACTTGGTTTTGTCACAAACAATTCTATAACTTGCTATCCAGATCTTTGAAAATAAGAAATACAAATACAACCTGATCCAATGCATTTCTCAGTTTACCCTCCATTTCTTCAATCATCCGTCCCATGTTACTCAAATGACCATCAGCAATTGATATATCGGCTGTCATCTATACCATGAATAATAAGTTTAACAAAATTAATTTGAGAATGTAAAACAATCATTTGTTGAACATCTAAAGATTCAGATACTAGTAGAGAAAGAAGTGAATAAAAAAACATGTATTATTAAAAGTAAATTGGCATGCAACAATGGTCATTCTTCCCTGACATATGTGCCAACAAAAGTACAAGTATTGTGAAAGAATAGACACTGAATGATAACCTAGTAGCAGGAAAGCAAAGAATGAACTAAAAAGTCAGGGTCTGCATTAACTTCGTAAAGTTCAAATCTACATTGTTAAGTCATTTGAGACAGAGAAACTAATGGTGGGCATTTGGACGGATTGACAAGCTCTATCTCTAAAAAAGAAAATCTCTTAAAGGAAGTATGACAAAATTTTGTGCATGTAAATTTTTAATTTTTTAAATAAAAATTTACTTTTGTAGGAATGATTTTTCCTCAACTAAAATATTCAAGAGACAACAGCGCAATTTCTTTGGAACAGTTTCGGTGTTTATCGCAGGAGCTAAAATGAAGAAATCACCACCCTCTTTTGAGACTACCTGAAAATCTATAATGATGAACAACGGAAAACCACAGCAAAATAGATGCCGAACAGCCAGAAATGAGTCATTTTGCAAGAGTTTACCATGTATTAAGGATGAATGGTGGAGTAGTTCACAAAGCCCATAGGACTAGTTTTGCAGGCAGGGGAATAGGAGCTTTCTGTGGATGGACTCACTTTGAAGGAGAAAATCAATTAGCATGACATTAGAAGCTTTGGGTGTCACTGTAGAACTATATCTGAAGTGATACTGTGCATTAAAATTTGGCTATTAAGTATCATGTTGGAACTAATCTGACAAATCCCTTAAACCAAAACAGGTATACATTAGGAGCCAGGGAAGAGGGGGGGGTGATGGAATAGTGTCATTTTGTGAAGTTAAAACACATTTATCTGCCTTGAGGAGAAAAACCAAAATATTGCATTCTTGCCCAGCTTATGGCATTAGCCACTCTAAACTCTCTCAATGGAAGGGCCAAAGAAGTGGCAATGCGTAAAAAATCATCAGATATTGAAGTCATATATAAAAGATATATTTCCTAAAACTATACCATATAGATTTTTCAGATGCACAGTTTCCAAATTCATTTCCCACAATTTAAGATGGATCCATTGAGGTTGACACTGATCAAAATTTAAAAGCATTTAAGATATCTAAACTACTGTATATGGAATCAAAGTATCAAAATAGTACCAAGGCGTATGAGGCTCCACATACCCCTAGTTTTATTCGTCGAAAGTATTGTCCTTTGTTTTTATTTTATCTATAATTGTTGTGAAATGAGGATCGCTGCAAATGTACTAAGCACTGCTGTCTTCAATATGTGTTTTCCAAATGGTAGTGACCCCTTATTTCAAATGAGAATAAGCAATGAAGAGACATGTCCCAACATGTCTATTCATTAGTTAGATAATTAATATAATAATAAAAAATTAACCATTGTTATGTGTGTGTGTGTGTGATGCAGAAGCATCCTAGGGAAGTCAGTAATCCTGTATGCAGGGGCTTCATGCTCGAGTTTGTGGAGCTATGATTCGCGTGGTTAGGGATTTGTTCGAGGCATATTGGGGAACCTTTCTTTAAGTGCACGTGATGTTTGGAGTCATCGTCTTGGAGTTAGAGTCATTGTAGTGGTTGCTGGTAATGTGTTCCTATTTACTGGCAGAGCTTTGGAGATTGTATTTGCGAGCTTCAATCCGAGGGAGTTGGTGTATGCACTCTTGGATTTGGATAGTTGGTTGGCACGTGGACCTATGTCTAGGTACGCATATTCTTATGTGGTCTTATGAGTTAGTTATGCATTGTAGACTTGGGACCTGTCCTAAGTATTTAATTTTATGTCATGTATTTAATATTTGTTCCAGGCTGACTTGTGGCTTTAAGGATATATTTAATGTGGGTGTATTTAATAAATGTAACAGCAATAGGCCGACTTTTGGCCATGCAAGTATTTAAGGAGGACTTGGGTAGTGTTGTGGGCATAATTTTGGGGGAATTCAAGTGGAAAAAGATGAGTAGCTAAGATAGTGAAGTTTACGCAGAGCTAGAAGCTAAGTGTGGCTTGGGAAACAAGAAGGCTGTTTGGTGGCTTGTGAGCATGAGTTGAGATTCTTTTTGAAGTTCTCTACCAAGTTGTGGATCTGGGCTAACTAATCGTTTGGATTTTGCGAGATCTTGCTAAACTTTTATTGTAATTGTTGACAAAGCATACTGATAAGCATCCTCAAGCGAAGCAATATTCAGCATACCAACCTCATCTTGAATATTGAATCTCAAACCATTAATATATCTAGCCACCTTCTTCTTAGACAGTTCTCTATGTCCAAAACAAATAGTCAACTTGTAAAACTCGTTTGTATAATCTTTCATAGTCATATATTTTTGCTTCAAATTCTGCAATTTCATAAACAACTCAAGTTCATAATCAGCAGGAATGAAATTATCCTTCAATTTAGTCACCATCAATCTCCATCTAATGATCTTCATTTCACCTTCCTCTTCTCTATCTCGCTGCAATTCCCTCCACCATAAAGCAACATGTCCTTTCAACTTAGTTTGTGCCAACCTCACTCTAAGTGGATCTTCAATATCCTCTTTCTCAGAGTAGTCTTCCAATTCAACAATCTAATCAATCAGGTCTTCAGGATTCAAAGTAACTGAAAAATTAGAAACCTCTATCTTATGCTTCAGCTTCAACTTCAACTGATATCTAGATCCATCAAATTGACCAACCCTATTCCCCATGGTCCCTCAACTCGATCAGTTCTACCTTCACCACTCAATCCAGCAACCTCAAGGTCTTCAGCAACTTCCTCATAACCATCTTCAGTACCCATATGCCGAGGCACACCACCTATAGCACTTATGATCTCAATGATCATATCACTCTTCATCTACGCCATCTCAGATCTGAATTCTATTTTAATCTTCTCTAAGATCCTCGCTTTCATAACATCACAAACATACTTCAATCACCCTAGAGTCCAATTGTCTTGGAGGCAACTTCCAAGATCTTCGCAAACTGTCTGCAACAAATCAACCAGATCCAACCTTCGCTCTGATACCACTTGACACAGTGCAAGGCAGGAGAATCTCCAAAGGAGATGTCCTAGCCCCCAACAAACAACCACACAGCAGAATATAAACAATAAAATAGAGATTTAGATCTACACAATGCCAATTCTCATAATAAGATTTTCATCTATGGTTAGTTATGTATTTTTTTGCAGATTTTGGATTGGCCTTATGATGGAATCATTGTGGAATTGGAGCACTAAAGGTAATCTTGATGTCATTGTGTTGGAGATTTCTCCATTGTATTACCACCTATTGTATTGTGCATTCATGTTGAAAATGAATATGTAAGTAATGGATTAAATGTTGCAACTCCAATATTGATAATAGAAATGCAGTTATTATGTGAAAATAAGCAAGTTAAGTGAGCAAGTTTCATTGGATTGTAAATCATATCTTATTTTCAAATATATTGCTTTGCAAAAATTTCAAGTTGAATACTCGCTACTTCTTTCTGAAATCTTGGTTCAAAAACAAGGTGATCAAAAGTTCATGTTATAAGATATTGATGTATGAGTTATTTGATTTTATAGATGCAATAATTCATCCTTAAGATCATGAATTATAAACAATGTTCAAATAAGATACACTCATCCTACTTGCACTTTAAAACCTTAGCTAGTATAAATTTTGATAAATCAATGAATTATATCCTATGTTGCAATATATGTAAAATACCCAAAATCACTCATAACTTGGATATAAAATTGATAACAATATTGTATTTACAAACCCACTCAATAAAATGAACAAAATATTAATACACTATGCCACTATAAAACTCCTCGGAAGAAAACACCTAGCTAAAAGGAGGAGCAAATAAATAAATAAATATCACCAGATGTATTTGATAGCAAAAAAGGGCTCTCTAGAAAATGCATGGGGAAATTATTAAATCCCTTTCTGGAACAGAGAATATTCTCTGTAGATACCCTCCTAAATTCTTATATAATTTAATTTAAAAAAATAAAAATAAAACTTAGGACCAACCTATTTTTATATTAGAAAGTGCATACTCAGGAGGAAGCATACTTATATATATATATATATATATATATATAAGGTAAGATTTGGGAGAGGTAGGTCACATGGGACCCACCTCCCACTTTTCATCCTCCAAGATGAAAAGTCCACTTCAAATAAATCTTATTCATCTTGGAGAGGTTGGTATGCTAAATATTGCTTCACTTGAGGATGCTTATCAGTATGCTTTGAGAGCAGAAGAGAAGCTGAAAAGGAGACACCAAGGTAATCCTCGAGGGAAGCAGAAGCATGATCACTTGGTGAAGAACAAACAAATTGCTGAAGATGAACTGAAATCTATTGAACAGAGGAAGAGAGCAAACGGAGGTGCATTTAAGGGTACTTCCTACAAATGTGGTGAAGGTCACAGATCTTTTGAATGTCCCAAGGCTTGGGAGAGGTAGGTCACATGGGACCCACCTCCCACTTGCCATCCCCAAGGAAGCTCGCCTACACATGAGAAGGGGGCAAGATAAACTTGTATTTATGGTCAGCAAAACAAAATTGAAAACTTTACCCATTTTCAAACTATTCCTAACTACCCATCCTCACTTGCATTGCCTCTTCCCTAAGCACGCCTCACCTCTCCCATGCATTTAAGGCCCCTTTTCTCACCCTTGCCATACGTCCACATCACCTTAAATGCTGACCAGGGCTTAGGCACATTGAGGGGGGAACATAAAGTATAAAGTTACCCTTAAAACTTTACCCACCTACCTCCTTGGCTTATGCGCTCAACACATCCCAAGTGTTGATGTCACCATCCCTTCTCCTTGCATTGGGATCTCACTCCAGCACTCATACCCACGTTGGTATATGTGTGGGGCGTGTGGTTGACTCTCCTTGCAAGTTTTGGAGGCGATTTGGAGTTACGTGTTTCAAAACAGCCAAGTCAACATTTGTGGCAAATTTAATACTTTTTCAAACTCACCTAACTCCTCCTCAATCTTTCCCCAAAGTTCATGTACGTACCTCCTTGTCTTGGGCGTACTTCCGAGCTTGGGAAAGGTACATCATCCTTGGGCAGTGCCCACCACTTGGTAAAGTGTGCCAAGAGGTGTGGGAAGTGGGAAAGGGGTGTGTATGATAAGTAGATAGAGTAGGAAATTAGGGAAGTTTATTAGTAATTGTTATTACGTGGTTAGTTGGGAGTATTTTTAGTAATTGTTAATGTTGATTAGTAGTTAATAAAGGAGTTAGGAATTTGTAATAAGTATTTAATATTTTAAATAGTTCATGTGTTATAAAGGAAAGTTGACTAAAGATTAATTAGATTGATGGGTTAGTAGGTAAGTAGGATTAGGAGATAGTTGAGTTAGTGATAGTTGTTAGTGAATTTTTTAGTAAATTATTTATGTGAATTAGAATTTAATAAACTAAATTAAATTTGGTGTGTAGCTTTAGTTATATTGGGGAATTTGTAATTAATAAAGATGTTATTTGGTAGTTAAGTATTAGGTATAAATTATTGGCAAATAGAGTTAAAGGTAAAAATAGATTGTCAAATTTTGTAATTTATGTATGAAATCATGTTAGAAAATTATTTTCAATTCTAATATTATTCTTGTTAAATGATTTACTCGATAGTGAATTTAACAAATTTTAAATACAAATGTTTTGGTTAAAGGGTGTCTTCGGGTTAGTGAGTGCTTATGTAATGATCGAAGGTGTTATAGGTTAGAACTAACTAGATAACTTGATAGAATGATCCGAGTTATGTTAAATGATATATTGTATATCGTAAACAATTTAATGATGAATATTTAATGTTTTAATTAAGCTAATAGGTTATGTTGACAACTAGGATCAAGTATTTGTATGTCGGTAGGTCAACCTACAAGTGTCGATTAGTACACCTAGGAGATTGAACTATTATAATGAATTAAGGTAACAATCAAACCTAACGTAACTTATGTTAGTGATCCAAAGTTTTCCGAGCATGATGTCACACCTTATTAAACATGAAACTATAGTTTAATTGATCGAATTATTCAACCCAACCTAGGCATTCTTGTAGCACTAGGACCTAGGGTTTTGAACCCGTATAGTATGATTGAATAGAGTCTCTACATCCTTAAGTGATGTAGTCTAAACTCAATTGTATGCCTAGACCTTGTGACTCCAAACTAACTAAACCATATTTCCATCTTTTTGCAGCTTATGCAAAGCTAGTATGAATTAACTTAGTTGAAATTACCTTTAAAAAAAATTGTTGTGTTTTTGCCCTGGTTTTTGGACATGACATCTTATTTCTCGTAATAGAGGGCAGCTATCCATCTTTGGAAATAACGACTTGGAATACTTATCACCATTGTAGAGTAGATGAAACACCTGTAATTCATGGCAACTCCCGATATCAGAGGATCTTGAACCCTCTCGCAATTGCACAAACATGATAAGATACATTGTGAAAGTTCCATATCTTCCTCAGTGCAAAAAAATAAACCTCCTCTAACATGCCACAACATGTAACATCTGATGGTTCATTTATATCACAGCCATATAGTTTAAGCACAGTCAAATTTGAAACAGGTCACAAACTTGGAAGATCCCACCATGTCACAATATTTGAACAAAAGCTAGTTCTTAATTCCACAACACTCTAGGGTCGAAGCATCTTTAGATGAAATGTACAACTCTGGTATCTCTACACAATCTAAATAATTTAATAGTGAACGGCAATTATTGAAAACAATTTTGGATAGGTTGGTACAACCATCGATCAACGGTATGTTTACCATATGCCTGCAAGTGTCGAAGACAAGACTTTGAAGCTTTACACAGTTGCTACAGTCAAGTGAATCAACAGCATCTTCACACCATTCAAAGCTCGCTATCTCCAAATATGGCAGGCCATTTATCCTTGGTAACTTAGAGGGACCAAAAACATTAATTTCTTCCCTATGTGAAGCAATCCTTCTTCCATTCTTTCAAGGAGTACTCCCAGATTTTATTTCACGCTCCTAAGATTTCTCATTGACCTGCATCTATGGTTGACAACCTGAACGGCAATTACATTCTGACAATACTCTAAATTTACCAATTCAACACCTGCTTCGTCTTTTGAAAACAACGTTGCGCCAACATTTGAATGGGGAAAATGCTCAACTACCTTTGATTTTCATTATAGGATCCCTCTACGAATAATCTCATTCCTCACTTTTGGCTTTGTACATTTGCAACCTAGCTTTGATATTATGTTGTGAAATGAGGATCACTGCAAATGTACTAAGCACTGCCCTCTTTGGTATGTGTTTTCCAAATGGCAGTGACCTCTTATTACAATTGAAATAAGCAACGAAGAGACGTCTCCCATTCATGGGACATGTCTATTTGTTAGTCAGATAAATAATACAATAAAAAAATTAATCATTGTTATATATATATATATATATATATATTTCTCTCATATAATAATAAAATTATATATAAATTATATCTCATATATTATTATATGTGGGATTATCCAACAGAAGCTACCAAACATCAACAATAATAAAATACTAATAATTTTTACTATTCAAGTGCATCATCCTTAGCTATTTGGATTATTGATTTCTTTCCTAGTCATATAATAAGCGAAGAATGCAATCTCCAAGAAAAGCTAATCCTACTGTAACACAGTGCCTTTATGACCAAGTACATAAATAGTGGTTCCCTATTTTTTATAGGCAAGTCCAAAGGTCAAACAAAGTATCATTGGCAAATGGTTGCTTAAATTTGAAATGGCAACCTCAAAATGATTGATCAAAACATCCACAATCAAGTAAAGATAATTTGTACACTTGAGCTGGCTTCTAATGAAAAATGATTTTTTTGTAACATGGCCCTTTTTAGACAATCCAATTGCTCAAAAGTAGAACAGAACACTTTTCTCATAGCTATCATTTCATTTTGGCTTCTAAAGCCAACAGTGTCATGTGAATGAGGCTAGTGATGTTAAATATTTAATGCATGCAAAGGGTATTCCACTTATTATCACAGCTGTTGTGACATTTTCAGTAAGTTTTCTCTATAGAGCATCAGCCCAGTCTTACAAGCCAGCACCATAACCTATGCCAAGTCCCTTAAACAAGATTTGTTTGCATTAGTGTCCTATTTAATCATATAGTTTAATCTATTGTTGAAAATCAATTTGATAAAGCCTAATATCACCTTAAGATTGCTGCAGGCAAATTTTGAGTTGTTCTGCGAGGGGATTCAATGACTCTTGCAGTTCAAATTGTTAGTAAACTCCTTGCATTTTATAGCTGGATTTGCAAATTCGTGATCCTATTTTAATGTACGTGCTCTATCAGTTTGATGAAAAATAAAAAGATCTCTTGCCTGCCATATCCCCTACCATGGATTGACCACTGAAGCATACACTTGGCCTTTTTTGCGTTCCAATAGACTATGTTGTTAAACAAGGAATGACGTGGGGACCTAAACATTAATGTTACTATTTTAATGCCCCTTGTTTTCTAGCTGTCATAGATCTTGTGCATTAGCTGCTCAACAGAAATACAACTAAACCCTTGAGTTGTTTTTGAGACGAACTTAGTAAAGGATATCACATTGCTTCAGAGTAGGT
Source organism: Cupressus sempervirens (assembly GCA_028749045.1). Taxonomy (NCBI): domain Eukaryota; kingdom Viridiplantae; phylum Streptophyta; class Pinopsida; order Cupressales; family Cupressaceae; genus Cupressus; species Cupressus sempervirens. The sequence goes on from CM053788.1 coordinate 310,156,522, forward strand.
CCCGAAAATGGCAGTCTTTCACAGAAAAGCCAGGATCAGTCCTCTTTAGTCAATATCCATGTTTGATGTTTGTGGAAAATATATAATAAATAGTTTCCAAAGGATCTAGCTTTTACAAGATATGTTGAACTTTATGCAGAAGATAAAAAGAAGTGACTACTGAAATTTAAAGAGATTTCTATGAGTACGAGTATGGATAAAAATGATATTATCTATTATCCTATCATCAAAATCCAAAGCCTGCTAAGGGCTTTATGAGCATTACATTAAAAACGTAGATGAAACTGAAAGCTCGCTCTCGATATAGCATTGTATTATAAATATAGATGAAACTGAAACATTGCTCTTTATTTAGCATTACATTAGAAATTTAAATGAAACTAGGGCCTTGGTAGATAGTTTGCAACAAAGAAAAACAGCTTGGAGCAACTTGCCATATGAAATGTATGCCATTTAATCATATATTTGAATGGCAAGCAACAAATGCAACCATTGTGTTTCGATCTTTTCCACAGCTTAAAACATTTCAGCTACAACAGTAGAACTTCATTAGGTCAATCGTATGCCTAAGATTTGTCTCAAAAATTATATTGATATGTTGAAAGCAATAAGAGAACTTGTTGAGGTTCTTTGCAAAACACCTGTTGGTTCCCAAAACCGCAGATTGGAATCCTACGAGTCTTGCCAACTCGATGCTGGGATATCCAATCCGTTATGGCCATCTTGATGGGACTGATCGTTGTGATCCAAATCCCCTACACTTCTGACTCTACAAAACCAAGGCAGGTGTACCTAATCCTAAACAAAACACTTAAGCCCAAGATGCTTTTAGCAGATTGATTAGAATGCGAATGCGATGAAAGTTTTCCTAACGGCAAGAATTACAAAAAACTTTAAACTTGTGATTTATGAATTAAGAATAAAAGTAAATGATTGTATGAATGTTTTTTAAAATAAGAAAAAGTATAGATTAATGCAACAAATGAATATATTAACTCTTCAAGGGAAAGATATGAAATAATTGCCAGTATATGGATATTACGAATTATGGAATATAAGACCAGTGCCGAAGGGCAATAGAGTCAGTATTATAAGTTTAAAATATAAAACTTTATAAAATTCTACGCACAGTAATTATAAACAACTTAGTAATCGAGATGTGACAAATTAAATATATGGATGCAATTTTAAAATAGTCTAGAATGTATTATAACTCCTGTGGTTAGGAGACAAACCAGACATACATTCGGAAACAATTAAATATTTCTCAATATCTATGATGTGCAATTTTAAAATGCTATAATTGATCCTGTCCACTTATCTATCATATAAATTATTTATAAAATTTAAAATAATAATTATAAAGGACGAAACTATTTAATATTTTAACTCTAATGCTTCATGCAAATAAAATAAATATTTCTTACTGATCATGCCAGAAATAAAATTGCAGTGGAGACACTCCTTACAAATGATTCATCCAATGCAGTTTGACTCCAGAATCGCATATAAATTTATTCAATAATCTACAATCCACAGGCTTAGTTAAAAAATTCATTCATTTGCCAATGAAAGAATATAATTTATCTTAGAGCATATATGACTTGGGTATGTAAAAATTTGTATATGGATGTCAATTGCCCCCCGTTCTCCATTTGTATTACATATTTATAATAAATAAAAAGGTGCATAAGGAATGGACACACCCCTTCACGATACCTAATTACAACCACTTTGGTAGTAAATCCAAAACAAATAACGATAGTCAAAGGAGGCGGCTTGAAAAATATAATGGATCCTCCAAGATTATTTGATGAATTAAATAATTAATCCATGATGCTTGACTAATGTCTTCCACACAGTATCTCGAACGTATAAGTTTTTATATTTCATTTCTCCATATATATTTAACCTCTGGCTATTCAAACAAGAAATGGAGAATCGTGGATTTCTGGATGCGATGGTGGATTGGGCGGCATGTTCTGTGCAAAGACATTATCGTCCCATCATATCTTTGTCTAAAATTGACTGGGCTAGATAAGCAACTAACTTTCTTCTCTCTTGCATGTGTCTCCAAACCTGACGACACCATAGAACGAAAAGGTCACCTAGAGATCACAACACATCATTCTTTCTCTTGTGCCTAGGTTTGCAAATAGTCTTCTGACTTTGCAACGGTATGTTCAAGTTCTCCATCCTCCGCTCGGGTGCCTAAAGACAACAATCTGTCTGTACTTGCTCAATTCACCTCTTCCTTATCTGCAGCAAATACAAAGTAACATCAGATATAAACTCATCAAGGATTCACAAGTATGTTCCTCTTTTTCATACGGCTTTGGGCTAAAGTCTCAATGCTCGCAGAATGAAGAGCATAGACGGAATCACACCAAAACACTAAAATCTCTTGGAAGACCACTCTTCAGTAACCGAAGCTCATGCTTACTTTCATATCCACATCCATGTTTACTTCATATGTAGTCGTTTTACACTATACTGACCACACTTATTTACTCACTCGGATATGTATGATAATCATATTGTGATTATATATGCAAATCACTGCATGATGATAATATCATCACCATTATGGGAGATATGAAGGATATAGTTGTCGTGTCCCCAATTATATTTTGCTTCATTTTTAACAATTTCTTCGTTGGTGCTAAAGATTGTCATTTAATTGATTGTGTTTAACTTGGTCTTTCATCATATTCCTTTGAATAAAACATACACGTCATTCATACACCCTAATTGAATTCAATCTTCAAAATCTGTCTTCATTATAGCTCACATTCCAGAAATATGATGTCATGTAAGTTCTATCTACAGGTTTGACATCACACCTTCAGACTTCTAAACTTCACGACTTCTTTTGTATACATGACCCCATATGTCTGTCAGAAATGTGATACAAAAGTGTTGAATGTTTTGCCAGTCCCAACAAGCATTTGATTAGAACATGGTCTAGAATCCTTAGGATAAGATATTTCCTTGAAGAGAACATATATTTCACTAACTGAGTAAATCATATCTCCAATATGCTGACCCCTATATGCTGTAGAATATTTGACCATTTGTTGAGTGTATCCATGTATCACTATTTCTATGTAGACATTATGCAAGTTGCAAATGCTTTACTCACTTTTTCCAATAGTATTATTTCAATTTATATTCATAGTATTTCAACAAGTTTGGCAAATTGAAGGTAATTTCCACTTCATTCAAACAGTGAGTTTGGCTCCTCGTACTTTCAATACTGGTAATGGTTACCTTAGCAATCTTGTTCATGCTTATAAATCCTTTTGATATCATCAATTTTCAACATCATTTCACAAATGGAGACCTAAATTTTTAGGCTCCATCAACACCAAAGGTTTTCAGACTATATACTGTGTACTGTAATGAAAATCCTTGTAATCTTGCTCTATTTGCACAATGTTGTTGTGGCATTGCTCAATGCAAAAACAATTGTTCCCATGGCTATAATCTAATATTGACTTATTAAATCAACGGTGTCATAGCAAGTAAGGGTAGTTGTACTGTGCCCTTTCGGAATGCTTTGGCAGCAATATAGGGGTAAAAACAAGGGTGCCCACTATCTCGAACCTTGTTTGGGCTTTACATTGACAAATTGGAAGCATGGTTAGATATTGCCAGTGGCGAGGGGGTTTAACTGGCTAGTTATGCGATAAAACTATTGTTATATGTGGATGACCTCATCATTATCGCCAAGACAGCCAATGGTTTGAGAAAAGCTTTTGCTAGGTGGGTATGGAAGTTAACACCAACAAAACCAAAGTTATGATCTTCTCGTTGAAAAGAAACAAGAGACCCTCGGACACTTTTCTCTTAAAGGATAACCCTCTAGAGATTGTGAGCAAATACAAGTACTTGGGAATAGACTTTTAGAACAAACTCAGCTAGGAAGCGTGCAGATCTAAGAGGATTCAAGAGGGCTGAAAGGCATTGTATTCTCTACAAAATAAGTGCAGGAATGCAGAACTCTGGAATTGGAAGACAAAGAAAATGTTATTTGGGTTGCTTGTCACACCTATGATTTTGTATGGATGCGAAATTCGGGGCAGTAGCTTGTTGGATCAGAAATGGAGACAGGTAGAAAGAATACAAAAACATCTTATCGTCAACAGCCTTAAAATCAAAACTTCAATGCCTTATGAGGTCTTATTAGCTGAAGTGGGTGTCTTCCCCTTGAAAGTTGTTGCAATGATCCAGCTGTTATGTTACTTTAAGAAAACCCAGGGGCATGGGAAATCATCACTGGCCTAAGCTAGTCACTAAAGAAAAGCTAGAAAGGAGAAAAAACACATGGATGAAGCAAAACAACAAATGGATGCAAAAATGGGACGTCGACATCCATAGTTGCCCGGATAGTACTGAAGAAATTAAGAAGTTTGTTCATGAAAGATTCCGTAACATCATGTGGACAAGTCACATGGGGAGGAAAAAAATTCACTATATTAAGGAATTTAACCCCAACGCATGCCATGAGGAAAAAGTGTATCTAAGCACAGCAATTAAGTGGAAGGTCAAAATGCTTATAGCCCAGCTTAGAACTAGTTCTCACCAATTGTGATGCAAGACGGATAGATGAAAAGTGCCAAAAGAGGAATGGGAAGATAGGACCTGCCTATTCTATGACACAGGTGCAATTGAAACAGAACATCGCTTTGTCATGAGTTGTGTGGCATACAGCCACATCAGATCCGGGTATTCAGAGATACTAGAAAACAGCAGTATGGGCCACCTCTTCAAAGAAAAGCAGTTAGATAAGACCGAAAACTTGATCATCAAAATACACCAAAGAATAGAAGAATTAGTTAAAGGATTACAGCTGGATTAGGCTAGTTGTTAGCAAGCGGGTCCCATAGGCTGCTTTGGCCTCATGGACGTTATTAAAATCCTTCATTCATTCATTTCGTTTGTTTTTGTAAATAAATAATAAAATTGCTAAGCCTTCCTTTTGTCAAGTCTCCAAGGTTAAGGCAATAATTTTAATAAAGGGAGACAATATGTTTTTCTGAATCACTTATTCAGTTTCTGATTTTTCAATTATTGGTGTGGGAGCCACTTATCTATTGCTTCGACTTGAAGATTTCATTGTGTATTTTTTGATAACTTGCCATTGGTTGGTCAGAGTGAAAGAAGCTAAAATCAGCTTTTCTGAGCTGTGGGAATCTACTTATAGAAATCACATGGAAAGAGGAAGTCATTCTTTTGCAACTTGATTATATTTTGTCTCTCTGACCATCATATCTCTCTACAGGACACAAACCCTGTAGCAGATCCTGTTATGGATGCAAACCCAGCACAGGTATCGGTTCAGTGATCTCATCCTACAGCAGCAAATTCACTTTTGTTTGAAACAGAAGATTGTGGAATCACAGCTGTTTGAAGTCACCAGTTTGTGCAATATCTCAGCAATACCATTCACAGTTCTACAGAGGGTATGTTCTATTTCAAATTCAGTCAGAGACATATACAGTTAAGTGATCAACTCCCTAAATTTCATTTAGTATAATTTGGGTAGTCTGCTCAACCCCATCTGATTGTTTACGTCTCTAAAATTTGTGATTTATATTGTTATGGATATAAACCATTTTTCTCGAATAAGATATTAGATTTTGTCTAATCTCATCAAGTAATATTTGGGTTGTCTACTTGCCCCCGTCTGATTGTTTACGTATCTGAAATTTGTGATTTCTATCACTATGGATATAAACCATTTTTCTCAAATAGGATATTAGATTTTGTCTAATTTATTTAAAGAATTGGAAAGGGATATTTCAGTGGTATCAGAGCACTGCGGCCCAGCCAACATGTGAGGGTTTTGATTGCGTATCATGATTTTCAATAGCATGTGAGTTTTTTCAGTTGTGTGTCAGTTTTCCTCAATTGCATGTTAGATTTTTCAATTCCATGTCAGTTATATCCATTGCATGACAGAAATCATGATTGCTTTTTGCTCCTAATCATTGCATGTCAGTATAAAGTGGTTCTATGCAGTCTAGATGGTGTGAATCACACAGATATAATACAAGGCATAGGTCAAGCAGCAAGGAGCTGAAATTAACCCAGCTCAAGCTAAGATGAGAGAAATGAGAGATGGCAGCCCACAAAGGGAATTAAATAATCAACTTGATGATTTTTTGAGAACTTTTGCCCAGCAGCAGCAGCAGCAGCAGGGGTAAGCAACAACAGCTACAAATGTTTCTTTAAGGGTCATCTTAGTAAATCTTTAGTTTATTAGGCAATTTCTATATTCGTTTTTAGGGCACAATTGTTTCTTTTAGAAACATCATCTTTGTAATCTATATAAGGAATTTTTGTCTCCTTTGCTTAGTAACAACATTGATTTACCATAACATGGTATCAAAGCAAGTCGATGGGGTTTCGTAAAATTTGGCGAGCCCCTTCTAATCTTGAATATTTTTTCTAGAAATTTGTTTTCCAATTTTTTTAAACAATAATCCTTGGAGGTATTTTATGAAAATTTGTGGTTCGTCTTCGAAGATTTTTGTTGAGAATTGCAAGCTTGGTCGAGGATTTTGATTGCCCAATTTCTAGGTTTGAGCTAAAGTCTTCAATTTTCAAGGGTTATACTTGCATGTTGCTTGTATGTGTTTTTTGTGAGTTGCATGTTCTTGCATGTGTTGTTTTATTATGCGAAGTCTCACGGTTTGTCGCGTGAAGATTTCTTTGTTGGGTTTATAACTTTTTTCCTCAAAACCATATGTTGGGTTTATAATTTTCCTCAAAAATAATCTAGTGGGTTTATAATAATTTCCTCTAAAAGAAGTTTTGTATCCTATTATCTCCATCTCCAATTCTATTTGGTTTTGATTGATTTTCCACCTCAAAAATCAAGTTGGATTTTGATCAATTTATTGCCTTAAAAATTGTTTTGGGTTTTCCTCAATTTTTCTCCTAAAAGATGATGCTTTGTAAACTTCAAGTCATTATATCTTTTAGTATGTTTTGGGGCATCCTACTCATCTACAAAGTTTAGTGGGTTTGTTGATTTTTCCTCAAAATTGTGGCAATTGTTCTTGATAGGGAAGGGCAGCTCTGTTATTCACCATCAAGTTGGAATTTTGTAATGATTTCTAGTCATAAGATTTTATTGATTCTTGGAGGGTTAGTGGCAGACTCATCCCAGTGGAAAACTCGATGGTTGGCTCTTGTCTCTTGTTGCAAAGCATTCTAAAGAAGGGGGCACCCTTCTTGGTTTTTTATGGCTTCTTGGTCATTAACACTTTGCAGATCCAGAGAGGGTCTTAGGAACAGCTGAATGTTTTGAAGAATTCGTAAGCAAAAGACACCAATTCGACAATGACCATTAAGGGAGGGTATTAGAATATTATAATGTTTGCTTAATGGTCATCATGGTTAATCTTGAGTTTATTAAAAAGATTATATTTTCATCTTTAGTTCACGATTGTTTCTTTTAGAAACATTCTCTTTGTAAATCTATATAAGGAGCTTTCATCTCCTCTATCTAATAACAACATAAATTTACCATAACAAAGGTCTACTACAGGGAATTAGCACAGCTCAAGCAAATAGGATATCTAGAGTCCTACATCAATGAATTCCAAAAACACGCTGTCATAATCCCTAATATGCCTCAAAAAGGGTAACAATGCTCTTCATTGAAGGTCTAAGTGACATATTAAGGGGTTTAGTTAAGGCTCATAGGCCTTGTTCAATAGATGATGTTATCAGGTTGCCATGGACCTAGAAGTTACACCTTCCTACCAGCCACAAAAGAAAGATTTCAGCCCTTGGAAATCAGATAAGAAAGGTTCAAACCAGCAAAGGAACATGAATTTCAATCAGCAAAGAAATATACCTTCGAAAAGGCAGCAAGAAACAAAAATTGATTTCCATAAAAAAATTGTATACCCTCCATTAAAATGATGAGGAACAAAATGAATAGGAAGATGACATCGATGAGGATGTTGCACAAGATTTTGAACCTCAACAGACTAAGCTGGAAGATATGGCGGATAGAGAGACTCTTCGTATTGCCACATTACCTAGAGTACCCTGCAGATGTCCTTCCAGCTAAAAGGTGACGAGAAAGGGCAAAGATGAAGGTTTGGTAAGCAAGCACGGACTACAAGCTGAGTTATTCCCTAGATTCAGCATTATTCTTGTAGATGGTTTTCCATTAAGTTGCAACTGGATTGTGTCGCAACTGAAAATACTAATGGGAGAGTACACATTGACAAGTTATTTCTATGCATTCATGATGAGTAATGTGGACGCTATTTTTGGGGCTCAAGGGTTGGAGTCACTTGAACATTATGTTCAGAACTTCAAACAGATGCAGTTGGAATATATGGTTAACAGAAAGAAAACAATACTTAAGATTGTGGTTGATGGTGGATCACAGGTGGTTTCCGCAAAGTGAATGGAGGCTCTATTTACACATGGTAACATGGAATAGACAGCTCGATATTTTGTGTCTAGCACAACTTCCACTTGCAATGAGCTATCTTATCATGTTGATATCCGGAACGTGTTAGATAAGCATAGTACAATATTTGGAGATATTCCTCTTAGCTGTCCACCTAATCGAGGGCTTGAGCATGTGATTGAGATGGAAGAGAGTTCAAACCTTGTCATCACAACAACTTATAGGTATCCCCACCATTTTAATGAAGAGATTGAGAAAACAGTCAAAGAGTTACTGAAAATGGATCACATTTGTCCTAGTTCCAACTCTTTTGCTTCTTTCGTTGTGCTAGTCAAGAAGAAAGATGGAACATTGCGCATGTCAATAGAGTACAAGGCACTAAACAAGAGAACCCTCAAGAGCAGATACCCCATCCCCAGGATTGATGAGCTTTGGGATGAGTAACATGGGGCTGTATTCTTCTCTAAAACTGATTTGCACACAGGGTACCACCAGTTTAATGTATGGGAAGAAGATATACAAAAGACTGTTTTGTTGGCACTATGAACATTTTGAGTTCCTAGTCATGTTGTTTGGACTCACAAGTGCTCCAGCAACATTCAATTCTGCATGAATCACATTTTTTGGGAGCAATTGTGTAAGTTTGTTCTAGTATTTTTTATTAAATTTTGATTTACAGCAAGACATATAATGAACATTTGCAGCATTTGGATGAAGTTTTGGGTATCATGGAAGCACAATCATTATTTGCAAAGGCATCCAAACGTGAATTTTGGAATGACAAAGATTCTCTACCTAGCATATGTGATTGGAGTTGATAGTGTATAAGTGCACCAAGGGAAAATTCAAGCAATCTTGGATTGGCCACCACTGAAAAATGTATCTGACTTGAAAGGATTCTTGGGGTCGTGCTGCTACTATAGGAGATTTGTGTATGGGTTCTCACAATTGGCATCACCCTTGACTGATCTTACTAAGAAGGGGGTTCCACTGGTCTAGGGGGGCACAACTTACATTTGAAAACTCAAGGATGTTATGAGCAAATGCCCAGTATAAGTATTACCTAATTTCACTTAGCCATTTGTCGTTGAGTTATGCTTTAAGACAAGGGATCAGTGTGGTACTAATGCAGAACAGGCATCCTATTGCATTCGAGAGTAGGAAACTCAAAGACCCAGAGAGACTGTACTTCACATATGATAAGGAGATGCTAGCAATTATGCATAATGTCATGTCCCCTTCTCCACACTAGTGTTTTGGCACCAGGTTAATCTATCTCCACATCCGAATAGATTAACGGCATTAGCTAACAGGATGCCTACCAGTCACATTGGAGATTTTATTATATGTACTTCAATTATTTTATTAAAGTGTGTGGATAAAGTCACTTTATGTTATAAAGTCATTTACTTTATAAAGTGACTTAAGTGACTACAGGACGGAAATTGTGTTTTATCCCACATTCCTTGTTTCGTTGTTTTTCCCTCACTTCAAGGTTATAAAATAAGGAGCTTGCATTGGGATTTACACACAAGAAGTTTATAAAAAAAATACACCATATTCTGGTTACTTTAATGTGATTGGTCTGAAGCTCTGAGGACAAAATCCTTCAAGTTTAGTTTTCCAACGAAGATTGGACATCATCCCAGTCTTTTGTCTTATAAGTAATACACCATACAGGCAAAATTTGGCAAGTTAAAAGAAATCTCAGTGGATAGTTGGAGGTATGTGCAGTTGTAATACCTATTTGTGTGAGCATGTTTTCTGATCTCCATTATTGGAAGGCTTAATCTTGGCTGAAAGGATGAACGTTTAGAATAGGGGGTGAATGAGTTTTTTTTGAAGTACCATTGTGGCAGTTGGAAGATATTACAATAGGAAGAAATACAGCATTTGGGACTCCTATTACATTCTAAATGTCTGAACTCACGGGTCTGCTACTCTCGGCAATATAAAGTGCCAACAAAAAGGTCATCACATCTGGACAGTGCTGGGACTCTTGTGGAAACCGCGGGTTGTACTAGGAAGCACGGGAAGTAGCATCGTCATTAAGCAAGGCGCAGCACTCCACAACCGGCAAGAAATAGCACAGCAGCTAGCCTCATCCAGTGACAAGGTCTCACACCCAGAACCAGTGGATAAGCTTGGACGTGATTGTTCTTTACAGGTTTGTTGTTTCCTCATTCTTCAGTCAAGGTGGCTGGTGGGAGCAGCATTAGTTAGTTAGGGGGAGCTCGACATTGGTCACATGGTATTCGAGTATAGACCATCCCTCAGTCGTTGTCAAATGAGTATGGGTCTATCACTATTTGCCTCTACATACTGATCACATTGTTAGTTGTTTTCAGATTATAATGGTTGTTCATTAATTTAATATCATATATTGTTGGAAATATTGAATATTAAGTTCAGTTTGATACCATTTTTTTGTGATGAAATCTGGATTGTTATTAGTTAAGTGCATCAGTTCCTAGTATAGGAACTAATACGAAGTGGTTTAGGCTGTTCAAAAAGTATTTTTCTGAAAGTACTAGAGCTTGTGGGATAACTGTATGACAAATTACCAGTTACAATCAGAACTCTCTGATTAGAATTAGCCAAGAATATTATAGTGGCATCAGAGCCACAAGACCTGCCATCTTGTGGGACATAACAGATATTTTGCAAAACAATCTTTATCCAAAATGACAACCAGGAATGAGTAGAAGACAACATAAATTCAGTCACCTACAGCCGGAACAAGTAGATTCTTCAAACCATATTGAGATTGAAGATAGTTTTACAGTGGATGAGGAAATAACATTTGGAACAGGTGAACAAACTGATATTACTCAACAGGTTGATCATTTGGCATAGGCTAAACCGGAAAACAACGTTCAAATGGCACATAATAAAATTGAACAGGACAAGGAAGTTCGGGAAATGTTCCAGGCTACCAAAGATGGATAGAACAACATTGCTAATGATCTTCAGCAATTAGCAGGTACTATGCAGCAGTTGGTCCCGGTCCATAGAAGAGCTCCAAGCCATCACAGCGGAGGCAGTAGTATAGCTGGATCTCCCCGTGCAGCTAAAGCTCCCACATATAACACTGACAGGCCCTTAATGCCAATTTTTAATGTAGAAGAAGAAGCAATACCACACATAACACTGACACTCAACAGGTTAATGTAGAAGAGGAAATAACATTTGGAACAGGTGAACAAACTGATATTACTCAACAGGTTGATCATTTGGCATAGGCTAAACCGGAAAACAACGTTCAAATGGCACATAATAAAATTGAACAGGACAAGGAAGTTCGGGAAATGTTCCAGGCTACCAAAGATGGATAGAACAACATTGCTAATGATCTTCAGCAATTAGCAGGTACTATGCAGCAGTTGGTCCCGGTCCATAGAAGAGCTCCAAGCCATCACAGCGGAGGCAGTAGTATAGCTGGATCTCCCCGTGCAGCTAAAGCTCCCACATATAACACTGACAGGCCCTTAATGCCAATTTTTAATGTAGAAGAAGAAGCAATACCACCACCAGCTCCAAATTTATTACCGGACAATGTTATGGCAACGTTTGATGAGTGGAATTTGTTTCCGAATCCAATTAAACAAAATCTGACCTTTGTCCAGTATTTAAATCAGAAAAGAGAGACTGATAGGCAGCAGCAAGATTGGAGATTGAGAGCACCTAACAGAGACCTAAAACATGCTATGAACAAATTAACTCTCCCCACCTTTGATGGCAGCAGTCAAACTTCCACTAGAGCTTGGATACACGAGCTTGATACCTATTTTGACACTTGAACCCATGGCTGAAGCGGAAGCCATCAGATTTGCAACAATGCACCTTGAGGGAGCTGTGTATGATTAGTGGCATCATGGATTAGTCACCCAGGATCATGGCCTTATATATGAGATTTTCAGCTCCAAGCTGATTACTCGCTTTGACAGGAAAGATATTGAAGTCTATTATAGGGATTTGGCTCAGTTACATCAAAGTGGGCCTTTGGATTAGTTCATTGATGAGTTTCAGTGTATATCAGTTATAGTGCCAAATATGTCAGAACAGCGCAAGGTATGTTATTTACAGAGGGGTTACAGGACAGATTTAGGGTTTTGGTTAAGATACTTAAACCAAACACCCTGGATGACGCAATTAAGATCGCCAATGATCTGGATTCACCTTCATCGATATTACAACCTCCCAAGAAACCCTACAGAGGATCTACATGGAGCCAAGGAATCAAAAACCAACAAAAACCAAATCCTCCCAAATTGGATTTTGAAACTCGTAATGAACTCAAGAGGAAGAAATTGTGCTTCACTTGCAGGGAACCTTGGACCCCCGACCACAGATGCCTTGGTAAAGGCAAGATTTACTATGTTGAGGTTCTTTCCGAGGATGAAGGGGAGCAACAGGAAGGTGAAGATGTTGAGGACAGCGAGGAAGAAGAAGTTGAGGAACAGCCCCTTAAAGATAAAAAGAAGGCCACTATGGAACAACCTCCGGTTATAGCCACTCTTTCTAGTGATCCGGCATGTCATCCTTTTAGAGTGAAGGGTGTGGTTAAGGGTCAGCGCATTGTTTTCCTTTTGGATACAGGAGCCTCCCATAATTTCATTAATACACAGATGGTATCTAGGAGAGGTTAGCAAACAATTGACATACCCAAGTTTGAGGTGACGGTAGCAGGCGGAGAGGTTTTGAGATGTACAGAGAAAGTAACCGGTCTTCAGATTCAGTTTGACGATTATCTTTTGGAGACTGATTTCTATGTTGTTGATTTGGATGGTTTGGACGCCATTCTGGTTAGGTAGTGGTTAAGGACTCTCTGCAAGTACACTTTTAATCACGAGACCATGCAGTTGGAATTCTCACAGGGTGATCGATTAGTAGTCCTAAAAGCCATACCAAATAGTGGATCTAGATTGATAATAGCTCACCGGATGGAAGCCATTTTGAGGCATGATGATACGGAATGGGCAACATAGTGCTTCATCTCTTCGAAGGAGAAACGGGATACAGGGCAGCAATACCATTGTGATATTTAGACGGTCCTAGACAAGCACAAGAGGGTGTTTGAGGATATATGTCTAGGAAGTCCACCAGATAGGGGATTTGAGCATATCATCGAACTAGAGGAGGTTGCCAAACCCATCATTACCACTCCTTATCGTCACCCCAGGCACTATAAGTAGGAGATAGAGAAGACGATCAAGGAACTTCTAGATATAGGACATATTAGACCCACTTCTAGCCCCTTTGCCTCTTCAATGGTGTTGGTTAAGAAGGACGGCACCCTTCGGTTGTGTATAGATTACCGCAAATATATGATTCCCCGCATTGATGAGTTACTAGATGAGCTTTATGGGGCTGTTTATTTCTCAAAGATAGATCTTCGATCAAGATACCACCAGATAAGAGTCTGAGAGGAGGATGTGCATAAGACAACTTTCAGATGCCACTACGAACACTATGAGTTCTTGGTGATGCTATTTGGGCTCACTAACGCACAAACCACTTTCCAATCATGCATGAACCATATTTTCAAAAAACAGCTAAGGAAGAGTGTGTTGGTTTTCTTTGATTACATATTAATTTTTAGCAGGACTTGGGAAGAACATTTGCAACACTTGGATGACATCCTCAAACTCATGGAGGAACATTTTTTATTTGCAAAAGAGTCTAAGTGCGAATATGGGTTAATGGAGATTCTCTATTTGGGTCATGTGATTGGTGCCAAGGGGGTTAAGGTGCATCAAGAAAAGATGCAGGCAATCTTGGATTGGCGACCTCCGAGAGATGTATCTTAGTTGCTAGGTTTCCTTGGTCTTTGTTCCTATTACTTGCGATTTGCCAAAGGTGTTTCCCAGATAGCAGCACCCCTTACCGATCTGACACAGAAAGGGACATTTAGTTGGACAGAGGATTCAAAGGCAGCTTTTGATAAACTGAAACAGGTGATGAGTACATGTCCAGTGCTAGCACTTCCTAATTTTTCTAGACCCTTTGTTTTGGAGTGCGATGCTTCGGGAAGCAGAATAGGGGTAGTATTGATGCAATATCGTCACCCCATTGCTTTTGAGAGCAGGAAACTTATGGGCAGCGAATTACTATATTCCACTTATGATAAGGAGATATTAGCCATAATGCATCCCTTAGCCAAACTTAGGCAGTACTTGGTGGGAAGTAAATTTACAGTGAAGATTGATCATAACAGCTTACGCCACTTCCTAGAACAGAAGGAATTGAATGAATGACAACAGAAATGAGTCAGCAAGATCCAAGCTTACGATTTTGACATTGAGTATGTCACGGGGAAAAAAAACATAGTTGCTAATGCTCTTTTCCGAAGACCCCCAGTGCTAGAGTGCTACACCATTTCCGAGATTTCAGCAGATTGGAGGTACCAGCTGTTAGTGGAGTATTCTAAAAATGCTCACACATGTCAGATTATGGATGGTATACTTCAGGATGAGCGGTACAAGGTAATGAATGATGTTATATATTACAAAAGAATCTACCTAGTACCGAATCTAAACTAAAAGGGGATATTATGCACACCATACACGATGCACCATCAGCAGGGCACCCAAATTTTTTCAAAACCTAAAGCAGATTAGGTAGAGATTCTCTTGGAAGGGACTAAAGGACGATGTATTGCAGCATGTTAGGGAGTGCTAGACTTGTCAGCAGAACAAGTCTGAACAAGACTTCCCTGCAGGTTTACTTCAGCCTCTCCCTATTCCAGCTCAAAGGTGGGAGAGTATTTCCATGGATTTTATCACAGGGCTGCCCAAGGTCCAGGGCAAAGATTGCATTTTTGTTGTGGTAGATAGACTGACTAAGTTCGCGCACTTCTTTGCAATTGTTGCGGATTGGTCAGCCTCTCAGGTGACTAAGTTGTTCTTTTGAGAGGTTTTCCGTCTCCATGGGTTACCCAGGACTATTGTGAGTGACAAGGACAATAGGTTTCTCAGCACCTTTTGGCAGGAGATTTTCAGATTAACAAGTACAAAGTTGACTCCTAGTACTAGCTATCACCCGCAGATGGATGGTCAGACCGAAATAGTGAATAAATGGGTGGAAGGGTGTTTGAGAAATTACATTGCAAGCCAGCACAGAGCTTGGGTTAAGTGGTTGTATTTGGGAGAGTATTGCTATAACTCCACTTATCATATGTCTATTCGAATGACTCATTTTCACGCCCTTTATGTTTACGAGCCTCTCGCTTTTATTGATTTGGCCTTACAGGACAAAAGGGCACCATTGGCCAAAGATTGGATTATGGATCAGCAGGACATCCTCAAAGCTTTCAGGAATAATATTCAGCAGGCACATAACTAGCAGAAGTTATATGCTGATTGGCATCGTACTAAGCGAAGTTTTGAGTTGCGTGACAGAGTTTTTCTTCATCTACAACCGTATAAACAGAGCTCCTTGAAGAAAAGTGGATTAGAGAAACTTAAGCCCAGATTTTACGGACCTTACTGCATCACCAAAAGGGTAGGAGAGGTTGCTTATGAGTTGGATTTGTCAGGTGATAGCCGAATCCACAATGTTTTTCATGTTTTGTGCCTCAAGAAGGCCGTGGGCCAGCAGATTGTGCCTTCAAAGAGTTTGCCCCCACTTGATGAGGTGGGTAAGCTTGTTTTGATGACGGAAGAAGTGATTGAAACCAGGGAGAGGAAGCTGTGTAATAGGACTGTCAAGGAATATCTAGTTCGATGGAAAGACTAACCATATGAGGACGCCACCTAGAAAGGTGAATCTATTTTGCAGCACCCAACATTGAAATAGCTTGAGGGCAAGCAATCCTGGGAAGGGAGGACTATCATGTCCCCTTCTCCGCACTAGTGTTTTGGCGCCAAGTTAATCTATCTCCACATCCAGATAGATTAATGGCATTAACTAACAGGATGCCTACCAATCACATCAGAGATTTTATTATATGTACTTCAATTATTTTATTAAAGTGTGTGGATAAAGTCACTTTATGTTATAAAGTCATTTACTTTATAAAGTGACTTAAGTGACTACAGGACGAAAATTATGTTTTATCCCACATTCCTTGCTTTGTTGTTTTTCCCTCACTTCGAGGTTATAAAATAAGGAGCTTGCATTGGGATTTATACACAAGAAGTTTATGAAATCAATACACTTCATATTCTGGTTGCTTTAATGTGACTAGTTTGAAGCTCTGAGGACGAAATCCCTCGAGTTTAGTTTTCCAAGGAAGATTGGACGTCACCCGAGTCTTTTGTCTTAGAAATAATACACCATACAGGCAGAAATCGGCAAGTTAAAAGAAATCTCAGTGGATAGTTGGAGGTATGTGCAGTTGTAATACCTATTTGTGTGAGCACATTTTCTGATCTCCATTATTGGAAGGCTTAATCTTGGCTGAAAGGAAGAACGTTCAGAATAGGGGGTGAATGAGTTTTTTTTAAGTACCATCGTGGCAGTTGGAAGATATTACGATAGGAAGAAATACGGCATTTGGGACTCCCATTATGTTCTTAATGTCTGAACTCATGGGTCTGCTGCTCTCGGCAATATAAAGTGCCAACAAAAAGGTCATCACATCTGGACAGTGCTGGGACTCTTGTGGAAACCACGGGTTGTACCAGGAAGCACAGGAAGTAGCATCGTCATTAAGCAAGGTGCAGCACTCCACAACTGGCAAGAAGAGCATGGCAGCTAGCCTCATCTAGTGACAATGTCTCACGCCCAGAACCGGGTGGATAAGCTTGGACGTGACTGTTCTTCACGGGTTTGTTGTTTCCTCATTCTTCAGTCAAGGCGGCCAGTGGGAGCAGCATTAGTTAGTTAGGGGGAGCTCAGCATTGGTCACATGGTATTCAGCTATAGACCAACGTCCCTCAGTCGTCGTCAAATGAGTACGGGTCTGTCACTCTTTGCCTCTGAATATTGATTACATTGTTAGTTGTTCTCGGATTATAATGGTTGTTCATTAATTTAATATCATATACTATTGGAAACATTGAATATTAAGTTCAGTTTGATATCATTTTTTTGTGATGAAATCTGGAATGTTATTAGTTAAATGCATCAGTTCCTAGTATAGGAATTAATACGCAGTGGTTTAGGCTGTTCAAAAAGTATTGTTCTGAAAGTACTAGAGCTTTGTGGGATAACTGTTTGACAAATTACCAGTTACAGATCAGAACTCTCTGATTAGAATTAGCCAAGAATATTACACATGCGCTACCTAAGACAAACAATACCTAGTGGGATCCAAATTTGTGGTCAGAACAATCTCAATTACTTTTTGGTGCAAAAAGATCTAAATGAGCGACAACAAAAAAGGGTAAGCAAGATTTTGGCTAACGACTTTGATGTTGAGTATGTAAAGTGCAAGGAAAATGCAATTGTTGATGCCTTGTCTTGGAAACCAGCACTCTGCTCTCTCATTCAGATTTCAACAGACTGAAAATCTCAACTCTTGACTCAATATGCTAAGGATACATTTGCTTCTGATTTGATCGATGACAAGATACAAGATGACAAGTAAACTGTTTTGAATGGTATTGTTTATTATGAAGGTAGACTTAATCTTGTAACAAATTCCAAGTTGAAGGCCAAGATTTTGAGGGAATTACATGATGCACCTTTAGCCAAACACCCTGGTTACTTCAAAACCTATCGCTAGATTTGTGAGAGGGTTACCTGGAAGGGAATGAAAGATGATGTATTGGAACATGTTAGAGAGTGCTTAACTTGTGAACAGAACAAGTCAAAACAGACATTTCCTGCAGACATACTACTACCACTTCCAATACCTGAGCAGAAATGAGAAGGGCTATCAATGGATTTCATCACACGTCTATCCCAAGTGCAAGGGAAAGATTGTATCTTTGTAGTTGTGGACAGGTTAACAAAAGATTATTTTCACTTCTTTGCAATCGCTACCAGTTTTTCAGCATCCTAGGTTGCTGAATTATTTTTCTTGGAGGTTTTCAGGTTGCATGGTCTACCTAAGACCATTGTGAGTGATCAAAACAGAAGATTCATCGATATGTTTTGGCAAGAGTTGTTTTGATTGGCAAGTACAGATTTGACTCCAAGCACTAGTGACCACCCTCAAGCAGATGGACAGACAAAAATTGCAAACAGGTGGGAAGAGGGTTACATTAGAAACCATGTTTTGGGATAGCAACGTGCTTGGGTAAGATGGCTTCACTTAGGTGATTTTTGTTGCAATACCACCTATCATATGTCAATTGGCATGTCTTCGTTGGGCCTTGTACAGGTATGATGTATTATCATTCATAGACCTGGCATTTGATGACAATAATTTCCTCATACAAAGAAGACAATTCAGATTTATAAAGATATCCTAGCACTAAAAGATGACATCCAGCATGCCCAAGATCAACAGAAAACATATGAAACTAGGCATAGAGTGGAGAGAACATTTCAAGCGAGTGAAAAGATGTGACTCTCCCTCACATTGGAAGATATAAAGGGGAGAAGGTTTCCTTTAATGAGAAATCCACAAGAGTTCAATCAGGAGAATATTTTATTACTCTCAAAGGCAGCAACAAAAAGTGATGACTCATTCTTATGAAATATGGTTTTGTTTCACCAATAAAGTATGAAGAGGAGATGTGGTTTACCAACCCCCCAAAACAAGTAACCCACCCCAAGGGGATGGAATTGGTCATAGATGGATATTCCTATCTCTTGAGGGCCAAGAGGCAAATTGATTGCCCCAAGCGATGAAATTAGTCATAGTTGGACATTTTTGCCACTTGTGGGATGCCCCAAAGGATGGAATTGGTCACAGTTGGGTGTTCATGTTGCTTGTGGGATAAGGCAAAGTTGCCATGATGTGAATGATATGTGCCCTTGAGCTTAGTTGGGTTGGGCAGTCTACTAGCACCCTATTGAAGTTCCTACCAAGATGAATTTATGATTGGTTATAGGATGGTCATAATGCTTATCTTAATATCCTTCTGCACTAGCTAATGTATATGTACATTATTTTATCAAAAATGTTAAAGTCTCACAAAAATCACTTTATTGGAATTGTTGTTTATGTGTAAAATATGAAACTTCAATTTTGGATGCATTACATTATTTATTTGAGTGAATTGAATCCTTCAAATTCTTTGTAGAGACAATAAAGATGGGAATAAATATAAGCTAATAAAATTAATAACAAAACTAAAGGTATTAAGTAAGAAATTTCTTCATTTTTGAAAACAATTTCTCACCCATTTAAGGATATAGAGAATAACCTAATGAAGAAAGTCAAACTTGCAAAAACATTTATCAAGCAAGTGAAGGAATACCCTGCCAGTACTGCAGGGTTTAATGAACATAGAATTAATGAAATAGACAAGTTTGTGGATCTTGAAACGCAAGAATAAAATAAAGATGAGCAATCTGCGGTGGGAAAAGAAAGGGTTCTGAGTATAAATGAGACCTAGGTAAACAACACATATATGTCCAGCCCTCAGAGAAATCAAAGCAGCCATCTCTATAATCCTTGGGAGAGACTTTATCCCTTCCTAGGCCTCTATGGATGTCCCTTTAGGGGTAGAGTCCCTTTAGGGGTAGGGGCCCCTGCATAAACAGATTATTGTAGGGGGGATGCACCACTGCACCGGTTCAATCTCTGCAGATCCATACTACACATGGGTGGCAATAGACTTGCCCCAGAGGGGTAGGCCGCAAAGGCTTCTATACGTAACATGAAGAATAGAAGAATAGGGCCAGGCTAGATCCGATCCCGGGTTGGGTGGGAACTATCTATCTATCTATAGTTGCCCCTCCCCAGCCGAATAGTAGGACTACCCACAATTATAATTCTTGGTAGAGACTTGATCTCTTCCAAAGCCTCTATGGATATCCATTTAGGATTATCCACCTTCATACATATTTCTCCCCTCCAATCAAGCCCAAAGGCACAGAATGACTTTTTAGTCATTCAACCTCTTGGCCCCTATTTAGGGGTTGGCCTACTTGATGATGCATTAGTGTTGTTGTTGCTTTCTTGTTGTGACCAATAGAATCTACTATTAACTGTCTTAAGTTCTCCTCCCAACATGTATTAAAGACTATATGAGCCTCATTATATAACTGTATATAAATCCAATTTATGTTCTTCAAATGTAATTGTGAAAACGCTTTACGACTGAGTTATCCTTTATCTCTCTGCATCTTGAATATTTTCTGTATAATGACTTTAACCTCCAAGATGGCAGGATCGTGCTCTGATACCACTGTCATGTCCCCATTTTGGATACCTTGGAAGTAATGGCCCATTTGGTTCGTGGAATTAACAAAACTGGATTTTGTTTCACATCCAGAATTTGTCAAAATTTAGATTTCTAATTTGAAATTGGGTTTTGGGGAAATAGTTGGACCCATTTGGTTCACCTGGAAGATGAGTGGAAAGATAGATCTTTTGCTTTTGGTTCTTGAAATTGGAATTGGAATTAGACGCATGCCAAGGCAAAGAACATAGTTTGCCGCATCTAAAGATTTGTTGTCCAATGAAGCATTTGCAGCATAAGGCGATAGTGCACGTGTCATCTTGTTCATCTTGAAAGTGATCTTCATGTCGGCAAAGCATCCACCCTTGCCGTCAATTTACCAATAGCGCTATGTCTCATTCAGGTTCAAAAACTCCTGGTCGCTGCTCTAATTACCGATAGGGTTATCTGTCGTGCAATTGTTGTAACCCGGCCGGTCCACCTGACTAGGGTTATTCGTCATGCAGTTGTTGTAACATTGTGTCGGTCCTTTTGGTACCTAAATGCTGCAATTCAAAACAACACAGGAAAATTGGATCACCTAGACTAGGGTTGAAACTGCAAAAAATACTCCCGCAAAACACTACAATACTTATAGATCTAGTCTAACAAAACAAAGGACTGATTGTTCACCCAATCTGTATAGTTAACTCCAATGTTCCACTGTGATTGCCTCAACAATGTGATTCGTGGCTGATACACTCAGGGCACTCACCATTAGCAGGAAAGTTGGAACAATAGAATGGTAAAAAAAAAATTAGGTTAACAATGTAATGTTGTCACTAGACTTGAAAAATGAATAGATTGTAATTGTTTTCCAATCCTCAAAACGTGGAATAGGAAGTCATTTTCCAATTCCAAGTATTTCAAGGAAGAGTAGAAACCTGAATTTCAGGTAAAATTAGAATTCCGAAGTTCCAATTCCATTTTGCCATTTTAGACACAAACTCCAAACTTGACAAATCCAGTATTGGCAAAAGCCAATTTTGATCAAATTTCACTAACCAAATGGGCCCTAAGGGATAATAAACTTGAATTCCTTATTCTCATCGTGAATTACAATCCCATTCTTTTCTAAAATCTCATATAGTGATGATATAATAAGGTCAGTAAAATGTCAAAGACTGATATCAATGCTCCTTCCTATCTCAGATTTAGTCAATCAAAAGCAGCCTTAATGAGTTGTTTATCGTAGATAAATCTATACTCGATGATTATTATGGTCTCTTCTGTATCAGGTATGTTAGAAACATTATGCAAGATGATCTCCCCTTATAGTTGCCTATTATAGTTATATTTCTATGCTGAATGTCAATAAGGCAAATCTTCAAATAAAACAATCTTAAATAGGGCGACTGGTTATTAGAATCTGTTCTGAATGTGACAAGAGCTTAATTAGTGTTTGTTGCTGTGAGTAGCAAGATCTGATATTTTATGGATTCTATCCATCTAGACTCTGATGTTTTATATTGATCTAATTTATTATATGCAGCCAAACAGCACAAAGAGGCAATAATAGATAGTTGATGAGAAGGGGTCAGAGATCACTTCCACATAATCAGATAAAACCAAACACTATTCGAAGGGCCCTATCAAGATATGTATGGTTGGGAAGCACAGATGATATACAATTCAGTATGATCTCAGAACGGTTTAATTCTGCTAATGTTGATCTAAGCTATTTCTGAATATGGTCTGCTCTCAGTATTTGTCCTTTGATCTGTAATCAATTAAGGAAGGCAAAAAAGGAACAAATAAATAAAATAAGCCTGCATTATGTTTCATGCTGATATTTTGGATGATACAAAAATCTATGCAAAGTTATAGTAATCAGATCTACTGACAGTGTAGACATTTTGAGAGGATCATAAATAGTTGTATGTCTCATTTCTGTCATTGTAATGGTCTAAAGAGATATTGTCTTTACTGTGTACTGCTCTTGTATAAGTGATTTACTGTTCTTGTTTTCAAAGTTCTATGTCATGATATTTTCTGGAAAGAATAAAGTATATTACAAAAAATGGCATCTCCAAGTACCCCGATCTCCTGGTGACTAGAGTATAAATGCAGGAGTGCATGTATGTTTGAGTGCATAGATGCATGCATTTGTGTGTGGATGTCTGGAAGGGTGTATATGTGAATGCACATATGAGTGTATATATTTATTCACATCTGCACATGAATGCACACATGCATAAATGCATGTTACATAAACATTACATATACACACGTATCTATGAATATGCATATATATCCATGTGTGCATGCATGTATATTGGATTGGATAATTCACTATTGTTAAATATAAAATATTTGGAAATTTGGGAATATAACGAATTCCAACTTATATTATATATTATGATTCATTACTTCAAGAAGCAACTTAGGCATTGCAGGAAAACTTCAATAGAGGCTAAACCTGCTCCCTAGATTTACATTGACTTAGAGTAATGGAAAAGCGGGAATGTAATTCTTGGACCGTGTATAGCAAATCTGAAAACAAATGCACTATTTGCCATTAAAGAGGGAGGTGTTAATTCTTAAGTCCTCTTCATGCTCAATAGCCACTTCAAATCTGTCTATTAGGTAACAAGAAATGACTGGAAATAATGAGGGTCTAGTTTAAGTGTTTCTATCCAGGAGTAGTGTTGGCCTTGTTTTTCACCTTTCATAATTTTGTTGCATCTCATTGTGAAAACCCAGTGGATTTATGTTTTTAAGAGATAAGGTGTGTTAAAAACCCTAGATGAAAATTTTAAGTTTCATTAAACCCTTATCATTATGCCCTAGTTTTCAAAAATGGGAAAGTACTATTTTATTTTGAAAATTACACAGAAGGCTTTTTGCTTTAAGAATCTTTGTTTACCTTTCCGTGTTTATTTTTTAAATTACTTTCCCGAAAATCTTTTGTCGTTAACCTTTGTTTTAAACCGTGGTTTTAACCTCATGTTGTTTCCCTAAGTGTTCTTTGAAACTGTTTTTAACCACAGAGGGGGTTTACCTTTACAAACCATTGATCAAAGAAAGATCAACAATGAGCACTTTCCCACAAATTGAAAGTGCCCAAACTTCAGCAAATGCGGGGAAGCGCCTACATGACATCTGTACTTGATGATGCCAGTTCTTTGATGAGCCGCAAAAGTTGGACATGTCAAAATAAGTTCAGAGTTGTCAGATGGTTATTAGGACATGCTGGAAAATTTGAGCCATTTCATTGGTCGAACTGGATGTTGGGATTACTTTTAAATAATAAAACATTGCACTGTCGATCGTTTGAAGATTGATGGTGAGTGCTTCCTCATAATTTGAAGATGCACGAGCTTATGAAATGTGGGAAAGCGCCCTAGTGACGTGTAATTGATGAGGTCTTGGGCCCCCCGGTTTGAAAAGGTGTTGGAATAGTTGGAAAATGTCAGGGCACGCTGGAAAAGATAACTCATTTTTATTGGTTGTTGTTGCTGACTAGATTGCAAACAAGGTGAATCTTATGGGACCGTTGATCATTTGAAGATCAACCGAGAGCGCTTCTCTGCTTTATAGAGATGTCTAAGGTTTAACGAAAGTGGGGAAGCGCCTGACTGACATGTGGATAGGTGGGGCCAGTCGTTCAAAGGATGGCCTAGTAATGTTGAGTTGGGACGTGTGCTGAGATGTCTTATGCCAATTTGTTGAGTAGTCTACGTGTTTAATGAGTTGGAGGGTGATTGTGTAAGTGGGCCCGAAATATTAAAAGCAAATGCAGACATTCCAAAGGTTTTCATGATCGTCGATCTTATGAAGATCTACGATTGGCACTTTCCCGCAATTTGAACTTGTTCGACCTTTAACAAATGCAGGGATGTGCCTTGTTGACGCGTGGCCAGTTTCACAAAAAGGTAATGCAATCATTTAGAGTTTAAAGCTAAGTCATCTGATTCTTGGAGATCGAGGATTGAATTTTAAACTCCACGGCGCAACAAAATATGACTATTGAAGCATTAATTCTAATCAATGCTATTTTGTGTGAGGTTAATGTTGTAGTAAGAATTCTGATTTTCCATTATTGAATAGTAAGGTTGTAGAATTCTCACAAAGCAAAGATTTTTAGAGCTAAGGGCAAAAATTTCCAAGGGTTTCGATTTACTACTAAGCGATTTTCAAAGGAGGAAAACAAGAAAATAGAGCGAGTTTTTTTTGGGTTTCTGGAAAATTGAGAAATTATATTCGTAATAGGATAATTATCAAACATGCCTCCATGAAAGGATTTTTCAGGGAACCTAGATTATTTAAAAAGAGTTATGCATGATGATTTCTTAGAACAAATGCCACAATCCATGAATGAGCTTGCTAGGGGAAAAGAGTTTATTCCAAAGAACCCTAGGTTATTGGTCAGTGAGGGTTTTTATGATAAAACAAACTAGTTGAGAGATGCCGAAGTATCTATTGGAGGATTAGAGCTTCTCCGTAAATGGTTTGCAGAAAGAAGACTAGATACTCCCTTAAATAATGTATGGGAATTTGACATAGGCAAATTAATTATCCTAGGAGTTTTCTTTGATAATGATTTGCTTGCAATAATGTCGAAGAAATATGATTCAATTACCAGGATTGTGAAGAATCATGCTGGTGATAATCTTTTTAGGGTTTCACCAAAATTGATCAGAGAGGTTCTTAAATTAAACCCTAACCATGCAGTCCATGAGAAGATAGACATGGAAGACCTCCAGGCTAGGTGTGATGCACAAAGAGTATATCTAAGCAGAGGACCATTACAAGAGCATTTTATCAGAATAGAATCATTGCCCCTGGTTACACCAAACACTCCAGAGCCTTTGTTGAAAAAACATTTCAACCCTAGAGCACAGGCGTTGTATTTTTCTCTCTGCAAAATCTTTGGCATGGATAAGCAAGACCACATCCCAGGTTCCCTTGTCTTCATCATTGCTCAAACTTTTCAATATGGTATGAGTTCTATTTTTGGCTTTGCTACTCTCTTGGCAGAAGAAATTCATACTGGGTTAATAGGTATTGTGAAGGTTAAAGTTAATAAGCCCTTTTGTTGGTACTCCATGCTGATGTACATATGTTTGTATAAGGGAGTTAGCTTTTTCTCTAAAGAAATGAAGTTGGAATTGGAAAGAGATGGAGAAAAGCTCCCTATCCAATTGTGGAGTGCAAATATGACATGGGAGGTGATTGATGCAAGTTTTGTCAGATTTGACAAGTATTTTGCCTCCAGGCTTAGAATGTTAGTAATAGGGGATAGCCCTAGAATACCACAGCTTCTACTAGAATTAATTAGACCAAAAGATCATGCTAAAGGGTTGATGGTGAGTCACAATTGGGGAGACATCATCCTATATGCAGTGTCTATTGTTTTTAGAATTTATGGTTTTCTTGGAAAACCACATGTGCTACCCTATCAAGTGCCTTTGAAAGTAGGGATTGCTGAGCTTCTATGGTAGGTAGGATCAATTGAAGAAAGAGAATTGTTGGGAAAATCTAAAGGTACTTTCTTTCCCCAAATTACTATTGTGCACAACTTTGTTCTTGTCAAGAAGGGATGGAGGTACTTGGAGAAGTTTTTAAACAAATATCAAATGGCTCAATCCCATGCCCGTTTTATAGACTTGGAGGACAAACTCAAAAGAACAATCTTGTATCTGGTAGATAAGATTGACTGGCCTACATTTTATGAGCAATTGGTAAAGATAATGGATATGTGGAATGAGATAAAAGGTAGTGAGGATGCTTTGAAGCCAATTATGAATAAATGGGTAGTAGGGATAAAGATGTCACTCTTTTATGTGTTTCAATTATTAGTTTGTCCTGTGTACAAATAGAAAAAAACCTTTGACATGACTAATGATCTCTCTGATTTTGATGATAAGAGGGTTGCAGTGCAAAAGAGAATCATAATCTGTTTCTCAAAGTATCTTGCTGAAAATTTTAAACTTTTCCCCCATGCACTCAGGAAAATAGATAAATCAAAAGACAAGAATGGGCCAAAGAATTAGATGATTTGTTATGCCTTAGAATTAATGGGGTCATTGTAATGTCCCTTTTTGGGGACATTAGAAATATTAAAGGGGACATCGTTATAAAATTAAAAATTGACTATGAGAGCTAAGACTTTATTTATTAAAAGTCAAATTAATATTCCAAGTTGGCAAAAGATGACAAGGGAAGATAAGACGAAAGGCCAGAAAAGGAAGTCGAAGAGTCACAACTGCAAGAATAAAAGAAGAAGAGACCCTTTCATTTCGTATGCTTGATTTACTATTCAGATTTTTTGTTCTCTCTTGTGAGAGTTTTCAGAAAGCTTCAGCTTTCAGCTAGTGTGAGGACGTAGCCCCTCATGCAGGCAAGTAGTGGACGAAAAACCATTGTCGGAGGAGATATCATTTCAAGTGTCTCGGTTGTGCTTACAGGTTCTTCTCTTAGTTTCCAATCTGACTGTAGAACTATGTTTAAGATTGGATTTATAGTTGTTGGTTATTGTATTGCTGTTGTATAATACAATAACGTTTAGTTGTCGGTTGTTATATTGCTGTTGTAAAAGGCAATATCATTATTTAAGGAATTATAAGAGTTTTTTGGTTTAATCATACCAATTTGTAATCCATGGTTGCATGTTGATATTTTGAATGTTATTGTGAAATAACAGGTTATATTTATCTGAAGAATCTTCTGGTTTATTATAGCACTGTCTCTCAGTTTTGTGTACAACCAAATCTGAATGTTAAACCTGAGGAAAGTGATTTAACTGCAAAATTCTATTGGCTTTTCGAATGTGTTGTAAATTATCCGCAAGGTTTTATTTCTAAGTGTATTGTTAAGGGAAATCCAGCAAATATCCTATTCGGGACATTATAGTGGTATCAGAGACAAAAATCCTGCCATCCTGTGGAATCACGCGACACGCAAGAAATCGGCAAGACAATAAAAATTACAATGGAACAGTCTATGGAGGTAAGGAAAGATTTGAGTTAGTTGATTATTTCCAAATCTGTGGGTTTCTTTGGCAAAACCGAGCTTTCTGATTTACTGTGTCTTGTTGAAGAACCAAACTGGGCATAGTAGTAAGAGGAATCCATTAAGGAGTCCTTGGCAACCTTGTTCTTTCATGGTTGTCATATTGGGAACTTCCACACCTTCTCTTTTAACAAGTCTGTGTGATATAGCTTAGATGTTGAGTATTATTTCCTCCACAGTCGGAATACTGGTTGAGGACGTGTATTGATACACAGACGACTGGAATAATAAAGGTGTTTCAAGTTTCTGGATGCCGTGGGTTGCTTCTGAACTCGTCCAGGGTTAATGCACAGGTGTTAGTTTACGGAATAGGCAGAGATCAAGTTGAAAAGTAATAGGCACCCAGCAAGAAGGTACAGAGACATCATTTTTTGAATGGTCATTCCAAAAGCAATCTGGACGTCCAATATACTGGCTGAATAATAGGAAAGAGATTCGTCCAAACTTATACACAGGAAACTCGTGGTCAGTGGAACGCTCAAGGAGCAGCAAGGTTACCGTGGCTAGGTATCTTGGACGGAGGGTTTAAGCAATAAGGAAGGTCAGGCGAATTAAACAATCGGGTCTGGAAGTTGCCTTGGAGGTAGGTGCTAGCAGTCTTGGTTAGTAAAGATATTAACTCCCTCTTTCGGGTCTATTGCGCCTTCAATCTCCTACCACGAGTTAGGCAAAGAGAACAGTATGCGGACGTGAGTCGGCTCCAGCATCAAACGAGTTTCTAAAGTATTGTGGACACCAGCGGCATTTTTTGGCTACTATACGGGTCTATTTCAAACCGTGGCATTGCACAAAGAAGAAAAACGATTTCTTTTTCATTGCAAGCAGCAGCAGTTAATTTGCAATTCATCAAATGTGGAATCGAGGCATAACGGTTAACGTATGCCAGGCAACAACTGGTTACACCTATCGTGAGATTCTTTGGCGCCAGAGAAGGTAATAGTTACGTGTAATGTTACATGTAACGTTCGTGGAGTTAATATTGCTTGATAACGAATCCATTGGAGGAAATAGTTGGAATTTGTAACACCAAAGAAGACGTGGAGCAATCTGCGGTTTGAGCATAATATTTATCATCTTGTGGAACACCTATTTAGGTATCAGATGGCAAAAATTGTTGTTATATCGTGTATTAACACCTCTGAATATTAGCGACAAGTGTCGAGACAGAGATGATGCATTTGTTCAGATAAATGAAGGATAACTGGCATGTTATATTCTAAAAGGGGAGGGTCGAGTTGTTTCTATTCTTTTACAATATGTTCAATTGTCAGTGGTAGTGAATTAGTTGAAGCCTTAGCTTGGGTTGGCATTATTCAAAGTCACTAAATCAAAGTGTGATTAATTGGCCATCGCACCTTCTATAGTGGCTCCACCTATCATGATTGGCAGTCGTTATCCTCTGGTCCAAGTTAAACAACTACAAAATCTTAGTGTAGTTTTCAAAAACGATACTAAGGTTGAGTGTTAGCTAGGCAAAACGTTTAGAATTCACTCGGAAAGTTGTTGTTACAGGTTGTTGTGGTCTTGGTCCAAATTTAGTGGTGCTTCCAGTAGATATTTTCGTCAGCCAATGCACAATAGCTGCACATATTGCCCGTTTGTTAGCTGCTCAGCGTGGGGCTTTAGATCCTAAAAATAATTTGATTGCACTTTCACTCAACGAGCAAGGCAATAAAGCATTTGAATGTGGAAATGCAGTTCAAGCAGAGCTCTTGTATTCACAGTCAATTGAATTGAAGCCATCGGGTGGTCAGCACTTCCTATATGCAAACTGGTAAGCTGCAAGATTAGCCATTGGTAAATGTTGGTTCTCTTTCAGATGCCAAGGAAGCTTTAAGAATAGCATCAAATTGGCATGTGGCTTTCACACGACTGGGTGATGCATACTATGCCTTAAGAGAATACGAAGCTACAGAACATGCATATTCATGTGCTTTAGCCATTTAGCCATCAATTTGTAGCTCGAAACCATTCAAGGCCCAAATTTAAAAACTTAAAGAAAAATTAGCTCTTTCAAAGGCTTTGTCTTGAATAGGTTGGTCAATATATATTCCAGTGCAAAGTTATTTCTTTGAAGAGGTGAGAAAATTCGTTGCCATTTCAGGGTATAGAACAGATTTGATCAAGTTTTCTACAATTCCATAAATCATTTGTTCAATCACCTCAGTACCAACAAATTCAGATGCTTACTCCACAGCAACAACAGATTGTGCTTGCACAAGGGAATTTATCATCACTGTCGGGTGCTAGTCTTCTTAATGAAATAGATAGCAAGAATCTTCGAATGATGTTTAGTAGTAGAAATGCTCCCATAAGCAAGGATTGTCAATCTAATGCAGTGGATGACATGGATAACAACACTGGTTCTCCAATGCAAGTTGCACCTCCACTTTCACGGGGTGCCACATCTAATCCAGATTTTGTGTTTAAGATGAAATTGGCTTTTCCACAGCATCAACAACAGCAGTTGCTTACCCAGCAGGCACAGCCAACACAGCATTCTCAAGTGGTTCATCCTCATCAGCAGCAGGATAAAACTAGAGCTGTTCTTACAGTTGATAGTAGCCTGTCGATTTCTTTTCGCGCAAATGATCAGGAATACAGTGTCCTAGCACCAACAGTAATGGTACAGGGAAGGCTTCTTCCAAAAGTCAAGATGGTAGGAAAAGAAAGCAGCCTGGTTCCTCTTCTAGTCCTGCAATTAGTTCTAGAATAGTGAATAATATTGGACCTTCTACAAGTTCTCCACCCTCAACACTGTCAAGCCAAACACCTGGCAATGTCATGTCGATGGCTGGTGCATTACAGCATAGTGGTGGTTCATCAAAACCTATGATTTTGTATGGGTCGGATGGAACACTTGCTTCTCCTTCTGCATCTCTGAGATCTTTGTCAATATCACTATCTCCTTGTATTCGAGAATCATTTGTTCCAACTCAAGTGGGTCATTTTTTTTTTTTATCATATAATGTTGCCGATGCTATTCATTCCTTGAAAAATGTCTTGCCTTCTGATTCTTGTAGTGCTTTGTCTAAGAAGACGAGAGAAGAATATGGCTCATACCAATTTGGAAGGAGATCATCTGAAAATAGCAGTGAAAATAGACAATGATTTGCGTGACAGAATAGCTCAAGATGAAGAAAACGAACAGCAAGGTAGGAATACTAAAGAGATGGGGATTTTAACTCCTTCCAAGAGTAGGGGAAAAGGAGAGATGGCATCTCTTTACAAAGATAAATCTCATTCAGAAGGTGACATAATGAAAAATGCGAAGTCGTAGAGTTTTGTACTTGAAATTGTAGAGCTTCCAGCAGACACAACTACCCAACCAGTTTTGGACCACTCAAGGACAGTACATGAAAAGGGAATCAATGAACCGATGCATTGTCAAGTGAATGTCAAAGATGTTGCAAATATCTCACTAAAAGAAGCAAAATTGATTATTAATTCCAAAAAACTACCCATCGAAAAAACTGAACATGGGTCATCAATAGATAATCAGATTTTGGATGCACCACTTCAAAGATGGATAGAAAGTATGACTACAGAGATACTCGATATGTATGTTGAATACCAAAAACTCCCTTCAAAGATTCAAAAAGAGTTACCCTTCATTGATTACATGGATTTCCATCCAAAGCTACAAAACAAGAATGATCTGGCAAAAAAGAAGTATTATGAATTGAATCGAGATCTTCTTACAAAAGAGCAATTATGTTTCACTCGTAAGCATGTTTGGTCTCTTGATCACATTTGGGACAAGAACAGGGAAGCAGAGACAACTCAAGAAGTGCAAACCAACATTGAGGGAGTTGAGAAATACACAGTTCAGCCTAAACCTGATGAAAAACATCAGTGAGAACCCACTTTGATTAATGGTAAGGATTATTCTAGCAACTTATCTGGTGATTCAGAGATTATTCTTGACAAGCAATTTGATGTGGTTGGTCCTATTCAAAATAAGAACAACTTAGAATCTTCATATGATGAGTTTTTGCATGGGAAAGATGACATTGCAGCAGTTTTTCCTTTGCATGCAAATCAAATGAACAAGAAAATTGAAGCCTACGATGATGTTATTACTTCTAGTATGCATAGTGTTGATTGGGTCAAACATGGTAATTCACTTTTTGAGATGGATGTTGATCGGATAATGGAGAATCTGCTATTCGAGTTTGATAGTGAGGAGCCTCAGATTGATACTTGTTGCAGCCAAGAGGTTGCTGCCTTGAGAGGACATAACGCTGATTACAAATCAGCCTTGGATAGAGATATGGTGAGCAGTTTAGCAAGAGAGCATTCAGTTAGCAGAGCAGTGTGGCAGTTGAGCAGCTTGGACACACCACCCATTATGGGCACTGAGAAGCAGGATATTGCAGACAGTTGAGAAGGTGGATGGCCCTTTTGTTTTTATCTAGGAGGAACTTCCCTGTGGTTAGTTAGGTTTCTAGGAGTTGGTTGGCAAATGGTTGAGTTCCCACAAGCATGTGACCACAGTGGTGCTAGTGATCTCAGTTGGAGTGAGATTCTCAGTTGGGTTGAGGATCTCCCCATATATGTTAGTAGTACATGGCAGGTTATTTTGACTGATTGTGCACATGGTGTGATTTGGGATCCAATTGTTGGCAGTATGTATCTATGGTTAAACAAGGATTTTACAGTAGTTCTTCTCAGTTTGAGGTTGGATGTGGTGATGATCAGAGTTGTACAGTTTACAAGTGCAACATTTCTTCATAGAGTAATATGGGATCCAGGGATCCAATTAACGGGTGGTTTGCAGAGTGGCACCTTGCTTCATAGTTCGGCCGAAATTGTTTTCAGTTTTGGCCTCAGGGTAAACTGCAGATTCATATGGGATCCTGGTACTAATTACTTGAGGGCAAGCAATCTCAAGGAGGGGAGATTTGTAATGTCCCTTTTTGGGGACATTAGAAATATTAAAGGGGACATCATTATAATATTAAAATTGACTATGAGAGCTAAGACTTTATTTATTAAAGGTCAAATTAATATTCCAAGTTGGCAAAAGATGACAAGGAAAGATAAGACGAAAGGCCAGAAAAGGAAGTTGAAGAGTCACAACTACAAGAATAAAAGGAGAAGAGACCCTTTCATTTGGTATGCTTGATTTACTATTCAGATTTCCAGTTCTCTCTTGTGAGAGTTTCCAAAAAGCTTCCGCTTTCAGCCAATGTGAGGACGTAGCCCCTCATGCAGGCAGGCAGTGGACAAAAACCCATTGTTAGGGGAGATATCATTTTAGGTGTCTCGGTTGTGCTTACAGGTTCTCTTAGTTTCTAATCTGACTGTAGAACTGTGTTTAAGATTGGATTTATAGTTGCTGGTTATTGTATTGCTATTGGACAATACAATAACATTTAGTTGCCGGTTGTTATATTGCTGTTGTAAAAGGCAATATCACTGTTTAAGGAATTATAAGAGTTTTCCGGTTTTATCATACCAATTTATAATCCATGGTTGCATGTTGATATTTTGAATGTTATTGCGAAATAACAAGTTATATTTATCTGAAGAATCTTCTAGTATATTATAGCACTGTCTCTCATTTTTGTGTACACCCGAATCTGAATGTTATACCTGAGCAAAGTGATTTAATTGGAAAATTCTACTGGTTTTTCGAATGTGCTGTAAATTATCTGCAAGGTTTTATTTCCAAGTGTATTGTTAAGGGAAATCTAGCAAATATCCTATTCAGGACATTACAGTCATAAATGTAAAAAGGCATGCATTGTGGGCAAAAACAACTGAGGAAGTTGTTAAAGTTCAAATATTCTTTGATTCTCTTAGGGAAAAAATTGTTGAAATAAATAAATTAGGAGAATTTGTTTTGAAGAAGCAACGTGAAGTTTTGAGTTTTGATTGGCCAGATGACACACTTTTTGAAAAGTGGATGGCAGATTTTGTACATTCAAAACAGTTAGTGCTTGGTGAAACCGATGAAGATGAGATGGACCAACATGAGTTGCAAACAACTGATGCATCAGTTAAAGCATAAGAGAAAAATAAACCATCAACTGCAATAACAGGTACAAGAGTTCAAACTGATGACTTGGCAACAAGAGAATCAAGTGTAACTATCAGTTTATCAATACAC
Organism: Cupressus sempervirens; assembly: GCA_028749045.1. Classification (NCBI taxonomy): domain Eukaryota; kingdom Viridiplantae; phylum Streptophyta; class Pinopsida; order Cupressales; family Cupressaceae; genus Cupressus; species Cupressus sempervirens. The sequence goes on from CM053788.1 coordinate 310,190,372, forward strand.
GATGACTTGGATGGAGAACCACGAGTTAAACTTAGTTTTCAAATATCAGAACCAGGTCCATCACAAGCAAGTCCAATGGTCACACACCCTGAGGAACGACATTCATATCAGCACCAATTACAAACTCCTCAACAACAAAGAAGCACAGCAGATAATCATGATCTAAATCATTCTATAAATTTTGTCTTTAGTGACAGTAACTTTTGTAAATATCTTTCTGTCTTAAGGACAGCTATCATTGTTCTCTAGGCCTGAAGCTTGTTGCATCTCATGCTATATAAATGAGATCCCAAGGCTAGAGAAAGGGTCCCTATTATGTAGTTATAGTGTTGGCTAGGTTTACATTTGGTCCAGTTTTCTTGATGTGAATTTTTGTGATGTATTTTCTCTGCAAATCTGAGAATACATTAACCTTTGAAGATCATGTTGCCTTGTTCTGCGTTGTTCTAAGTTTTATTCCAGTGTTACATAATTTTCAAAGAAAAGTAATACAAAAATGAACCATCACCAAAACCATTTTCTCTGAATCTTGTCTCCATTGTTATTGACTGGTTATCTTGAGGTTGTATAGGCAAAGCTTATTCAATTTAATGCAACTAGGATAAGTTGTATATCAGTTAGCTGTTGCTTTTAATTCAATGAATTAAGTAAATGTTTCAGTGATATGATAGGATTTCTAGGCAGTAAGAAAGATATGCATAAGAATGAGTTTTAGGGTAAATTGCTGATAATATTGATTGTAATGCAATCAATTACGTCAAAATAGTTGGGTAGACTCTGAACCCCAATAAATGAGGCACTGATCAATTATTCAGTTTGTATATGAAAAGATCATAGATAAGCATCAAGCAAAAATCTTTAAAAATCAAATCAATTTTACTTTAATGTATGAAGAATATCATAGCTGGTCAGTACTTGGTTGCATTTAATTTCTGTGTTTTGGTTGCTGTTGTTACCCAGAATTATGCGTAAACCTAAGAAGAATTATGACCAAATATCTGCTATAAGGGATAAGTGTTGTAAAAGAATGTCAGTAAGTGAATTAAGTGTGAAGATAGTATCCAGTATTGAATAATTTTATCCCTCAGGTGCACCCACCTTGGTTATGTGGAGCCTAAAGAGTAGAAAATCCTTGTGGTTTTGTTGAAGTTGGGTCCAGATTTGAGAATTCCTTAGTTAAGCAAAGGAAATAGCTAACCCTTAGACAAAGTTTTTCTTCATCATCTTGGTATCAAGTATTTTGTTACTTGGTAGTTTAAAAACACCAACAAGTAGAACAGCATGTCACTCCTATTTCAAGTTGGACTCAGAAAATGGCTTCTTTGCAATACTATATTGAAGGGGAGTATCTAGATGTTGTTAAAGGATGAAAATTCAAAACTAATGTATGGTTGCTGCATTTGCCATGGAGAGACTATATAAATCATATTCTTCACAGCTGTTCCCAATATTGTTTCTTTGCATATTAATAAAGGGATATAACCTCTTCCAAATTTTCATTTTTAATCCCCAGGGAGAGATACGGATTCAGAAAAGGACAACGGGGTTTTATGAGGTGGTTGTTCTGAAATTTAAATTAGCTTTTTAAGAATTGAAGCTTTTTATTATGAGTGGTATCATCCAACTATAGAAGGCAGTTATGAAAAAATGCATGTCCTTGATGATAATTTCATCGAGCACAGCAGCAAGAGATGGAGCAGGCAATGAGCATGCCAATGCTGACCATTCATAGGCATTCCTTTCTTTCATTCAAGGAAAGAAATCCCCGTGCAACGAGATTAAGGACGAGGCAGTGTTGGAGAAAGAACAAATCAAAAATGGGAAGCTCTCTTTTTTAGAGACATTTTTTAATCAGCCCATCGAAGTTACTTTGCAACTTGCCAGAAATCAGAGTAAAGCCAGTTCAAAAAGAAGACTTCTCTTCGGTTTCAAAAGGTTTTCAAAGATGCTGAAATACCTCGAATCCATTTCACTTGTGCAGCAATTACTGCAAGTGCTCAAGTGCTCAATCTCTATAGAGAAAGGCATTTCTTCCCCTATCCGTGTAGAGCTTTTGGCACTCCAGGCAAGTGTATGGAAAGGGTTTCAGCTGTAGATGGAGCTATCTGGAGATCAAATTCTCAGAAAGTGAATTGTAAAGCTCATCCCAGTTTGGAGAATTGGCATGCTTCTGGGAACAGGGATAAGGCTTCAATCCCTTTACCCTGGAAGATACTGAGGTCCATTCAGATCTTCATATTTCTGCGAAGTGTATAAATTTGATTTCAGGGGATATTGGCTGCAAGTCTCTCATGTTAATGTCTGGGAAAGCATCAAAATTTTGAGGAGATTATTGCATGGATGAAGTCCACTTGCAACAGAAAAGAGGAGTCTTTTCTTTCTCTCCATATGATGGTATTTTCCTAGTTCTGTTTCAAACTGGAGGATCACACTTTTTGTGTACCTAGTTTCTTTGGAAAGGTCAGTGGTTTTTCAAATCCATGGATACCTCACTTTGAGGCTGTGTCTGCTCCAATCACTAAAATATCAATGTGGGTACAATTGAACAATCTCCCATTGGTTCTGAGGGACCCTTGCTTTATTAAAAGTTTGGATAAAAAGGTATAGATTCTTGTGAAAATTGACAATGGGCAAGTTGGCTTTCAGAACAAATTAGTAACCAAGCCTATCATTCGCTCCATTAAAATTTTATCCTCAAAGGTCTTTCGGAATAAATTTGTGAATTTCAAGGGGCTGCCATTTAGATGAAACTGCATTCATTACAAGGTAGGGTACAAGATTGAAGGATGTCATTCTGTAGGACATCGCACAGTTCCACTGCAGAAATGAATACAGAAATCTAGAAGCCTGAATGTGGATTTTGAATGAAGGAATCATGATTGTTTTCTTGGTTGGTTGTACTGAGAACCCACTTAAATGTCTGCTCGTAGAAGGGAAACAGGCAATCAGCCTCAAAAGTTCACCTTACCAAATGGAAACATGGATCAGTTAAAGGTTTCAATTTTACTTTGCACTTAGAATGAATTGATGGAAAAGACCAATTAAGCAGAGGCACAAGGTTTGCAGGATGCATGTTCCAGCATTAACAGAGGAAGAGGAAGACTATGAACCCAGTTATTTTAACCATCTCACAAACAAAATCCAAAAAGACCAAAGAAAATTGTGGTCCTTTAGGAAAACACAAGAAGAGGAAATAGTAAACAAAGGGATTACAAATGGCAGCCTCAGACTTGGTTCGAGAGAGTTTGCAGTGATCTCTGGAGGCTTCTTTACATGTGAAGGAAGGAGGTTGCTTTCAGCAAGTAGCTTATGTTTTCTAGCCTTTTTGTGGGAGTTGGTGGAGTTATTTTAGAAATTGACGGTTGCAGCGACATGGGCTTTTGTGCTGTGGGATCACAGTCAAGCAGTTGTTATGGCTGTTAGTTTATTAGGTTCCTTCAGGTTCTCTGTAGGGCAAATGTCATTTTAGAAATTGACGGTTGCAACATCAATGGACTTTTGTGCAGTGGCACCATGGTCAAGGTGTCATCATAGCTTTTAGTTTATTAGGTTTCTTCAGGTTCTCTGGAGGGATGTGTCTTTTTCTTCTATGTGTGCATCTTTGTATATTTTAGATGTTTTTCAGACTTTGTACAATAAGCGATGACCCCCAATAAATTTATGCATTCAGCCATCAGAAAAGAAAATGTCTTGGAAAAGGCACTGCATGTCTCATAACATGAACAAACACCTGCACTTTAATCTATAGTGTTCTCCATGTTGAGTACAAAGTTGTTCATGAAAACTCCAATTTAGAGGTTTAATTTTTAGTACTTTCTACCTAGTCAATATCACATGGAATACATGAAGAAATTGAAATACCTGACGAGTGATTGATCCTGACAAGCTGAATGTGCCTGAGGATTGGTCATTTGTAGTCATAGAGAGCATAACAGTGCTAGTCAAACAGTAATGGGCTGTACCCTCATCTTGAATTCCTACCTGAACAACACCATGATGTTTCAAAAGCTTAATTGTAATTGCAGATACCTACATAGCTTTTATGTTCAAATATATCATCTGCGGAATAAGAAAAGCATTAATTCCAGATTTTTTTTGCCAGAAGTAAACTGCTCACCTCAATGACATGGATGGCATCCCATACACCTTTCTGTAAGAAACCTCTTCGACCTTGTCCTGCCTGTGAACCATCTTCATTTGCGATTCCCAAAACCAATTTTTAGTTCAGATTTGAAAAGGAATGGACAAAAAAAATCAGATTTCGACTATTTTATTCTTTGCCGAGCACAAGTAGTGATACAACGCACCCTTCTTTATCAAAAAGCATGCTGCAAATCCATCTCCGTCATCTGGTTCCCACATGTAAACAGAAGAGAATCCACCTTCATAATACCTATCCACATTACCAGATTAAAAAATTGCTATTACTTTCTCAGCAACTTATAATATTGGTAAGTTTATTGGACCCCCTACTAGCTAGATAGCAAACAACAAAAGCATTGTCAAAGACAAGGGAAGTAAAGGACCTCACTGGTCACGATAAATGGCGAAAATGTCATTTGCTTCCATTTCCAGCTTTCGCAATTCAGATGATGGCTGTGCCCCATCTTCCAATGGTGGGTGGTATTTGTTTGACCAAGGTGATCTATAAAGCAGAGACATCACGACAGTCATATTATTGTTAAGCAAGTCTCTGTTGTAAGTTGGTGAATTAGGCAGATGTGCATTGTTGCAATAACATAAATATTCAATATGTAATCATATTCCATCCTATTGTTTACAACTTCTCACTACCAAATTAAGACCCATACTTTTTGACAATACTTTATCTTACCAAGAAAAAAAAATTCATACAATTGCTTCTCAATAGTATTTGATATTTGTGAGATAAGCAATATCAAGAACAGTAGTTGTTTATTATATACACAGCCTGCAAGCACTGTGGAAGAAACTATTTTTGCTACAAAGCACCTGTAGGAATCACCATCCCGATTGTAATCGCATAATAAAAATTCCTTCCCTGAGTCTACATCAATTTCCACCTGCTCATATGCCAGATTATGGGTCAGATGATTTATTTGTTTTCATGATATTTAAATTTTACACAAAAAAATGTAATATATATTTATTCTTCAGATAATCCAAAAACAAAATTAATACATGTGAGATACTTCTAGCAATTGAATAAAGTAATTCCTTCTGCACTTTGAGGACTACCACAAGCTATCATTCCAGATTTTATGTGGTAAATTTGTATGCAGTCACAAAGCACTTTGTCTGTAGTATGTACTATAATAAGATTAGTGTCAAATTGCAAACTTAAAATATAGAAACACAAACAGGTAAAATTAAAATATTTCAAATACAACTTAGTGGCGTATTACATTTTGAAACATCCTTAAAACTACGAGAAAGTAAATCAAAGATAAAACATATGGCCATCCAGTGCAATGCAATGTCGAAAAAAACTACATACAGAAATTGTAAGAAACTCAACTAAATGCACAAATGATAAAGCCAGACATATTCTGGCAATAAATGATTTTTGTATTTTGTATAGTTTCTTCAAACAACACAAATGAAAACTAAAACTTACTCATCTGATGCAAATTACTAGACATGCCCTACATGCAAATCCTATAACAGATCAGATGACCCTCAATACACTCTAAAACCTAATCTAATACTTAAGGGTTTCCATCCCCAAGATGGTTTGATTGACATGCTTGAATAGTTCCATCTCCAATCCCCACCGATTGTAGTGCACACATATCACATAACTGAGAAAAAAATAGCTTTTAACTTTAATCTCAAAAGTGCCTTCTGTTATACACCTTGCTTCCCTTCTTCCATTCCTCGATCAAAGGCAATCCCAATCAGTTAACTGTTTAGATCTGACCTAAATACCTGGCAGCTCCAACAAGGAATGACCATTCCAACCCAACCACCTGATTCCATTAGTTAACTCTCTCCTCATTGAACTAACCACTACCTATCTATCTGCTATCATTATGCTGCCAGCCAATTGATGCTATGGATTTGTGGAGTGGATTCATGGAGTGGACATCACATTCCAGTAATGTCAAATGAGGTACATTACAAGTCCCCATTCCCCAAATTTGCTCGCATGTAATGTCCCTTCCTTAGGCAGTTCAGACTACAACAGAAGTTGCCCTATACTCAGGGATTCTCGTAGGTCAACAGAATCATTAGGGGACCCAAAAAAGGGTTGTAGAGCTTAGCAAGAAGCTTTACGAGCCATTTCAGAGAGTTTGAGGCTGTCTCCTATTTGTTAGCAGGATTCCTATTTTTAGGGAGTTTCTAATTTTTAGGAGGGGAACGTCAGTTCACCTACTCTATTTAGACATCACCACGATGGCACACACATCATTTATTTTCAGTTTGGGACAGCCAAGTGATAGGGTTTGAATAAACATTAACTATGTATTGACTTTTATATTTTATAAAATAAAATAAAGTGATTAATAATGTCACTATGCAATAAATTATTAAAGTAATAAAAGTACCCCATGACCTAGGGAGATAGAGTTGTTTTAAAAAGTGGGGCATTGAGCTGTATTATCACATGAATAAATAAAACTTAATTACATAAAATGGAAACCCTAAAAGGGCCAATTAGGGTTTGAAGTGAATAAAGTAACATGAGGAGGCATCATTTCATTATTATGAGATCAGTTTCAGAATTCTTTCACAGAGTGGCTCTTGCCGGGTATTTTCTAAGGACAAAAACCCTTAGAGAATTGTGAATTGGATGAAAACCCAGTTCATCATTCAGGGAAACCTATACAGGATTTCCATTTGTGCTACAGTAGAGGATTTACAAGAAAATTTCACAGGTTTTCTTAAAGTAATAAGGTTTCTAGGGTTCAGTGAATTCAGATCAAATTATATGATAAACAAGAACGTCGCCTGGAGATCAATTGAGCATTGTTTGATGTAATTTCTGCAATATTTCCTCTCTAAGTTGATTGCAGCAGATATGAAACAATTTAAGAGCAGATTTTGAAGGGATACAACTTCCTAAGCCAACCATACCACTCACTTTGCAGCCATACCACTCTTCCTACATGCCGTACCATCTGCATTTGACATTATGAATTTGTGAAAAATTCATTATCAGTGGTCATCAACAGCAGATTCAAATTCATCAGAAATCAGGAATAATTTGTGGATCAGTTTTCGTATGCCCATTGAGGATTGTCAGTCTGAGGTTGACAGCCTTGCCTGTAGGCCAAGCATAGGGTTTAGCATTTTCACTGTTTCTTCCATTATTCATTTTCAATAATTATATGTTATCAAAAAAACAGCATTTGGCACCACCTTAGCATGTTTGATGCCCCTATTCTTGTGACTCCTCAGTTTCATCAATAAAATTCATTAGGTAGTTGAGCATTGATTTCCTGGTATGCACCACTTGTTATTTGGAATAGAAAAATATAGGGTTTAAATTGTTGTTATAAATATATCAGAACTCCAAACTTTTGTATCAGTACTTCATATATTTGCATTTGGAATCAGACGCTTTTTTTTCTTGCATATGTTTCATGGTTAAAAACCCAAATGCTCACTTGGCATTGAATACTCAAACAAAACCCTTGCAAATAAACTCAAGAATATATATATGAATCAGATCAGATATTGGAGGAGATCGTTCACTGCACCGAAGCAAGACAGGGCTGGATGATCGAAGATGTCAATTGACTCCCGAGTGGCATCGTCATCAGCCAAGCCTTCCAATTTCACCATGAATTTTGTCCATGTGCAGTTCCTCAATTGTCTTTCCCTAATCTCAAGTTGTTTTTCCCTAGTCTCAAGTATCTACTCCCACAATAATACTTTCCTTATCATCAAGAGGTGGAAGCTCACCTAAAGAGGTTTAGCTACCATCTCATTGCTTTCTTTAATAAATGTCAAATGATAAATGATAAATGAAAATGTTGTGGATCCAGCTCTTAGGTGGAAGCTCCAACTCACAAGCCACCTTTACATTGAACTACTATGTAGGGATCGTAGAATTAGGAGTGCAATCCAAGGCAAACCATGTCCCCACCTCAAATTGCCTCTCCATGCAATGCACGCTAGTGCTGATCACATAAACTTGTCAAGACTCAAAATCTACCTATTATGCTTAATATATTCTCCCACTACAAGTAACTACATCTTTAGAAATGTATACTCCACAACTTTTGGCACATTGGTGAGCCCAAATAGCATCACCAAGAAGTTGGAACCTGGAACAATAAGATGCTTTAGATAATATCTTTCATAATATCTTTATTATTTATTATTCAATGGTCAGTATTGTAACTTGTGTAAAAATTAGATAGTTTCTAAATTATAATTGATTCTTTATAGAAACACCATTTTTGTACTCATATAAATGATCGTTTGATTATTCATTTAATTCATTCAATTAATTACCAAAATATGGTATCAGAGATAAAATACGAAATTTGTTTTCCTAAGAAATTTTGAATGATTTTTTTTTCAGTTTGTGAAAAAAAAAATCATTTTCTTTTTTTCCAAGGCAGATAGATTTTTCTCTTAAAAAATTGTGAGTAGGGTTTTCAAGTAGGTTCTTTGACCTGCAAATCATCAGATTTTCTGCTTGCATTAAGTATTAGTGGCTCATTTTTCTTGTGTTTGTGGCTGCTTCTTTGGAGATTCATGAGCCAAAAATCCCAATTTATGTGTTGTTCACACAACCATATATCTGGCTGGTTCTTCTTATGGAACCTTGTCTGACTTGTTTTTCTGCAACAAACAATTCACTCTATGTGTTCCTTGGCTCTCGCAACCATCTTCTTGATTGTCTTTTTGTTGCAAATGGAATTTTTCCGCTCTTGTAAAGTCATTTTTTGAGTCTAGTTCGCACAATCATTATTCATGATCATTTTCTGATGATGCAAACTTATTTTGCATCTTTTTTGGAGAAAAAAAATTGCCACAGCTCATCTACATTTCATGGCTTTTGAGATTTGTAGTGGATTTTTTCAATGTAATTTTTTGATCATCTAGGGCTGTCTGTAACCCTGCAACCTTCTATTTGCTAATTCTACCATTTTCCAGTGTTTGCAAACCTTTTTCATCAATCGGCTAGGATTTTTGAAAAACCCTCTGAATTTTTGGGCGGATTAAAATTTAACCTATATGTTTTGTGGGTCTTCTCAAAGATTTATGGGTCTTTGTCAAAACTTTATGGCTCTAAACACCAGGATTCATGTCAGTCATACATTTTTTGAAGTTGATACTTAAATCAGTCTTTGTTTTTGCATTGCGATCTGTGCCTGGAGTTTCACAATCTAGTTTAATGCCTCTTCAGCATTCCTTATTTTTTGTGACCCAAAGATCATGCAGATGGCTTCTTTGACCAAAATAATGTTGGATGTCAGTCAGCGATTCAATGGCACAAATTACAACACATATAAGCAGTGGATGATGCCTATCTTCAAATATTGTTGCCTCGATGAACTTGTTTTGGGTAAACAAACTTGCCCTACCAGTGCTGGATTATGATTGAAAAGGGCAACCAACAAGTGATCATGCTTATCAAGCCTCCAATTACTGATGATCACCTGCCACAAGTGTCATCCGACAAGATAACTGTAGAGATCTGGACTATTTTGAAGGATCTCCATGTGACATTAGATAAGAGTTGTGTGTTCTTCCTGAAGAACTAGCTATTTTCTATAATGATGGCTGAGCGTATGTCCTTGTGAGAGCATTTGGCAAAGTTTAAGAACATTTGAGATCAGCTAGACCATTGGTCGAAAAATGGAGGAAGAGCTCATTGTAGTAATAACCCTAAAGAGTCTACCTATATCCTATAAGCACTTCATCAAAATGTTCAACATTACTACCACAAATGTTGACTTTAAATTTTCACACTTGTGTGCCAAAATTATGCAGAAGGGTCATTGGAAACAGAAGTTTGGTAGTAGTGTAGGTTCACCTCACAACAAACCTTTGCAGCCAAATCCTTTCACAGGGATAAAGGCAAATCTCAATCAGCTCAGCAAAAAGGCACTAGTCAGCCTTAGGATAGCTTGAAGAAGAAGAAAGTTCAGTGTAACTACTGCCACTAATTTGGTCACTTGATAAAGGACTATTGAAATCGGCTTGCTTCTAAACAGCGTAAGCAAGGAGGGTCTGAACGTAAGGCCAATATCACAGAGCACTCAAAGTAGAAAGAATCCATATTTTATGTTTTCATGGTGAAATACCATGCAGATGATGTGAAGTATTCTGCAAAGTACACAGACTCCGATGCTTCTTGATATTTCACGCATCAACGTGATTGGTTTAGAGACTTCTCACCTTTTACCGATTCAATCATTTTTGGAAGATAAGAGTACCCTATTGTTGACAAGGGCAACATGCAGATCAGTCCAGTAAGAGGAATCTCGTATTCTTCAATGTATACTACATTCCTGGTATGGAACTAAATCTACTCTCAATGAACCAAATTATGTTGCATTCTCCTCAGCTTGATATGGTATTCAATTCACACAAGTGTTCGATTGTTGATTGTGCAAGTTACATTAATGTGGTTGTTAGCATAGAGGATCATGGTCTATACAGACTTTTGTATTCAAGTGATTGTCTTGAGCATGCCTTTTGCAGCCAAATCATCTTCTATCAACAATCTTTAGCATCAGCGGTATGGCCACCTAAACATTGACTTTCTCATCTTGTTTAGGAGGATCTAGTTCTTGACTTATCTGAGATTTAAACTCAGCATCACTGAGTTTATGGAGCTTGTCAGGCTAGGAAGCAGCACAAGAGCATTCAAGCATGTTGACTCGTGGCACACTGAGGTATGTGGTCTAATGAATACATCTTATGTTACTAGTGCCACATATTTCTTTCTTTTTGTAGATAATTTCAGTCATAAAATGTGATTGTACTTTCTTAGACAGAAACCAAATGTGTTTACTACATTTCAAAAGTTTAAGGTCTTAGTAGAAAAAGAGTCATGTTGTCCCATAGTCAATCTTAGGCCAACTAATGGGAAGGAGTTTGGTCCTGATGCTTTCTCCAACTTTTGTAATGCACACGACATCAAATGTATGTTAACCACACCTTACACTCCCCAAAAAAACGGCATTGTTGAATGTTGAAACTGCACTATAACTAAAATGGCTAGGTCAATGATGGAACGCAAGAGTGTTCCTAAGAAAATTTGGGCAAAAGCAGTATTCACTACAATCTATCTCCTTAATTGGTCTCCCACACAAGCTATTAAGGGGAAGACTCCAGAGGAAGCCTAGATTGGTCACAAACCTAGAATCACTCATTTGAAAGTCTTTGGCTCTATAGCATGGGTGGATTCCAAATGCCAAATGCTCAAAGATGGATTCCAAAAGTCATAAACTTAAGTTCACAAGGTACAGTGACATCCATAAGGCTTATCAGTTGATTGATGTAGACATTGATCACATTATCTTTAGTCATGATGTTGTCTTTGATGAAGAACAAAAACTTTTTCAGTTTTCCTTGTCTATACAGATTTCTACGGATCAGACTTTGAAGACTGTTGATTTGGGTGTTTGTCTTCCATTTGGCTCACTTGATGGGAGGGATGATGCAAACTCTAAATTTGATGATGCACTACCTGAATTTCCTCTGGATGATGTTCCTCTTATCAAACCTTGCATCTGTTGTTGGCTCTTGTACCTTCAGTCTAAATGGTGGGCTAAAACCATCAGTGATTTCCATCCTAATGAGCTCATCGAGGGTAGATCTTCCAAAAACAGGAAAAAGTAGCAAAATATAGTCAACTTTTCTCTAACGGCCAACATTCATACTATTTTTTAGCTTCAAACATGAGGCTAAAGGGATTCTTGAGTGGGAAGAAGCTATTGAAGTTGAACATCATAGTCTTATAAAGAATGAACACTTGGGTCCTTTCTTATCTTCCTTCGGACAAGAAACCCATTAGCTCCAAATGGGTGTATAAAGTTGAGTACAAAGTTAATGGAACCATTGACAAGTACAAAGCTTGTCTTGTGCTACGTGGTCTCACAGAAAGAAAGGCATTGACTATGAGGACACTTTTGCTCTTTCAACCAAAATGAGTACCATACAACTCATCCTTGCCTTGGCAGTTTGGTTGGAAAGTCCATCAAATGGATGTTAACAGATCCTTCGTCAATGGTGAGTTGCAAGAAGAAGTCTAGATGACACAGCCTCTTGGTTTCTATTTAAGTTGTAATTGTAGGAGACATGTTTGTCCTCATCTGCAATGACTTCTTCAGAGTATGCATGTGATACTTATTTCCTCTGCAGACATTTACCATTTATTCTCTATAACTATTGTATGTGAATTTTGATGTGCATTGAATCAGTGACTGTAATAAGGATTCAATGTGTGATTGTCAAGTGTTAAAAATCTCAGAGAATAAGTCATTTTCTGGTCAAGCTTGGGGCTTTGTATTAAGAGTTTGTGATTATTCAAATAAAGAATAAAATTTTGGGGGTGGTTGAGTTTTTCCCCTCAAGTTGGAGGGTTCCCCCAGGATAAATATTGTCTTATTTTTTCTTTCCTGATGTTGTCCAGCTTATTTCATTCCTAGTCTAAAACATTTATAGTTTCATGGTTGCTAGAAAAGAACATCAGTGGTGTGAGTGGTGAAAGCACTCTATGGCTTGAAACAGGCTCCTCAAGCTTGGTTCATCAAAATTAACAAGTACCTTACAAATAATGGCTTTTAAAACAGTCCATCTGATTCTAATCTGTATGTCAAAAACATTGGTGGTGATATTCTTCTTCTTCTTGTCTATATTGATGACCCCTTATTATCATTGGTAGTTCAGCACATTTGATCAATCAGATCAAACACAGTTTGTATGACATGATAAACTTGGGACTTTTGCACTAATGCTTAAGTGTTGAAGTTTGGGAGACTCAAGGTAGTATCTTCTTATCTGCATATAAATATGCTCGCAATCAGCAAGACAATTTTTTGATACAAAATTGCAAACCTATATGCACACCTATGGAGAAAGGGTTGAATTTGACAGCCAAATCAGATTTGCCTGTGGTGAATGAATCAGCATTCAAGCAATTGGTAGGCAGTCTCATCTATCGTATTGCTACTAGGCCTAATCGCAGTTTGTCAGTGAGCTACATTTCACGCTTCATGACAGCCTTGAAGGCTAATCATTGGGTAGCAGCACAGCGTGTGCTATGTTATGTGGAGGGCACTTCTGATATTGTTCTTCTGTACAGAAAAAGTCATGATCCTAGACTTATTGGTTTTACAGACTTGAACTAGGCATGTTCCATTAATGACAAAAGATCAACATCTGGGTATGTTTTCAATTTGGGATCTAGTGCAGTCACATGGACTAGCATGAAGCAGCAGGCAGTGCCTCTTTCCTTGACAGAAGTTGAGTATTGAGGAATAGTTAAGACAGCTTGTGGTGCAGTTTGGCTTCAAAGGATGTTTTCAGGCATGAAGATGTCTCAAGCAAATCCTTCTCCCCTTTACTATGACAATCAAGGGATTGCTCAAACTGATCAAGAATTCAGTCTTCCACAAGGGAACCAAGCATGTTGATCTTCATATCATTTTATTCAGCAGCTAGGTGAAGATGGATCTGTTCAATTGCTGTATATTCCGACAGCAGATCAGACGGCAAATATTCTCACCAAGTCTTTGAACTCAGACAAAATTTAGGGGGCAACTTGGTGTAGTTGATAGGTTGATCATTATGAGAGGATATTAGAATAATATCTATCATAATACTTTTATTATTTATTATTTGACAGTCAATATTGTAACTTTGTAAATATTAGATGGTTTCTAATTTACTATTGTTTCTTTGTAGAAACATTGTCTTTGTATTCCTAAATGATTGCTTTATCATTCATTTAATTCATTCGATTATTTACCAAAAGCACCCTTGTTTGTAGCAAATTCTTGTTCTTTTTTCCTTTTCTACTTATTGTGTAATTTGGTGAAACAGTTTGCATGCTATATGTAGTTTACTGAAATAATTGAAAAGATTCTTATCTACTTGCAGCAAAAGTATTGCAACAGTGTTTCTGAACCAGATTATAATAAAAGCTGAAAATATTCATAGCAATAATATTGACGACTTACAAATGCAGAGTAATTTAATACTATGTCCATCCTGAAGCTACATCCAAGGAATGTAATATCCCAGAAGGATTACAACCAAACTTCCTACCTACACTGCTAAATCATTTCATCGAACAGTTTGTTGAACACTGTGAATGTTAATGTTAGAGTTTTTGGCAACGAAAAGAGTTCCAAATTTGCATGATGTTTTGGTACATTTCTAGTGATGCCAATAGCAAGAAATGACCAAAGCAATACACGGAATAATATAGCAACCCTTTGCTGATAGAAAGATGATTATTTTGAGCAAATGGGACAAATATCTCCCTACATTCACTAGTCAAAAAGGAATAACGGACTATAATTGCTAGCATTTCTTTGCAAATGCCCATCTGAAAATGATTCATTGTGTGCTCAGATTTTCCAACTATCAATCTGTATTTGAAAATGCAATGTTCTAGAAAGGCACAGCACAGCTGAATAATATCCTCTAAAACAAGACAAGTGAACATATCTGGAGCAAGGGATGAGGCCTTTACAGAGATATTCAGAGCTTCAACGCAAACATCACACTCAATCACTGCCATGCACAAAAACTGGAGGCAATATCAAGATCCCACACAGAAGCAAGAATTGGCAACCATAACACAGACCTATCACCAATAAAAACTCACGCCCAGACCACAAGCAATTTGTACCAAGAATATGTATATTTTTCTTGTAGACTTGTACCTTCTATCAAGTGCTCAAAGAAATATATGCTTTACAAACACCAAGGTGGGATTATGGCAGATTAGGGGAATTGACTCACGCCATAGAAATAAAAAAAAGATTCGCAGAGAGATATAAATGTAATTAATCTTCAGCTTCCATAATATCATTTCCAAGTGAATGGCACAAATGAAAGAGCTGAGCTAAAAAAATATTTCAATGCCAACTCTTCTTTTCCCAATTTAAATAATTAAATTAACTACTTTTATGATCTTATTAAATATTTATACTCCAAGGTCACATTAGAAAGGGTTATTACAAGAACTCAAAGCAGTCTTATATTTGTCCTTGGGCTAAACTCAATCTGATGCTACCCAAACTGCAAGTTAATTTTTGTGGTGTAAGCTGCTCCAAGTCACTTATCAATCAACTTGTCAATACAGGCTATTTAATATTGGCTCTTAGTAGGTTTCGCATTGAAGACTCGGTAATCAATGGAGATCCTCATTGTGGTGTCCTCCTCCTTCACAAGAAGCACCAAAGATGTTAAGGGACTCATATTGGGCCTAATGTGTCAGCTCCTAGATAAATCTTCTCTATCTCATCCTTGTAGGCATGAGGATATTGATAGAGACATATGATAACAAGTCTTATCCTTGCCTCCATCTCAGTTGTATGTTGGAAACATGTATCTAGTGTTAGTCCTAAAAGTATGTCCTCTAGCATAGGATCCTTTAGTCTAACAATACTCAAATATCTAGATGATATCCATTCTCCACTGAATTGGTGCCTCACAGTATCCCTTTTCACAGTACACATGTAATCCAACCAAACGGGGCCCATCCCAAGAGCCTCTATGTCCAGTATTCTCAAAACTATCAAGCTGACACACCTATAACACCCTTAACAGTATTTTCTTGTCCTTAGCCCACACATTCATTAGTTATGTCAGAATTCAACAAGCAAATGCAGTCACTTAATGCCCAAAACCATGTGATCTCCACCTAGCATAATGACATGAAAATAATAAATGATGTCATGCACATATGATATCTCCTATAGTTGGCAAATGACCTGCTTATAGGCCAATGTTAGCAATCTGCCACTACTACCTCAAACCTTATAAATTCCTCAACTTTCAGCCTAAACTAATCTACCAACCCCAATTGATGAAGTTACAGGTCATTCTCCCATCACAAGTGTCAGTATATGTGTTGCCCTCCAATCCTCTTCTTGATCGAACAGAACAGTCCCTCAGTGCTTCCACAATCTGCTTTGTGAATATTTTTGTGAGGTCAGTCAGATGTAGGCCTCTCTAATGTCCCCTTTCTGGGAAATTAGAAATATTGAAGTCTTATTATATATAATGACTATGAGAGTGGAGACTCAAACTATTAAAAGGTCAATTTAATGTTATAAAGAGGGCAAAAGGTCAAGGAGGAATAAGACGAAATGCCAAAGGGAAGTTGAAGAGTCACAAGGGAATAGGATGAGAGCCAAAGGAGAATCAAAGAGTCTTAGTTTGTGTAGTAAAAAGGGAAAGAGGCTCATTCCTAGGCATGCTTGAATTTATTATTCAGATTTCAGTTCTCTCTTGAGAGAGTAATCGGAAAGCTTCAGCTTTCAGCTAGTATGAGGATGTAGCCTCTCGTGCTAGCAAATAGTGGACGCAAACCCATTGTCCAGGGAGACATCAATTCAAGTGTTTCATATGCGCTTATAGGTTCTTATTCTAGTATTCCAATCTGACTGTTAAACTGTATTAAGATTGGGTTTGTTGGTGTTGGTTATTGTATTGCTGTTGTCTAATGCAATAACATATTTTAAGGAATTATAAGAGGTGTTGGTTTTCTATATTTCTGTTTTGTAACGCATTGTTATATGCTTGAATCTTGAATGTTACTTTGGAAAGAACGGGTCTTTATCTTGTGGAAAATCTTTTGGTTTCATTGTTCTATCATATTACATTTGCCTATGTTTGAGTTTTGAATATTACATTCAAGAAGAAGCTGGTTAAACATTTGTTGGGATTTCTATTGTTTCGATTGTGTTCGCATTATATCTGCAATATTCAGTCATGAATATTTTGATTAAAAGGGAAATCAAGTAAATATCTAGTTAGGGATATTTCAGTGGTATCAGGCTATTGAACCTGCCATCCTAGTGGGTATATTCAGAGTTTTGAATCAGAGCTTAGTTGCAAATATCCAAATAGAGTAATGGATTATTGATATATCAAGGTGTAATTTATTCTAGAGCCCATTTTTTGTAAAGTGCAACCTTTTTAAACTCTGAGATTATAAATCTTTGTGGTCAAGGGAAATGAAATGAAAACGTCAAATAAGTCCCTGCCATGAGACTATGGTCGAAAAGTTTACAGATTGTAGAACCCAGTTAGAAGAACAAAGGTAAAAGGAGTCCCTGCGTCCTCTACTATTCACTTTATACGAAAGAAAGGCATGAGTAAGCTCCCATTTTCTGATATACACTACGAAACTAAGTTCAATTCTAGAGATTTGGATGATTAATGGGAAGTTGGAGTTAAACTGAACAATAGAGTGCTAGAATGCACAAGACACCAATAGTTTGACTTGGGCTTGGATGACAGGCAGGGAGGCCATTCATATTATTGCAGAAGTGAATCACAAAGCGTGAGTAACATTCCCTTTGGTTTTTAGTTATACACTGTCAACGTTTTTTCTAGTACCACACCATAGTAGCTAAGTACATTATAACGACAGTAATGGACGACAATTTAGTCATCTCTGATAGAGGAAGTTGTGTATGAACAAATCCACTCAAGTATTAACAAGCAGGAGAAACATCAAAACTAGCACGCAAAGTCTGGAGATTTGCAGGAACGTTAATGTTATGATAGGAATTTGGGCATCTGCAACATGGCAATGAAGGTGACACCCTCACATTCGTAAACCATTCAACCAGTCTATATACATGTGGTGAAAGTCCTTGAAAATTGCGAAGGATATAGTTGTAGTCCAGTTCAACAGGCCATAGTGACTAACGGCATCGAATTCACTATATAAGGTGTCTGAGAGCAAACGCTAGAACAGCAAACACAGCACAGTTGGACTCCGCAAGGGCATCTCATCATTGTTATTAGAGTGCAGGATTCAGCTATCACCTTGGAAAGAAGTTGTTTGGTGTCGTTAACAATCTAGCATTGAGTTGGGAAGGAACCATGAATTGCTAATAGTTGCATTTGTAGAGATGCCAAATGTTGCCCAAAAATTGAGTGGTATGTGAACTGAACCAACAAGTTAATGAAACGGCCATTTGTATCTCATAAAGTTGTGGCGGGATGGAGTAGTGCGTAGCAGCTGAAAGTAGTTACACGAAGAGTGTATGGTTGTGTGAACATTGGAGCTGTAAAATAATATAGAGAGTATTCATTAAGTGTTCACACACTTGCCAAGCATAGTTGGTGGAAGAACTTGGCCTTTCAAATGGAACATTGTTTGTTCAAGTGCCTTTCCAAATTTTGATGGCAATATCAGACGACTCGGTTCAAACTTATCAAATAAGGATTATATCATTGCAGGAGTTTTTCGCAATCGTTCGCTGAGTGGCAGATTGTTGTGTATGATTGGGTTAAGGAATAACAAAGGCTGAAGGCTAAAGTTACAGGAAGAAAAGTAACATCTCTAACATGAGTTAAAATATTTTAGACATATTCAGCTGCTGTTACGAATTATTAAAGAACTTTTGTGCTATTGTCATTGAACGAAATGATGAATAAATGACAATTTTAAATAGGAGTCTTGATTCGCTAATCCAAAACATTTCTATAGATTATACGGCAATCATTTGGGCATGATAGTATCGCCACAAGTTTGGTTGGCCCAGCATTCAAGAGTGGGGTATTTTAAGCAACATCGATTAGTCAAATAGTCTGCACCGAGTAACAGCAGCAGACAAATAACATTACAATTCATGATAAAAATAAAAAAAATCGAGCCACTGCCTGTTGTGGTGCCACTTTCCAGAACGACGCATTCATTGTTTTATCTGTTAGCGAGGCATCAAATAAACCGAAAGAAGCGAACTAAAAAAGGTTGTTGGATCCGTAGAGTATTTCGTTCATGTAAGGAAGTATACTTTAGCTATCAGATACCAATATTTGCCTAGTTTGGATCTCGTTCGCAAACTTGGAGTTGAGTCTAGTTTTGTCCCGATCAAATTATGTGTAATAATAGCCCATGATAATATAAGTGCAGAGGGTCCACAAGATGATTGCGTACCTTTTAATTTGGATAAGGACATACATCAGGATAGTTGGGTTAGTTGTGACGTCCTTTCTTCCTTTTAATTTGTCATTTACTTTTCTTCAATTTCCTACATCTAATTGATTTATCTTTGTTCTCATTTTGACTTCACATGTTCTTTCTTTCTTTGTTGTTTGCGATGTATGTCCCTATTGGTTCCCTATCCAAACATCTTACCTACTTCTAACTTTGGTGTGCGTGCAATCTCTCTTCCCGTGGTCTCTATATCTTTTGGCCAATCAACATTTGCAACTCACTTTGTTTTGCATCTCTTGTTCTCTTTTCATCCTGATGATGGATCACGTAGTGTGATTCGAAATGTTTATGAGATGGTAAAAATCTTTACACAATCAAATCCAGAAACAAATCAATTATACATCAGGATAGTTCATTTTTTGCATCCCTGAAAAGCATATCCATGAGCTCTAACTTGACTAGTTACACAAATAGTATTGCATCTAGCAGAAAAACTATTTCTGGTAAGAATTCTTCAAAAAAGTAAAGAAGTATACCCTGATAATGCACCCACTGATGCTAATCCAGGACATCGACTAGTAGTTATAATTTTCAAAGGTATTTTGAAAGTGAGTACAGCCAAAGTCAACACTCGAAGTCTCTCAAGCAACCTCCAAGAGCAAGAGTGAACAATTCAATTTGCAACAGGAGAATAGTGTTGTGGGCTTTCCTCTTAAGCCCCAAGGGTAATGGATCTTTCAACTAAAGCTTGTGGTAATGCTCAAACCCACATCCTGCAAAATGGAATGTCCTCTTCTGACTCAATGTCAAATCCAAGAGAAAGTGTTTTGCTACAGACAAATAATCAAATTGGGGATGATGCTCGGATGAATTCTATGTGGGCACCAAGTAGGACTACAAAGTCATTAACCAAACATGAGCCAAAATTGCAGAGTACACATGGATCACTGGCAAGAGAAAATTTGTCAAATATTTCAATTTCATTGGCAGCCACATTTACTCACAAAGATGGCAGAAGTTTGCAGCAATGTGATGATGGTGATAAAGCAGGGAAGGTAGGAAAAGAAAAGCATCAACTATCACAACTTTCGAAGCATTCAATGATAAAGGAATCAGTTCCTTTTCAGCCACCAGTATCAGATTATTCAAATAAATTTCTCTTGCAAGATGTCTCTATGAATAATTACAAATGGGATGAAAGGCAAGTCTATAAGAAACCCTTCATGGGTTATAGCAATCCTGAAGAAAGGGTTGAATATTTTGGACCGTGGGTGCCCTAGTCAGCAGATATAAGAACAAAAATACTCAACATTTACAAGGATAATCAAAAACTTCATACCCGAATTCAGAATGATTTATCATTCAATGATTACTTGGATTTTCATCTAGAGCAACAAAATAAGACTAAGATGACAAAGACGAAGTATTCGAAATTGGTTCAGGATCTTCTTGCAAGGGTCCAGGGCAAAAATGTGTATGAGGAATTCCCAGAAAAATCATGATCAACGAATAGAGGTTCTTGAAAAAGAAAAGCAATCAACTACCATTGTTTTATTGCCTTCCAACAAACATGTAGAAGATGTTACAGAGAGTGCAAGTTTTTATGTTGGTGAATTGGAGGTTAGTATTGACAAACAGGATGATGAGGACAGTTGCACATGAGGTAATAGCAAATTGGAATTCTTGTGTGATGAACCATATATTTCCTACGCCCATGTCAGGAATTCAGAGGAACAACCAAGATGACGCTACAAGACGATGAGTTGTATCAACATGATAATGAAATGCATGCATTATAAACCAGCTAAAGGTTAACGAAGAAATGGTTGTGGCATCTTTGGTACGTTATGACAGCACTCACAAGATGGTTGAGGATCTCTACAGGAAGGTTCAAAAGGGAGTGAAAGAAGGATGGCTTGTTTTTGATTTGCAAGTGATCAACACAGCTCTTGAAACTATGAAATCAGATTATTTGTATTTGCTTTCCAACAAGGATAACACTCTTAAGGTTGCTGAAACACATGTTAATCAACGGAATAAAGAAAGGAATGAGATTAAAGAGCTCAATAGAGAGCTTAAAGAGACCCAAGAGGCATTAAATGATGCTCGGATTTCCCTTTAGGAAGCAGAAAATCAGATTAGGATCACAAATCACTCTCAGGAACAAGAGGATAAAGAGAGGTAGGAATTTTTCCTAGAGGTAATTGATGAACTTGATAGCATTCAACAGACGTATGCTTTGGATAGTTGCCCCAAGCAATCAAGTTCCAAAACCTCAAAACACATTCAGCTTATAGACAACCCTCTATTTGAGGTAGATATTGTTTGGATTTCCGATAGCCCACTTTTTAAGGTAGAGGAGAGAGTTCCTCTTGGATTCCAGGAAGAGTATGATCTTGACTTAAGAGATTTGGATCAAGCTACAATTCTTAATAGCAAAACCAGGTCACAGAATGGGAGTGGTGATTTGACTACAGTTGATCGTCATTGGATCAGTTCTAATAGGGTTTCCGATTTCACACCATACAGGAGTTGATTGGATTGCATACGTCAACCTTTGGATAGATTTTGGTGTAGTATTGATGGGAGTTATGTTTCAGTCTCAAGGAACGGGTTTTCAACTTCAATCTTATTCATAGTACCTATGTACCTGAAGGTTCTCCAGTTTGATGATGACAGTATGGTATTTGATGCACCCAAGGTGTTACTCTCAATTTTTGAGCGGCTTGTTTATTATGTCATCTATTTGGGTCGGGTTGTCACCATCTATTGGGTTATGCATAGTTCATTGATACATTTTTACCTTATCATATCGGCTGGTTATCGCAATAGGGTTTGGGATCTAGGTGTTGACAGTATGCATCTATGGCTTATTGAGGATTGTGTTACAGTGTTGCGCATTTTGAGATTGGATGCGAGGACAATCAGAATTGTTCAGTTTACAAGTGCAGAGTTCTTCCAGAGAGTTACACGGGATCCAAGGATCCGGTTGAGAGATTGATTGCAAAGTGACACCTTGCTTCGCAATATGGCCAGAATTGTTTTCAGTTTGGGCTACAGGGCTACCTGCAGACTCGTATGGGATCCTGGAACTGATTTCTTGAGGATAAGCAATTTTAAGGAGAGGAGATTTGTAATGTCCCCTTTTTGGGACATTAGAAATATTGAAGTCTTATTATATATAATGTTAAAATTGACTATGAGAGCGTAGACTCAAATTATTAAAAGGTCAATTTAATGTTATAAAGAAGGCAAAAGGACAAGGAGGAATAAGACGAAATGCCAGAGGGAAGTTGAAGAATCACAAGGGAATAAAACGAGAGCCAGAGAGGAGTCAAAGAGTCTTAGTTTGTGTATTAAAAAGGGAAAGAGGCTCATTTCTAGGCATACTTGGATTTATTATTCAGATTTTAGTTCTCTCTTGGGAGAGTAATCGAAAAACTTCAGCTTTCAGCTAGTATGAAGACGTAGCCCCTTGTGTCGGCAGACAGTGGACACAAACCCATTGTCCTGGGAGACATCAATTCAGGTGTTTCATATGCGCTTACATGTTCTTATTCTAGTTTCCACTCTGACTGTTAAAATGTATTAAGATTGGATTTGTTAGTGCCGGTTATTGTATTGTTGTTGTATAATGCAATAACATATTTTAAGGAGTTATAAGAGTTGCTGGTTTTTTATATTTCTGGTTTGTAACGCATTGTTATATGCTCAAATCTTAAATGTTATTTTGGAAAAAACGGGTCTTTATCTTGTAGAAAATCTTCTGATTTCATTGTTTTATCGTATTACATTTGCCTATGTTTGAGCTTTGAATATTACATTCAAGAAGAAGCTGGTTAAACATCTGTTGGGATTTCTACTGGTTTCAATTGTGTTCGTATTATATCTGCATTATTCAGTCCTGAATATATTGTTTAAAAGGGAAATCGGGTAAATATCTGGTTAGGGATATTTCAACAAGCTGACACACCTATAACACGGAATAATACAGCAATCCTCTGCTGATAGAAAGATGATTATTTTGAGCAAATAGGACAAATATCTCCCTGTATTCACTAGCCAAAAAGGAAGAACGGAATACAATTGCTAGTGTTTCTATGCAAATGCCCATCTGAAAATGATTCATTGTGTGCTCAGATTTTCCAACTATTAAACTGTATTTGAAAATGTAATGTTCTAGAAATGCACAGCACAGCTGGACAATATTCTCTAAAACAGGACAAGTGAACATATCTGGAGCAAGGAATGAAGCCTTTACAGAGATATTGGGAGCTTCAACGCAAACATCACACTCAATCACTGCCATGAACAAAAACTGGAGGCAATATCAAGATCCCACACAGAAGCAAGAATTGGCAGCCATGATACAGACCTATCACCAATAAAACTCATGCCCAGACCACAAGCAATTCATACCAAGAATATGTATATTTTTCTTGTAGACTCGTACCTTCTATCACATGCTCAAAGAAATATATGCTTTACAAATGCAAAGATGGGATTACGGCAGATTAGGGGAATTGACTCACGCAATAGAAAACAAAGGCATGATTTGCAGGGAGATATAAATGTATTAATCTTCAGCTTCCATAATATCATTTCCAAGTGAATGGCACAAATGAAAGAGCTGAGCTAAAAAAATATTTCAATGCCAACTCTTCTTTTCCCAATTTAAATAATTAAATTAATTACTTGTATGATCTTATTAAATATTTATACTCCAAGGTCACATTAGAAAGGGTTATTACAAGAACTCAAAGCAGTCTTATATTTGTCCTTGGGCTAAACTCAAATCTGATGCTACCCAAACTGCAAGTTAATTTTTGTGGTGTAAGCTGCTCCATGTCACTTATCAATCAACTTGTCGATATAGGCTATTGAATATTGGCTCTTGGTTTCACATTGAAGACTCGGTAATTAATGGAGATCCTCATTGTGGTGTCCTCCTCCTTCACAAGAAGCACCAAAGATGTTAAGGGACTCGTATTGGGCCTAATGTGTCAGCTCCTAGATAAATTTTCTCTATCTCATCCTTGTAGGCATGAGGATATTGATAGAGACATATGAAAACAAGTCTTAACCTTGCCTCCATCTCAATTGCATGTTGGAAACATGTATCTAGTGTTAGTCCTAAAAGTATGTCCTCTACCATAGGAACCTTTAGTCTAACAATACTCAAATATCTAGATGATATCCATTCTCCCCTGAATTGGTGCCTCACAGTATCCCTTTTAACAGTTCACATGTAATCCAACTGACCAGAGCCCATCCCAAGAGCCTCTATGTCCAGTATTTTCAAAACTATCAAGCTGACACACCTATAACACCCTTAACAGTATTTTCTTGTCATTAGCCCACACATTCATTAGTTATGTGAGAATTCAACATGCAAATGCAGCCACTTAATGCCAAAAACCATGTGATCTCCACCTAGCATAATGACATGAAAATCATGAATGATGTCACGCACATATGATATCTCCTATAGTTGGCAAATGACCTGCTTATAGGTCAATGTTAGCAATCTGCCACTACTACCTCAAACCTTATAAATTCCTCAACTTTCAGCCTAAACTAATCTACCACTCCCAATTGATGAAGTTACAAGTCGTTCTCCCATCACAAGTGTCAGTATATGTGTTGCCCTCCAATCCTCTTCTTGATCAAACAGAACAGTCCCTCCGTGCTTCCACAATCTGCTTTGCGAATCTTTTTGTGAGGTCAGTCAGATGTAGGCCTCCTTTCATTCCTAGTTTTTTATTTTGACTTCAAAGTACATTAGTCAAGAAGGATATGTCAATAGTTTTTACCCTGTGCTCAACATGGAGACATCCAAGACTCCTCTTGCTGGTCCCATATTCTCTTCCTATGACATGACTTCTATCTGCAAGAGAGTGAGTCTTAATAGTTTGGTGCCAATGACTAATTTCAATGAGGTGTTACAGTTAACCATTAAAGTCAAGGTTTCCTTTTCTGCACCATTACCAGAAGGCATAGTGGCATAGATTGGACCAGGCATTTACACACTATAGGCAAAGAGACATATGAGCAAATTATAATTTAGTAATTTACCCAGATTGATACGAATTCCTAGGCACACCTTACATGCAAAACTGATAGCACCTCTGATGACCCTAATGACACCCTAAACTCAATCTACTCCTTGAGAGTTTCCATCCCAAAGAAAGTAGAACTGCCATGCCTGAAGGTTTCCATCTCCAAACGCCGACAGTTGCCGTAGACAGCCATCACACTTCCGCAAATAAAATTGTTTTTTCTGTTTTTAATCTCACGAGAGCCTCCTATTTTCCATCGACACTCCTTATATTCCATGCTTCCCTTTTTCAAATCCTCAATTGATGAGAAATTCCAATCAGTTAATCAACAAGTCTAAGATAACTGAAATCTGAACCAGATAACTGGCAGTTCCAGCAAGCAATGCCACTCCAACACAACAGCCTAAATCTTACACCTAAACAAAGAAACTATAACCCCACAATCCATTAATAAGAAAGAGGGGATCAAGGCAGAAATTCAGGTACCCAAGAAAAAAAAAAATCATACAATCGTCTGATAACAAAACCTTGTCTGCTCAATCAAGGACTACAAGACACAGAATAACTTATCAGGAAAGAACCTCATTGCCATAAAAAGAACTGAATCTTTGGATCCAAACTAGTTCTGTAAACATCACTGCAGAAAGAGAATGTGTCTGAATACACACAACTATAAGAAAGAACAGATGCATAAAGTTCACAATGCAATGTCAATAGCCCAAGCAACAGCATGACCCCATGCATCTCTTAAAAATGTGCACATATTTTCTGATGCAGTCATGGATGGAGGGTCCACGACAGGACTGTCCAACTGCACAGCTTAATTTTACACAGTGGAAATTTCATGAAGAGAGCAAAGATTCGTAAATCAAAATAACAGAACAGCAACAACATACCTATTTGCCTACTACATGCAGATTACAGATTGGCTCACAAGCCACCACAGGCCTATGACAGCTTACCTGCAATTATGAAACTCACAATAAGACTCAATTCCAACTTGCTTACTTCCCAGCCAGTTAAATTCCAAACTCTTAACTTCTAACTTCTATACATCGAACTGCCATTTCTATACATCAAACTCCTTATGAATGTGAGAGATGTTTATATATCCATTCCAAGCCTTAGAAATGATCCACATCAGCCACTTGATGCTTTATGAAACGTGTAGATCCGCTTCATCCTGATGATGAAGCTCCAAGAGTTTATGAGTTATGCTGCAGTCCCATTTGAAGGTTGCCCTGGTCCTATTCTGTCTTGTGATGTGTCATGCTTACTGTCACACAATAAAGAAACGCTCCAAATTCTTCGCCTAATGAATTCTATCCTACCTGTTATGTATTGCAATTCTGCTAGAGATATCTTTTCAGAAACTAATCCAACTTAGCTGAAATCCGAATGTGCTCTATACAAGAGGTGGTTGATGTTGCATTCTCTATTGCGAGCCCAAGTTGTTACAATGTGTTGAAATGCAACAAGCTATATATGGATACTCCCATATTTTGCTGAATCTAGAGGATACCCAAGGTGTTGAAGTCGCTTGTGGGATCCACGATAAGTCTTCTACTGATCTATTCCTCCACTTCACTAGGTGTTCCATATGTTATTAGTTTCTGGCACTGCTCGCAACTCTGCTGTCCAAAATATGCTCTATTTGGTCATGTTGATGTGGTAGTTGCTCCTTATAAGAAAACTTTGCATTGCCCTCGCTTGAGTGTCCTCCCTGAACATTTGCAAAGAGGGCATGGGGTACCTAAGTGAAGAACCCACTAACATAAAGTAAATGTAACTTCACTCAGTCTGCAAATTTACTATTTTGTACATCATATTTTGCAAATTTGTAGTGAGAATATTATATGTTCAAGAAAAAAACTTTAGAGGCTAGCCATCAGTTTTTTGCATCAACCTTGTGATGTGTCTCTAGATGTGATTGCAAATGGAGTTTGTTTCATGTAATTCATACCAAGGTGAGAAATGTGTTAACTTGAGAGTACCTCAATGACCTTGTCTTTATACAGTACATTTTAAGTCTTCATGCCAAGAAGTTTGAGAGGAAAGCAACTGATGATGAATTGCTTGGGAGGCAGCACCAATATTTTGACTTGAGTGCTGAAAATGAGGGTGACATGCTTACAGTGAAGATTTTGCAGAATTGGAAAGGGAAGCAGTAGAGGTGGAAGCAATGAAATTAGCAGGAGGTCACACTTGATGATACCGTCATTCTAGAGGAAAATAATTTTAACTTCTGAATTGAGGCCATGAATAGGAGTTGGAGAAATTGTATAATGTTTGAGAGGTTTGTAATTTTCATTGTCTATTATGAAGTTCAATCATCGAAAGATAATATGATGCACATTATACTCTTTTTTTGACAATCTCTAACAGAAAATAGATTCTCTAAATTTTTCATTATGCCTTGTGTGTTACTTAAATTGATTTCATAAATTTATTGTTAGAAAGTAAAGTCCACCAATACAACTAGGGAGGGGGGGGGAGGCGGGGAGAGGGGTAGTGGGGAATCAGTTGAATTGTTAATCCAACTTAAACTTAACTTATCAAATCCAACTTCAATAGCCAGAAAAGTGAACAATGCCAAGAGATAAAACATACACAATGACACAATGATTGGTTAACTAGGAAAACCTTTGACAAAGGGAAAACCCCGGTAGGGATGGTACCCATAAAATGATGTACTAATATAAAAGTTCTTTGTAAGAGGATGTGACCCCGTTAGAAGCCAATTACATAAAATCAATCCACTTTACTAGGGAGAGGGAGGGGGGTAGTGGTGAATCAGTTAAATTGTTAATCCAACTTCTAGCCAATAAAGTGAATGATGCCAAAAGATAGAACATACACAATGACACAATGATTTGTTAACTAGGAAAACCCTTGACAAGGGGAAATCCTGGTGGGGATGGTACCCACAAAATGATGTACTAATATAAAAGCTCCTTGTAAGAGGATGTGACCCCGTTAGAAGCCAATTACATAAAATCAGTACATATAAGTCCCTATTAGGAGACTTTAAATCCCTCTCAAAAGATTCTAGCTGTGTGAGGAGCACAAGGAATACAACTAAATTCACTGTCCAAATTGCTTCAAAACTATTACACAGAACAGATCTGTACGATAACATATCCCAAGTTGTGAACTGACCGATATAGCAACATCTTTGCCAATATAGTTCTTTTGAAGTTATCAATCCACTCTCAATGTCATCTGTTGCTCAACTCTGATCAAATTCACATCCTCAACATCAATACAATACCATACACTTTCACTTCATACTTACAGAATTCCACACTTACAACCAAGGAAACAACCTTTCCTTTATACCTTGTCCTAATAACTAATTGAGTCAGTCTGTGCGGGCTTTCCCAATATACAATGAGTAATATAGGACCTCAATATGATATTATAATTAAGTTTGACATAGTACAATACACTTTACTGCTTTCAAAATAAATCCCATCACAAGAGCCGGCTGCCAATGAACATATCACACATTACACTTTAGCGACCTTCACAAAATAATCTCTAGCATCTGCTATCACAAATATAGCATCACGAACATGTCTTCAGCCACGATCTAAGCTTGCTTAACTTCAATCCATCTTGCTTAACATTAACTACTGAATTATCAGTAAACTGTTTCCTGCACACTGGTCTGCCACCAGTCTTCAATAAATCAACCGTAACTCATGCAAATCTTCATGCTAACATGAGCGAACACAAATGTAGCGTCTAAACACAAATGAGCAAACACAAATGTAGC
Source organism: Cupressus sempervirens (assembly GCA_028749045.1). NCBI lineage: Eukaryota > Viridiplantae > Streptophyta > Pinopsida > Cupressales > Cupressaceae > Cupressus > Cupressus sempervirens. The sequence goes on from CM053788.1 coordinate 310,219,287, forward strand.
ATCTGACCACATCCATGAACACGAATCTAAGCCCGCATAGCTTAACTCGCTATACCCAAACCTTGCTGATCAAATCTGCCTCTGCGAAGTTCTGAAACGCTGTCAATCACATACCTAAATACACATATGTTGACATCAATGACAAACCAAGTCATGAATGCAACAAATAAGCAATCAATCCAAGTGTCAACCACTCAAACATCTCTCAACAATCTCTGCCTTTGATATATACTCAACAATCTCCCTGACATGCTAACATTTATATGTTTACTTTGTGACTCCAAGTCTGAGTCAAAAATTCATTCTGCCCAGTCTAAGTTTTTAAACTATAACAACTTGACTAAAAGGTACCATGATCTTCGAAATCCTGTGACTCCCAAACATAACAGTCCAAATGGCTGTTGTTACATGTGTTATGTATAAAACTGTAAAGAAGAGTTTGTAATCACCTTATTATTCAGAAACAAAACAGAAAGGTGCAAAGTTAACTTTTTATCTGTAGGCTATTCCTCAAAAGACATTTTAAAATATAAAAGTTGTCAAAGGCATTGGCCTGCAGTGCAGTGGTTGCTGTGTCTCATTGTAACAACAAGATCTTGCGTTTGATTCCCAAAATGGGAGCTTAAATTATTAAAAAAAACTGTCAACAAGTAGTATTGATGATTGAAATAGTAGAATTTGTATTACAATGTTTTTTATGACATTAATAATGACTTAAACTTTGAATTTAGGACTTCTTTCGATTCTTACACAATTCCAGGCTATTTTGATGCATAATGATTACTATACCTCAAGACATTTTTTTAAAAGCTGTCAACAAATAGTATTGATGATTGAAATAGTAGAACTTGTGATACAATGCTTTTTTATGACATTAATAATGACTTAACCTTTGAATTCAGGACTTCTTTCAATTCATAAACAATTTGAGGCTATTTTGATAAATAATGATTAATATACCTCCAAACATTTTTAGAAAACAGCTGTCAACAAGCAGTATTGATGATTGAGATAGTGGAACTTGCAATACAATGCTATTTTATAACATTAATAATGACTTAAACTTTGAGTTCAGGACTCCTTTCAATTCTTACACAATTTGAGGCTAGTTTGCTGTAGTGATTAATAAACTGATATGCTAATATTCAGGCTTCTGAGCCTAGTACTGCTGACCGTGCATTACTGTATATAGCTTCAACTAAGTTGTCTGATCTGAGTGACAAAGATTATTCATATTTTATCTGACAGGTGAATATCCTTGCTAACAAATTTTATCAAACAGCCTTTGCTTAGCTGTTTATATCTTGTAATCAGACCATCTTATAATTCTCTAGAACGTTCGGGATCGTTGCAAGCAGGGAACATATTCTTGAGGAAACGCACAAAGTAAATCTGGCAGCACAACTGAATAGGTAAATTACATTTTGGGCGTTTTGACTCTCTCTGCAAATTAAGATAATTCAGCTCCCTTGATTCTTTTTAAAATGTACGTTCACAAACACCAAAAATCAAGGTGAGTATCACATACTTTAATTAAAAATGTCTGGTTTGAAAGCAATCTTCTGTGACCAGCCTCCTTTCCAGGGCTAATGTGGTACTACGGCCTAGGCCTTTTCAGTTTTATTTGCAGCAATGCGGTTGCTCTGCATTATGGCTAACAAAGAGGCCAAGATTTCGTTGGATTAAAATGGGATCCTCTGTACTGATCGTGAGCTGAGGGAGTCTAATCTTAAAGGCAACCGTGCTCTGGGCTTTGGCTCTATAGAAATCCAATTATTTGGCATTGAAAAAACCATTTTTTTCAGTAATTAAATATTGCGCATAAATACGTTGAAATTTTGTTGGAGGGCATAAATTCAAGTGGTATATTATCATTCCACGGCGAATTGAGTGGCAACAGAGTCGAGTCTTACTACAAATAAGATTCTACCCAATATTATTCATACAATTGGTGTTCTCACAAAGTATCAAAATTTGTGATGACTAAGCGGATTCGAGTGCATAGTTCATGGATGCACGAACATATCCTTGAGATGTTGCATATATAATAAATGTTGATATCCATAGCGTCGGCAATCCGTGCAAATGAGCATTGTTTATTGCTTGGAGTAAAATTCAAGAATTCTTGTCAGATCGAAACAAATTTACAAGAAATGAATACAATAAACATGTTATTAAAATTCAACCAAAAATACAGTGGGTAAATAGGATAGAATGAAAGGACAAAAAAGAAGAGAAAGGGTATTACCTGGAGGGGCTGATCGACGCGCGAGAGCAGGTCGGCAGAGTGCTCGGGAAGGAGAGCCAGCAAGTTATTAAGCGCGTTCTGTGATTGCGTAGGCGGCATTCTTCGCATCAGATCCATGGCTGCCTCCATTTCCGACTCTTGAGCTCTCACTGCAACTGGAAACCCCTTTTCAGGGCATAAGCTTGGCGATTCGATTTTTATGCTGCTCCTGCCGCCAGCTAAAAATATATATTTATTCCCAAACGAACGTTGCCAAATATATACGCACAAAACGTATTAGGTGATGGGGAAGAGCTCTGGGGTCCCCAAATGGGTATTAAGCCGCGTGCTTCCAAGAGCTGGCGCTGGGAGAGGATCAAGATCAACCTTTTCCTCCTTTGACAGTTTATATGGGTATTATAGGTGTACAGAAGCTACATTACTTTTTCCCCTTTTTCCAGCCCATGCTTCACAGACCTCTGCCTTCTACGAATGACATGTCATCAGCCAACTTATATTTCCAGGTGCTTTTTTCTCTATCTACTTTACAGATAAGGGGTATGTGCTCCAAATGGCGGATGGGTTAGCATGGACAACCATTTTTCATGCCACAAGCTCAGCGATAATTTTTTTTTGGTCAGGAGGAAGGTTGCTGACAATAAAACAAATTGCTTAACGTTAGGTTTACAATGTTGAGTGTCCCATAGCCTACCTATCCCATAGTCTTATAACGTTAAAATAATTCTTTTCTTATTTATATATTATTATTAGTCATTTATACATGCACCTTTATATTCATAGATTTCTTTATTTATTTTGAGATAATCACTTTTATTATCTAAATAATTTCATATCACTCAAGATCAATCTTGTAACATGTGTGAATGAATTCAAAATCTAATCTTAGTTCATGTTCAAATGTCAAATTTTCCATCTCTTTCTATTAATTATTGAGTTAATATGTGTGTGCAAAATGTTGACTTGACACACACGTGTTAATTTATAGTATTCAAAGACATTCAATGTTTATTAATTAGAATTCATAAAACGAGAGAAGTTAGCAATTGGGAAAACAAATCATTTAAACCACACTTTTATTTTCTAAATGGGTAAAGGCCCTCGTCTACTTATAGGTCCCCTGGGTGTTGGTGAATTGTGTCTTCAAATATTTATTCAAAATCATAAATTTTGACCTATCAAAGGATCTAGCCTAATTATGGAAAATCAACCATAATGGCCCAACATATTCCCTTAGGGTGAATATTGATATTGTGGTCCCCACATAATTGCCAGACATTAAAGAAAGTGACAAAAAAGTTTTTAAAATCCATATGTTATTAAGTTAAATCCATACATCAAAGTTTAAATCTGCGGTAAGATGAATCAAACCCATGGTGTTTGTTTGTGTGCCTTATGGTTCTGCAAAAGTCATCATACAAAGCTCATAAATTCTCTGAAGATAGCAAAACAATTATACACATCATCAACTATGTTATTCCATTAACACTTCTAGAGTTAAGCACCCCTCACCACCACATTTTACTTGTTGAGAAAACAACTTCATTATTCAATCATTTATTTATGACTTTGATTGTGTCTACATTTTTAGCATCAACATTTTGGATCACACTCTATGATCTATAATCAGGATGAGAGAGAGTTCCAGACCTTGCTTATGTCAAAATTATTGTTTTAAATAGCTTGCACTCTCTCTCATCCTGATGATAGATCTCAGAGTATTGCTAAAATGTGAACACAATCAAAATAAAAAATAAATGATTATGAAAATCTAGTAATGTTAAACGTCATTATTATAAAAGATAAAAGATAATAAAATTAATACAAATGTACAAGAGAACTTCAAGACTTACATGGAATTTGTAATGATGGGAAAACCATAGTGAGAACATCTTTTGGTATATGAAAAGTATTATAATGAGGCTCACTACCAGGCTTGTAGGCAGTATTCACTATCTCAAGGAAAGATGCAAATGACTGGCTGCAAAGACTCGCTATCTCCAAGCAAGATACAAAGGACCTACAAAGGAGAGTTGTCATTGTAGCGTAGAATACATAAAAATAATTATACTATATAAGCTTTCAACATATTGCTTCCAATAATCTTCTCATAAAACATATGTTTTTAACATAAATAATGTTTTAAGCAACCATTCATTGATCATGCTTCACAGCTTCCACCACACATGCATACTTCCTCAAAGTTCACAACTTTCACAACTCACGCTCAATACACTTTGCATCTATTTGGTCATCTATATATACATCATAGTAGTTAGAAAAACATGATTGATATGTTATGCTTAACCAATGGACCCAACAAGGTTGACCTCAACATCATAACTTATGATGAAAGCAATACAAACTAGGAGAAAGAGAGGACCTAAACAATAAGGTAACACATAGATGTAGTATGCAACACATCATAAGTCAACCCAAAAACTTAACAACTACCCAAATTTTCTCAAATAATATCACAAAAGGACATATCAGGACCCAAATACCACTCATTAAAATATCTAAAACTTGCAAAAACTCCAAAATGAAAAGCATAAGCAAGAATACTAACCTTGTTGTTCACACCTCTGGAAGTTGCACAACAACCAACTTCAAACAATGCAACATTCAGTAGTATAAATTTAAAAAATAAATAATAAGGTGACTACAACTCTTAGTCTTGACAACTAAAAATATATAAATTCTATTATTTTTGCAACACAACTATAAATGACTAATATGGTCATTGGGTAGAAAACACAACTAAATAATTAGTTACACAAATACAAATGACTATTACTATGACTAGCTAAAAAATTGTTGGGAGATATGATTGTTGCATTTTTACAAATGAGCTTGATATTTATATTTAAAAATGTTTTAATATTAAAGTGAAAAAGGACATTACTATCTTGACCAACCAATTTCTAATGAAAGTTAGGAGAATTTATGGGAAAAATAGTACAACCAACTACTTCAACCACTCAATTTTCTATGCAATGAGGAAGAGGGTGTTTATTAAAAACATGAATTCACAAATAACAAAGAAATATAGAGTGAGACTATATTTTAGTCATTACTTCACATCATATTTTTTCCTGTGTTTTCTCTACCACAAACAAGTTGAGTAAATAAGAAGATAAATATTCTTTTAACTAGTCAAAGGAATCTAATGTATATGCAAAAGAATCTGATGTAGATGCAAAAACTAAATTGTTGCTCATAATAGTACTAACTCCTTCCTTCATTATTGTTCTTGAACTTTTCAAAAGAACAAACACATCTTGATCATGCCATTACTCCTCATCTTCTCTTAAACTTTGTCAAATATTTGTATTAACTAGGTTATCACACATAGATCCTAACACAATCATTATTACTTAAAATACAACACTAGTCATAATTTGTCCATAAAAACATAATTATAGTACATTCATTTAGCACTCAATGTTTTTATTAAAAAAATAAGATATATCAATATAGTTCAACAATGTCACTTAAAACAAGTATCAAACCACAAAGTTCAAGAGTCTAACAAGGTAAAACAAAGTCTAGGAAAACATAAAAGTTGGCAATAAAAAGACATAAAATGGGCTCATGATCTCCCCACAACTTAAGCTCTCAATGTTCCTCCATATACCTAGACTGAGAGGATTCAAATTCTCATTCCATGTTAGCAATCTGAATTCTCCCACTATGGTTTGTCCCTTTATCTTTTCAATCAGATTCTAGTAAAACAATTGATCTTTCTTTAATTTTTTGCACTTGGGTTTCTTCTCTGGGATGGTATCATAAAAAGTTCCAACTTCTCAATACAGTACAAACCTCCATAATAGCAATGAATAGAAAATTAATAGAGTCCATTATGTTATTTTGTTACCAATTACATATGTGTTACCACTATACAAACTATTGGATGATAGTTTTGCAAAGATTTAGGTTCAAAATTCTTCAATTACATGACAACCATTATATTTGGGAGCTAGGTGCCCAAAATCATTTTATTTAAGTGTTGATTTACTCATTTTCTTTATGAACCTCTTCCGTTAATTTCACAACTATATCCTTCTAATTAGGCTTGTAGACTAAAACCTTCTATTTAAGGGTAAAATGGAGACACTTTAATAGGATGTAGGCCTCCACTTTACTCGCTAAAGAATTGAAAGATATGTGAGTAGGGAAAGCGAGAATCTCCAAATATGACTCCCTTGGAATCCAAATTAGATTAGCAAGGCCCAAAAGGAAGAGATGCCAATATTGAATATTAATTATGAAAAGGAATACAATATAGGGGAAAAATCTCATAGGCTTGTGTATGATAGTGTGTATGCAAAATTGAACTATTTGATTAAGTAATGTAGATCAAGATGTCAAGCACATGCAAATAAACTCAATTAAGATACATATCTATGCTAAAATTATGAATTAAAATGATAGATAGAAGTCTCACCTTGAAATGGGTAGAGAAAGTTGTGTTTAGCTCTGAAAAGTGTGGACCCGAATTTGTAACTGAAAATATCAGTGTAGATCCCTGAACAAAATGAAAAACCTAGAAACTAATTTTTCGACTAAGAAGCAAAGAACACTCCAACCTAGTGGTATTTTTTCTAGAACAATTCCCACACATACCTAGAATTTGATGGTTGTATTGGTCATTTCTACACTTTTGAAGCATATATGACATGCTAAAAAATTATAAGATTGTATGAATTGATAGGCTAAATTTTTTGAGAACTGTCAATATTTGTTATAGGCAACTTAGTATTTTATTTAATAATATACATAAATGTGATTTTATAATATATATGTATGAAAAATATATACTATTTTATGTTTCTATTTTGATGATTAGTTTGGAATCTTTTTCTTCTTCTTTTTTATCGGTAAATGACTTAAAGCCTTTTATAAAAAAAAAATAATAATTTACAATTGTTTTGACCCCATTCAAATGCAGGCACTCAGAGAAAAAGAACAAGGAAGAAAACCTCCATTGTAGCCTGGGACTTTTATGTCCTAAATTTAATAGAGTACAATTGCCTTTGACTTTCTACAAAGGTCTTTGGAAGGTCATACCCCCTTACATTCCTTCAATTATAAACTTTTACATTTATTGCTGGGAAGGCATACCTTCCTTTACAGACTTTGTCAAAATTACATCAGTGGATTTGTGACATTTCTATCAATTTTGGTTGCTCTTTCTTCTAATTTTGGCTTCCTTTTATACTTTAAACTTCATTTGTTGGGCTAGTAGCCTACATAACCTACATTTTGCATCTTTGAAACACTTCGATCTCAATGTTAGTGGTTAGTCTTTAATCAATACTAGCTTTTCAAATTTGATAATGATGAGTTGGATGTTCTAACAAATTAATTATTTAGTGGGTAGTTGCCTTAAGATTTTTCTTTTGATATAGAAATAATGATTTATTTAGACACAACAAAGCAAGATCTAAATAAGTTTGTATTTCAATATTGGTTGATCTCTTTATGTATTATTATGTTTTAAGGGTTGATCATAAATTCTCAATTCCAATGTTTATTGAAGTTCTTGTATTATTCAATAGCCTACTAATAAGAACTACATTGACTTGGTGATTGTGATTACTATGATGTTGTTTTTAATCTATTCCACCAAAAAGATGAATGCATCTTGATTTCCATAGGTTATAAATGGATTGAAAAGTTTCATTTTGTAAATTTTCCTCTTGGTGTGATTGTTTAAAAGATCTTTTTACTTTAGACTACTATCTTTATTGATTAAAGGGTTTGCTTAGGCTCTTTTTATATTCGAAATGGTTATGTATAATTTTGGATTCTAAATTGATTTTTATTAAAATCAAAACATTTTATTCATTTTCCTTTCCTTCAATGACTTTAAGGTGTCATCTCGAATATCTTTTTTGGGTTGTTTTTTAAATTGGTTTTGGTTTTTGGGTTGTTTTGTTTTTGTTTTAAATAGGTTTGAATCTTGCTTTATTGTCCATACTTGTTATCTTAATTCTTATGCATCTTAAATTATTGCTTATATTATATTGTTGTCTTATATTCACAAATCTTTAACAAATGAAATCTTTGTATATCTCCTTAAAGAGAGATCAATGAATAGATACATATATATTTACATAACCACCTTTTCTTACATCATTCTTGTTCCATAAGTGATTCAGGAACACATATTTTCTAATCAGCAATACTGGAGTTCCTAAATATTTAATCAATCAATTGGATTCACTTTCTTCGAGCTCCTCTTCGATTCTCAATATAGGGAATTCTATCAAGTTAGAATCCAAGGTCAAGTTTCTATCCCAGGATTAAATATTTTCTTCTTCTAAGTATGCATTCATCTAGTTGTTGTTGTTGTTGTTGGTTGGCCACACATGAAAGAATGTCATTAGGATTATTTGATTTATGTTCACCACTGGGAACTATTGAATGAGATGGTTGGAGTCAAAGGTCGATGCCACTAGATACAATGGAATGAGTTGTCTTTTATCAATTGGGATGTCATAGTGGAAGGGCTACAAATATACATGTCAACTTGAATACTAGCCATCACCTTGTCTAAATTGCTAGAATATTTTTGTTTGAATAGCCACTCACAAAGAGTATAAATATTTGATTTTTCCAGTTCCACTAAGCATGCCATGGCCAAAAGCATGGCTGGGATATCACTAAGTACCGTGTTGTTCATGAATTATTTCCCAAGTATCCTAAAAATAACTCTTTTGATAAGGAAGTGTGTGTTATGTAGAATGATTGATAGGTGGATCTAAGATATTGGTTCGTCAAAAGCTAATTGAGGTGTTGGACCCCTTAGTTTTATCATTGTGTTAATTTTTGTGAACCTTGACAACTATTTTTTTGCAAGTTTGTTTAAATAAAGATCCTAGACCATTGGGATACTAAGTGATCTCAAGTTTTGGAGGGAAATCAAAAGGAAAACATAAGATTTAAATAGTGAAAGAATATCAAGCGATTGAGCAAGTTGGTTTTGTATATCGTCAATTCATGTGATGTCTGCCATGTTTTAGGAATTTGAAATGCCAACATGTGTAATCAAATTATGATAAGCCTTAGCTTAAGGATGCCCCTTACTACCTTTAGTTTACAATGTTTTTTGATATTTTCACATGTGACAACACAAATTCCACTAACATAGCGAAGAATCATGTGATGCATAAAAAAACCAAGGGAGAAATTACAAGAGAAACAAGTAAGATTGGAGTATGTGAAGTCTAAGGATCAAATTGCAAATATATTAACAAAGTAATTTCTTAAGGATGATTTTGAGTATCTGAGAGGTAAGCTAGGGGTCCTTATCCTATTAGAGATTCACTAGGAGAAGATGCATGTTGCATCAATTCATGGATGGTTAGAATATATTTGTGGAGTTAATGCAAGAATTCACTCTTTAGGGACTAGTTCAAGAAGTTGTCAAAATTATTATAATGAAATATATTTAATTAGTACATGCAAGGTACAAGGTATAACTACAAGGGTTTGTAAGTTTCTCATTAAATTTTATAATTACCTTTGGCATTTTTGTCAAAGGGAAAGAGATTGTGTAAAAGGGGAGAGAATCTGCAAGGAGAAGAATAAGAAGGATGATGAAACAATGAAGTAAAGATAGTGAGAGATGCTACATGGAGTACACACCAAGGGGGAGATCAATAATGTTGATGATGCTTCTAAATAGATAAGTGAAGTCTAAGGAGGAGCATATGATGTTGCAGACCAAGCAAAAGAACTGAATGCTAAGTAAAGAACCAAAGAACCTAATGCAGAGATCATGAAGTTACAAAGAACTTGAATAAAGTTAGAGAGCTAAAGATGTGTCAGCCTTTGATGTTTATTATTTCATAAGATAATTTTATGTATTAATTTCTTATGTATTGTCCTCAATACCAAAGGGGGAAGTTGATATCCCTAACTAATAATGTTACTAATCTATGTGAAAGAGTCATGTCAGTTGTTATGTTGTCATTAATGTCAAGCCTTAATTGGTTAGACATTAGAGTGTCATATCATTTGATTGATGAAGAGGATTTAGAAAGTATACTAATGATGTAAGTATTGATAAGTATATGGTATTCAATGAGCACTTGATTGAGTTGGACTCTGATAGTATAATGTTGGTATGATTGTTTTACATTATTTGATTAAGTATTGAGACTATGTATAAGCAAGAAAGTTTGGTCGATGAATGAAGAACCATAGTACTAATTGATCTATTAAAATTTTCACTAAGCACTTGATGAAGAAGTGAAGAATGTGCAGTGTCAACTAAGAAATTACAATTTTAATCGAACCTAATGTTGGTCGAGTGAGATGTAATGTTAAACAAGCATGAAAAAGAAGAACAATTGAGAACATATTTAATTAGAGCCTAATATTTGATGAAAAAAAGAGTGTTCGATAAATTCAAAGATGATCTTATGAAGGAAATTAAAAAATTTAAATTGGAGCACAAAGTTAAATGTGGCAGTATATATGTTGAGCATCTAAATTCAATGAATCCAAACTTGATGAAGATCTGATGATTGTCATTGAGTGAAAAAAACCTAGAAGATTCTAGAGGAGTGGAAAAGGTTTTCTATTTAAGGGATGAATACAATGTTCATTGTTTCTAATGAGGTTGGTGAAGATGATGAAGTTGAAGAAGCAAGTGATAGCCAACAGAATAATCGAGCAGAACTACATTATGAAGATCAAGTAAGAAAAGTGTTAAGTTGATGTGGGATTAAGTGAATCAGCTAGAAAGGATTAGATGATAGAAAGAGGATTGAATAAGGAAAGAGATTGAGCAACACATAGACCTAAATAAGAAAGGTAGTGCTAAAACCTAACATATCATTTCATTATTACTTTCTAATCATTGTAGCATAAAACATCTGAACTAAGTAGACCTAATATGTTGGAATTAATTATTCAATTGTATATTGTCATTTATGTTTACACAAATGTCAATTAAAAAAAGTTATATAGAGTTTGCAGTATTAACCTTGTATATATGAGTTCTAACCAAGCAACTAAGTTATGAAGAATTTCCAAGAGTAACTGAGTAATGGAAGGAACCTAATTGCAGTATTGATCGAGTGTTCAAGCATCAAAAGAGTTGTAGTATTAATTGAGTGGTCAGGCATTGAAAGAGTTCAGTATTGATTGAGTGGTCGGGCAATGAAGAAGTCATAATGTCAAGCGAGTGTTCAATTCTAATTTTGATCGAGTGAGAACATATAAAAAATTACAAAATGTTTTATTAATAAAGGTCAACTATTTGGATGTCTATTGATATTTTGAAAGGGCTTTATGTTAGGATTAAACCACGAATAGAAATAACAATTACATGCAAATATAATCAATATCAAAAAATAATATATCGCATAGAAAAGAACACAAGACACTAAGATTTAATGTGGTTCACCCAATCCCTAGGTTATGTCCACCAAACAGCAAGTCTGATATTATTACGATCCAGTAATTACAACCTAATTACAATTTGTAATCCCTTACCGCTTAATATTGTCGCAAGAACCAATTTTCACATCACAACTATAAAACAATCCCTGACCCTAAGCCCTTTTATACAAGTATTTTTATCGCTTTAAGGTTATAATTAATAATTACATGTCGGCCCAAAATCTTGATAAAATAGGGCCCAAAAATGTTTATGAAGTATATACAGTACTTCCCTCATCAGTCACCACAAACTAACAATCTCCCACTTGGGAGACTGATCAGGCTCCACACTAAACAACAATCTCCCACTTGGAGACTGATCCTGTAGCTATGCCACTACTCCATGAGGCTCCCACTAGATCAAACCAATCTAGACTCTGTTGTTCTTGTAATCATGTTTAGTCTAGAAGACCAACCGAAGCTAAAGAGGAGTTCAGCTTCTCCCTTGTTACTACCTTTGTCAACATATCTACGGGATTGTCAGATGTATGTGTCTTATCCAGCTTTAACTATTCATCCTCCAAAATTGGTCGAATGAAATGGTACCGCAACTATATGTGTTTGGTCTTTGAATGTAGAGCTAAATTCTTTGCAAGATGAATGACACTCTTACTATCTATAAACAAATAATTATCCTTTTGAGAATGTCCCAATTCTTCTAAGAAAAACTAAAGCCATATCATCTCCTTGGTTGCCTTTGTAGCAGCAACATACTCTGCCTCTGTAGTGGATAGAGAATCAATCTTCTATAACCTAGAAACCCAACTCACGACTACCCCACCAACAATAAAGACATAACCTGTAGTACTCCACCTGGTATCAATATCCCCTGCCAAATTTGAGTCAACATAGCCTTGTAAATCAGTAGTTGAGCCCCCAAAGTGTAAACACTTATTAGATGTTCCTCTCAAATATCTGAGAATCCATTTGACTGCATTCCAATGCTCAATTCCTGGATGACTCATATACTAGTTAACAACTCCCACTACATGTGCAATATGTGGCCTGGTACATACCATAGCATCCATCAAGCTTCCTATAGTTGAAGCATAAGGTACCTTGGACATCTTATCCTCCTCTTCTTATGTCTTGGGACACATCTCCTTAGTCAACTTCAAATGACTAGGTAAAGGTGTGCTAACAAATTTAGCATTCTCCATAGAGAAACATTGCAACACCTTCTCCACATAATCAACCTAAGATAGCGTCAATGTTTTGTTCTTCCTATCTCTACAAATCTCCATACCAAGGATTTTTTTTGCTACCCCCAAATCCTTCATAGCAAATGCATGTGCTAGCTGGTGTTTTAGCCCCTTAATATGATCCATGTTAGATCTAGCTACAAGCATATCATCAACATATAAACATAAAATAATGTAGCTACCACCATTCAACCTATTAAAATAAACACAATGATCTGAATGACACGTGTGATATCCATGCTCATGCATAAAACTGTCAAATTTCAGATACCATTGCTGAGGTGTTTGTTTCAAGCCATATAAACTTTTCTTTGATTTGCACACTAAGTTCTCCTTACATTTGACCTCAAATCCCCGTGGTTGAGCCATATATATCTCTTTATCCAAATCACCATGAAGGAAGGTTGTTTTAACATCAAGCTGCTCTAAATACAAATCTTTAGTAAAATCAATGCCCTTTTTCTGTACAAATCCTTTTACAACCAACCTAGCTTTAAATATTTTCTTACCTCCATCCTCTTCTTTTGACCTATAAACCCACTTATTTTGTAAAGCCCTTTTACCTACAGGCAACTTGCATAAATCCTATGTCTTATTCTTTAGCAAAGAGTCCATTTCATCTTTCATTGTAGACTCCCACTGAATCTTAGTATCCATCTACACAACTTCATCATAACATTCAGGTTCACCAGCATCAAAGTGTAAAATAGAATATGAAGAGGGAAAAAAGATTTATGGAGGTCTAATTTGCCTTGTTGACCATCTAACATTCAGTGGTGTGTGTGGTATTTATTGTTGTCATGAGGAATGGTTGGAACATCAACTTTTGAAGTATCATCTAGCACTACATAATCATCTTCTTTCTTCTCATGTTGCTGCAACAGATCTTTGTACAACACTTTCTCATTGAATATGACATCCCTGCTTCTTACAATTTTATGATTTTCAAAATCCCAAAGCCTATAACCAAATTCATTAATGCCATATCCAACAAATACAAATTTCTTTGACTTAGCTTCTAGCTTGGTTCTACTTTCAGAATCTATGTGAGCAAATGCTTCACAACCGAAGGTTTTGAGAAAAGAATAACTCACCTTCTTACCAGTCCATGCTTCCTCTAGAATACCACAACCCAAAGGAGTAGAGGGACCTCTATTAATCAAATATAAAATAGTATTGATATTTGATGCCCACATGTGTAAGGGCAACCCAACATGTAACCTCATGCTCCTTGCACACTCCATTATAGTCGTGTTCATGTGTTCAACCACTCCATTTTCCTGTGGAGTCCTTGGAACAATTTTTTGTCTACAAATACCATTAGTGGAGCAATAATCTTCAAATTCATGATTGGAATACTCACCACCATTATCAAATCTAAGACATTTTGATCTCTTACCAGTCTCATTTTCAACCAAGCATTTCCATTTCTTAAAAGTTTGAAATACATCAAACTTTTGTCTAAGAAAATAAACCCATACTTTTCTAGTTGCGTCGTCAATAAATGTAACATAATAATGAGGCCACCAAGGGAAGATACCTGAGCTAGTCCCCATACATCTGTATGCACAAGCTCTAATTTCTCCTTTTTGTTTTCCTTCCCAATCTTCACAAAACTCACTCTCTTTTGTTTTCCATACACCCAACTTTCACAAAAATACATATTAACACATTTTAGACCTGGTAAAACTTTCTTTGAATGAACTACTTTCATACCTTTCTCACGCGTGTGCCCAAGTCTATTGTGCCACAACGTTGTATCAGAATTTACAGTAGCTATTTGTTCTCCCTAGTCAACTGCAACAACTGTTCCTGAACATTCATTTTTCTTTGAAACAATTAAAGTAGAAGGAACAATATGACCTATATAAAGATATAAGGTGTCTACTTTCACACCTTTTGCTACTACAAGGGAACCTTTTGAAACCTTCCAATTTTTATCATTAAAAGTAACTATACAACCCTCATCACCAAGTTGCCCTATTGAAATTAAATTCCTACTCAGCCTTGGAACATGTCTTACCTCATGTAGTAGCCAATGATTCCCATTCTGAAACTTTATCTTAACTTTTCCCTTATCAACAATCTAATAGGGTTCATTATCCCCCAAATAAACAAGTCCAAAATCCCCTTGGATATAATCAATGAAATAACCTCTATGAGGTGTAGCATGAAATGAAGCACCAGAATATAAAACCCATGAATCATCAACACTTTCTAAAGACAGAGGCAAATCATCCTCTTTAGATTTGTTACTTACTAAATTTGCCTCCTTGTCTCCATCTAGTTTATCACCTTCTTTTTTCTTTCGATTCCAACAATCTTTCTTTTTGTGCCATGGTTTCCCACAGTACTAGTAGTCATTCAATCCTCTTGATTGAGACCCCCCTTTGACTTTCCTCTTGATTTCCCATGATTTTCATAATTACTTCCTCTCTTAGTCGTTCTACCCCTGCTTGGTGCATTCAAAGCATTTCTTGATGTAGATCCACCTGAGGTTTTCCTACGAGTTTCCTCACTCAAAACAACACCGATCACATCATCATATTTTAGGGTACTAGATCCAGAAACATAATTACTCATAGTCATTACCAAGCCATTCCAACTTTCACGCAAAGAATAAAAAATCAAGAGATCCCTAATTTCTTCATCAAAATTGATACCCACAAAAGATAACTGACTAGTACTAGTATTAAACTCATTTAAATGATCTACAATAGATCTATCTTCTGCCATTTTCATATTAAATAAATGCTTCATGAGAAATACCTTGTTTGAAGCAGAGGGTTTTTCATACAGTTTCACTAGGGTTTGCATCAATTCTTCTATCATCTTCACTTTGTAATATTAAATACCACCAATGGTGTGAGGCATAATCGAATACTTCCAAGTGTCCTTTTGTCCAAAAGATCCCATTCATCATTTGACATAGATCCCTGATTCTTGGCTTTTCCTTCTAACAACTTCCATAAATCCTTTTGATAAAAATAGTCTTCCATTTGCATCTTCCATAACTAGAAGTTTTGCCCATTAAACCTGTCAACCCTTAGCTTACCCTCGTCTGCCATTGCTCCCACTCAACCATGAGATTTTCCTACAAAGGATAATTGAAAAAGAACCTCTCTCTAATTCCACTTGTTAGGATTAAACCACGGATGGAAATAACAATTACATGCAAATATAAACAATATCGAAAAATAATAGATCACATAGAAAAGGACACAAGACATCAAGATTTAACATGGTTCACACAATCCCTAGGCTACATCCACAAAACAAAAAGTCCAATATTATTACGATCCAATAATTATAACCTAATTACAATCTATAATCCCTTACAACTCAATATCATCGCAAGAACCAATTTTCACATCACAACTATAAAACAATCCCTAACCCTAAGCCCTTTTATACAAGTATTTTTACCGCTTTAGGGTTATAATTAATAATTACATGTCGGCCCAAAATCTTGATAAAATAGGGCCCAAAAATATTTTTAGCCCCAAAGAATTTATGAAGTATGTACAATACTTCCATGATCAATCACCACAAATTAACAATCTCCCACTTGGGGACTGATCAGCCTCCACACTAAACAACAATCTCCCACTTGGAGACTGATCTTATAGCTATGTCACTACTCCATGAGACTCCCACTGGATCAAACCACCCTAGACTCTGCTATTCTTGTAATCGTGTTCAGTCTAGAAGACCAACCAAAGCTGAAGAGGAGTTCAGCTTCTCCCTTGTTACTACCTTTGTCAGCATATCTGTTGGATTGTCATTTGTATGTATCTTCTCTAGCTTTAACTATCCATCCTCCAAAACTAACTAAATGAAATGGTACCACAATTGTATGTGTTTGGTCTTTGAATGTAGAGCTGAATTCTTTGCAAGATGAATGACACTCTGACTATCCATGAACAAATAATTATAACAGTCACCACAAACTAACAATCTCCCACTTGGGGACTGATCAAGCTCCACACTAAACAACAATATCCCACTTGGAGACCGATCTCGTAGCTATGTCACTACTCCATGAGGCTCCCAATGGATCAAACCACCATAGACTCTATTGTTCTTGTAATCATGTTTAGTCTAGAAGACCGACCAAAGCTAGTATTTTTACTACTTTAGCTGAATTTTCCTAGCTTATGATATATAAGAAAGGTCAAGTTGCGAGGAAAAGATGTATATCAAGTGAAATATGAAAGAGATGGATATGTGACCGAAGATAGGGCAGAACAAGAATGTGTGAAATTTAAGCTAAAAAGAAATATCTTATCAGGAAAGATCTATAGGTCAAGCCAGAACAAAGATTTGAATCAACAAAGAAAGTTGCATATTAAATCAAGTCAAATTGTTGTTTCTTTCTAACCATTGTATTGGTAAAGAAATATCTTAATATAGTTTACTTAACAATTTTGTAAATCCTCTAACAAGGTGACTTTTCTAGATTGAAGTTTTTAAAGACCTCTAACTAAGTCACTCCTAATAGGGTGAACTAAATCCTCTAACAAGATCATACTTAACAATATATTTTTGTAATCTTTAATAGGGTTGGCTCCTAGTAGAGCTCACTTCAAAAGAGTAAAAATTATTGTGACCATTTATAAGGTATTTTTCCCAAATTGGGTTTCCACATTAAATCTTGGTATGATTTGCGTTCATATTATTTACTTATGCTTTATATTTCCACATCTAAGTCACTAAAGGATAAAACAGATTAATACATCTTAAGATTGCTTTGTTAACCGAACATTAGCTATATTATAGTGTTAACCGAGCTATTATATATTGCATGATAAGTGGAAATTTGTATTGACATCTAAGGGTCAAGGATTTGTTTTTGTGGTAATCGATTCACCCATCCACTCTCAGTTACTCCTATTACATTTCCAACAATTGGTATCAGAGTAGTTGGTGCTTGCAAGAAAAGGTTTCAAGGACCTAAGATAAAGATCAAGATGTCTTATAGAAGGGAGATTCCTAAACTTAATGGAGAAAAAATTTCAGCATGGTAGGAGTTGATGAAGCTTTGTATATCAAGCATTAGAGATGATGGTCTATTCTACTTGGAGAAAAAATATTTGGCACCACCCAAGCCTATGTCTATGGAGAAAATAAAGAATTAAAGGGTCACAATATTATGATGATTGATATTGTATCCTCTTTGAACTATTCTGAATTTGATGAAGTCAAGGATTGTCCTACTGCATTTGACATGTGGGAAAAATTGAAGAAAGTCTTTGGAGGTGAAAAAAATGTGCAAAGAGCTAAGGCAAAAATTTTAAGAGGAAAGTTTGATCCATTGAAAATAAAAGAAGGTGAGAACGTCACCTAGTATAATGAAAGGGTCAAAGAAAGCATTAGTGCAACCAAAGCTTTAGGAGGTATAATTGGTGATGTAAAATAATGAACAAGGTAATAAGAACACTTTTTCCAATTTATGAAATTAGAGTTTCAGCTATTAAAGAGATGAGATGCAATCTGAAACATGATCTAACCCTAGATACTCTTGTGGGAAGATTGATTACTTTTGAGTTGGATAACTTTGATAATTATGATCCTTCTTCTAACAATCTTGAATCTACATTCAAAGCTAAACAAATCCTTGGTAGAAAATGAGGGAACTCAAAAGGAAAACAAGTTGGAAATGAAGATGAAGATGATTTAGATAGATCTTGAAGTTATTGAAGCTCTCCTAGCAAAAAGGGCAAACAAAGGAAAAAGGAAAATTCAGAGGAAAGATTCCACTAATTTGTTTCTCATGTGAAGACCACTGCAAGGTATTTGAACAAAGAAGACAAAGATGAAAAGAAATTCAACAAATTAAAAGGCAAAAAAGACTTCAAAAACTACAAGGACTTCAAAGGAAAAGGTAAGAAATCATGTTACATTGCAAAAGATTATGATAGTGATGATAATGAGGATGAAGTAGTTTATATTGCTATCAAAGATGAATCTCATGATGAGGAAAATGAAAATATGACACTTATCTCTCATGTTAGCAAACATGATACATGGATCATATAGTGGTTGTTCTCATCACATGACTGGTGATAAAATAAAATTTGAATAATTAGAACACTATGATGGTGGAAGCATTAGTTTGGGAATAATGAACCATGTTATGTAAAAGGCAAAGGAATAGTTGCATTAATTGATGGAATCAAATGTGAGAATACTTGTTGGGTTGAAGAATTAAGACATAATCTACTCAGTGTAACTCAATTGAATAATATAGGATACAAATTTGAATTCATGAATGGGAAAGTCAAACTATTGGATTGAAAAAAAAAACTAGTTGGAACTAGAAATCAAACAAAAGGTAATTTGTTTTACCCATATCTCAATGAAAGCTCTTGTCTATTAGCTCAAGTTGAAGAAAGTTGGCTATGACATAAAATAATGTGTCATGTTAACTTTGATAACATGATCAACATAAGAAAGAATAATAGAGTAAGAGGCATACCTTATCTAAAGAAACCTAAGATGGGAATGTGCAAACAATGTCAAATTGGAAAAAAGTGTAAAAGAAGTTTCAAAAGTAAGTACTACAACTCTAAAGAAGTTTTGGAACTAGTTCACATAGATCTTTATGGGCCAACTTGTGTGGAAAGCTACTATGGATATATATATTTTATTTTATTTGTTGATGATTACTCTAGAACGATGACTGTGATGTTTTTAAAAGATAAGTCTGATGCTTGTCAAAAGTTTAAATGGTATTTGGCTAGAGTTGAGAAAGAAATAGGGAAAAATCTGAAATACCAAGATCAGACAAAGGAGGAGAATTCATCTCAAATGAATTCAATGAGTTCTGCAATGAAAGAGGAATCAAAAGATAGGTATCAACACCTAGAACTCAAGAATATAATGGAATACCAAAGAGAAGGAACAAATCTATCATGGAATGTACAAGAACATTATTATCAGAAAAGAATGTTGCACCAAAGTACTAGAGAGAAGTAATCAACACAACAATTCACACACTAAACTGAGTTCAATTGAAGAAAGGTACAAACAAAACACCTTATGAATTATGGTATGGATATAAGACTAATGTTTGTTATCTTAGAGTATTTGGAAGCAAATGTTATATCTTAAAAGATGTAAGAAAAGGAAAGCTTGATGCAAACAGTGGTGAAGGAATATTCCTAGGGTACTCCAATAAAACAAAGGCATGCAAATGTCTAAATCTTTCCACTTACAAAGTCATAGAAAGTGCATATGTGAAAATTGATGAGTTTGCATAAAGAAGTGAAGAACATAGCAAAAAAGAGCCTGAAGACTATAGAAGGTTTGTATGCTATGAAGAACCTAAAACCTTACCTCATAAGGTTGAAGCCAATCATCAAGCAAGTATATCTAGTAATTCAACTAGTTCAACCCAAGTTATAGCCCCAACTAATGCAACCTGAGGTACATGTAGTACTACTTGAGCTACAACCATATCAACAAGAGGAACCCAAGCAAAAGGATGAAGATCTTAAAGATCCAAATGAACCAAGTCCTAAGTAAAGAAAGAAAGATCCAAGGTTTGCCAAATATGTCAGAAGGCATCAAGCACCCAATCAAATAATTTGAGGATAGACAGAAGGAATATTGATAAGGAAAAAACTAAAAGATACATATTTACTTAGTGAAGTTGAACCTAGATATGTAAAAGATGCATTATAAAATAAAAGTTGATAAAAGTAATGAATGAAGAAATTGAGCAAATAGAAAAGAATAAAATATGGTCTCTTGTTCCTAGACCTAAGGATAAAAATGTGATTGTTACCAAATGGATATTCAAAAACAAAATGAATGAGAAAGGTGAAGTGACAAGAAAGAAGGCAAGACTTGTCTGCAAAGGTTATGCTCAAGAAGAAGGCATTGATTATGGGGAAATATTTTCCCCTATTACAAGAATTAAAGGAGTAAGAACACTTCTAGCATATCCAAAACAAAAGGGATTCAAAATATATTAGATAGATGTCAAATCAACTTTCTTGAATGGAATTTTGGAGGAAGAAGTCTACATTGATCATCCTGAAGCTTTCATTGATCCAAGCCAAAGAGACATGGTATGCAAACTTCATAAAGCCCTGTATGAATTAAAACAAGCTCCAAGAGCATGGTATGAAAGACTTCATGGATATCTAGTAAAAAATAGTTTTGAGAAGACAAATGATAATAACAATTTGTATATGAAGGAAGGACGTCAGGACAAGATATTGCTTGCAAAAGTATTTGTCTAGATGATATCTTATTTACAAGATATGATAACTTATGTAAACCATTCTTAGAAGAAATGAGGAAAGAATTTGAAATGTCTATGCTTGGAGAAATCAAATTTTTTGTGGGTCTACAAGTTAATTAGATGAAGGATGGGATATTTATCACTCAATCGAAATACATCAGGGAAACATTGAAAGTATTTGGAATGGAAGATTCCAAACTAGTTGGTACACCTATGTCTGTTGGACATAAGTTCTCAAAGAAAGATGATTCAAAAGAGGTAAACCAAACTACTTATAGATCAATGATTGAGAAACTTTAGTATGTGGTTCACACAAAACCTGATATTGCATTGACAATTAGAATAATTACAAGATTTTATATTAATCCTAAAGAAAATCACATGATGGAAGTCAAAATAATTTTGAGATATCTAAAAGGAGTTGAAGATTATGGGTTATGGTACAAGAAAGGAGGAAATATTGAGTTAAGAGCCTTTACTAATGCAGATTGGGCATGAAGCATTGATGACATAAAAAGTACTAGTGGAGGAGCATTCTTTTTGAGAAAGAGGCTAATGTCTTGGACAAGTAAGAAGCAAAATTGTATTTCTCAATCTACAGTAGAAGCAAAGTGTGTTGCTACAACAGTAAATTGTTCTAACATAATGTGGATCAAGCAGTTGATGTCAGGAATGAAGGAAGAAATCAAGGAACCAATGGTTATCTATTGTGATAACACAAGTGCAATCAATATATCCAAAAATCTAGTGATGCACTCCAAGACAAAACACATTGCAATCAAATATAATTTCCTAAGGGATTTGGTTCAAGACAAAAAGGTGAGATTGGAATATGTGAAAACCAAGGAGTGAATAGAAGATATATTTACCAAAGCTTTACCTAATGATAATGTCATGTATCTAAGAGGTAAACTAGGGCTTATTCCCCTCTCTGATGCTCACTAAACAAAATGTTAATGGGGAATCAACCAAGCTCTATTAAAGATCAATCATGTTGATGCAGTATAATACAAAGCATATTGTATATGAATCAATACATAAGGTACATTGTAATTTTAGATGTTTGTATCCTTTGGCAATTGATGGCAAAGAGGGAGATTTTAGTTTCAACATGGAAAAGTGATGAGATTGAGGGAAAGTCTTAATAATGGATTCCACAGCTAAGAGGGAGAAAATGATAGGAAAGCAACAGAGATAAATCAAAGTGGAATCTCAAAGGGAGCTAGTATGGATGATGAATCAGAATCAAACTAAGTATATTATAATTGCTCATACTTTCATTAGTTTATGTTGACATGTTGTGTTGTCATCAATACCAAAGAGGGAGTTATTTAGGATCAATTATTCAATTGTATATTGTCATTGATGTTTACACAAATGTCAGTATTAACTGAGAAATATAGAGTTTGCAATATTAACCTTGTATATCTCAGTTCTAACTGAGCAGTTAGGTTATGAAGAATTTCTAGTAGTAACCGAGTAATGGAAGGAGCCTACTTGTAGTATTGACCAAGTGGTTAGACATCGAAAGAGTTATAGTATTGACTGAGTGATCAGGCATTGAAAGAGTTTGGTATTGATCAAGTGGTTAGGTAGTGAAGAAGTCATGGTGTCAACTGAATGTTTAGTTCAAGTGTTGATCGAGTAATAGTAGATTGAAATTACAAAATGTTTTATTAATAGAGGTTGACTATTTAGTTGTCTATTGATGTTTTGAAAGGGTTTTCAAGCCAAAATTTCCTAGCTTATGATATATAAGAAGCGTCAAGTTGTGAGGACAAGATGTGTACCAAGTTAAATATGAAAGAAATAGATATGTGAGCAAAGGTAGGATAGAGCAAGAATGTGTGAAGTCAAGTTGCAAAGGAACATCTGATCAAGAAAGATCTAGAGGTCAAGCTAGAATAGATATCTGAATCAACAAATAAAGTTTCATCTTAAATCATGTCAAATTATTGTTTCTTTCTAACCATTATAACATTAAAGAAATATCTAATAGAGTGAACTAAATCCTCTAGTAGGGCCACACTTAACAGTATATTTTTTTAACCTTTAACAAGGTTGACTCCTAATAGGGCTCACTTTAGAAGAGTGAAAATTATTGTAACTAGTTGCAATGTGTTTTTTCCCAAATTGGGTTTCCACATTAAAGTTTAGTGTCATCTGTGTTCATGTTATTTATTTATACTTATAGTTTTGTAACTAAGTCACTAAAGGATAAAATAGATTAATACATCTTAAGATTTCTTTGTTAACCGAGCATTAGTTATATTCTAGTGTTAACCAAGATATTTTGTATTGCATGATAAGTGGAAGTTTGTATTGACATCTAAGGGTCAAGGATTTGTTTTTGTGGTAACTAATTCACCCCTCCCCTCCCAGTTACTGCTATTACATTTCTAATGACCTAACAATTTACTGAAACCCTATATGGTGACATTCTATTGAATTTATTTTAAGGCCTTTAGAGCATGCCACATTTTAGATGTTTTGAGTGATAAGGTATAGATGAGCTTTGGTAAAAATACTCTAACAAGGTCACATTAATAATGTGTATGTAACCTTTAACAAGGTTGACACCTAACACAGGTCACTTTAGAAGAGTGAAATTTTTGGGTTGTCGATTCCTAGGTGGTTTTTCCCTTAATGAGGTTTCCAAGTTAAACACTTTATTAAAAATTATGTAGATGCCTATTGTGTTGCAATTTTATTTCATGTTTACTATTTATTGATATAACTCAGTATAAGTTGGAAGTTTACTCTGATACTCAGTATATTAAGTTGATAGTTTGATGCAAAGTTTATATCAGTTTATGTTATGATGTTAGATCTATTTATCGAGATAGTGATTTGAAAGATTAAAGTGTTTAAGATTAATTTTTTTAAGGCCTATAGGATAACTAGATATAATCAATTCACTTCCCCTCTTAGTTATCTAACACAATTGTCAAGTATAAGGTGAGATTGGTGTGAAAAAGGATATGCTCAAGAAGAAGGTTTCTGTTATGGTGATAATTTTGAACTAATAGATAGACTTGAAGGTGTTAGAATGTTACTTGAATATGCTAGCTATAAGACGTTTAAAGTCTTTCAAAGGGATGCCAAAACTATATTTTTGAATGGTGTGTTGGAAAAAGAAGTATACAACAAACAATTGGATAATTTTTCTTTATCAAAAGATTTGTAAATCCCAGAAATATTTCTATGGATTGAAGAAATCTCCAAAGGCATGGTATGAGAGGTTACATTCATATTTCATGAAAATTGGTTTCAAGAGAAAAATTGAAGATAGAAATGTATATTTGAATATGGAAGGTGATAGATTGTTAATTGATGAAAGTATTTGTAGATGATATTATCTTTGTATCACTTGTTGGTATTGCTAATATTTTTGGGTATTGGTGATAGTTGGCAATCTTGATAATATATTATCATGATATTTCTATTTCCATCAATGTGAAAGGGGGAGATTGTTGGAAAAACTAATGAAAATGTATTCAATATTTTATAAGAGAGTGTTTTGATATCTTGAAGAATATTTTTGATAATTATTAGATCAATTATTTTGTTTTCATTGATGTTAACTTGATTGTTGGTTGTGAACTATTTATCAGGGGGTTGAATTATTACTATGCAAGTGATAAAATCAAGCGTATGATTGATTTGTATGATGAGTTAGAGTGTTGTATTGACATGAGAGACTCAAAGATGTTTCTATTTGTTTTATATTAAATTTCATGTATTGCACACAAGTATTCAATGAGTTATAATTGATTGACGTGAGATAGATCAACTGGGTCGATAGATTTATGATAGATAATGAATGATTTGATTGGTCTATCAAATATGTAATGTTTTAAGTGATGAAATTTAGGATTTACATATTTTACTAAGTTGTCTAATCATGGTCAAATTTTTGTATGATTTGGTTTACATGAAGACAGTACTAGCTTTTGACCTATTTTAAATCCTTAATAACATATCTTTGAAATGAACATGCATGCATATAAACATTAAGCAATCATGAGAAACAAATATGCATCACCACATAACACTTGAGATTTTGGTAACCCATAAACTCTCCAAGAATAAGAAGGTAAAACTGGAGTGGGGATGATGCCCACAAAATTACTGCAGTAATAATGTTTGACCACTTCTGATGATCTGCCCTATTAAAGGCCTACCCTGTTAAAGGCTTTACATTGTATCAATAGTGACCTGGTTAAAGGATTTACAAACACTTTACATGAAGTGTTACCCTATCAAAGGACTTAATCACCTATTTAAAGGATCTACAAAATAGTTGTTAAGCCAACCTATCATCATAGGATTTCCTTTCTAATACAATAGCTAAAGAGTATTAGGTATAATAAACCTGATAGCTTACAATCCTTGATTGTTGAATACAGGCACTTGATCTGCTTTCTTCTGACCTTGATCCTCTGAGATATGATACTCATTTGTATCACCTGCATTGTTCTGATTAACTAAATATTTTATTGTTGATCTCTTCCTTTAAGTCTTTTTATTCTTCACTTTGAACTCCACTAGAATTTTCATTTACTCCTTCATCCATCTACATGATTCAATGAGATTTTGTCTTCCTTATAAAGACATTCTAAGACTTAGGGTTAGACATGGATCTACGATCCATATTGAATTTATGATTCTCGCTCATTCCTTGCACTTTTATCATTGGTTGCATGCCTTCTCCATTTTTCTTATTGGCTGCATGTAGATTGCATAGGAAATATAAATGATTTGATCTTATCACTTAAATCCTTCGAGATTCGTCATATATCGGCCATGAAAATGGTTTACATCTAAATTTGTGAAGTTACAAACTCATATGTTGATTCTGAGTTACTCGGCACTTACTGCTTCTTGATGCTCGACACCTTCTATAACGCGGCTCCTGTATCATTCCTATCTTGCTTGGCATTGTTTATGACTCAACACCTAGATCATGCTCGACACTTGTAGTCACTTGGCATCTGAAGGCTACTCGGCACCTGAAGATCACTCGGAACCTGATGGCTTTCTTGACTCAACACAACCTGTGGCTCGACATACATAGTGTACTCGACTTTAATGTACAAAGTGGTTAAGTGTGTTGGCACGCAAGTGTCAAAACCATTCTTAGACTAACAATCTCCCCCTTTGACATGAGTGTCAAAAACACTTAACTAAGCATTATATATCTGATCTTATGAGTACGTTCACTGATATACTTGGTATATATACAGAGGTTTAAAAAAACTTTTATCAAAATGTTGTAACTTACAATATATACCTCAAAATTGTTATAACTCCCCCTGAGTTGATCATGCCTTGTCATGTCATGAATTTTGATGTCTTGTGCCATTATGCCTAATGTTCTCTTTAATATATCTTCACAATATTCACAATATTATCTCCCCCTTTAGAATATTATCTCCCCCTTTTTGATACGGATGTCAAAGGGTCCTAAATAGTAATGCCATGCTTGGCCAAAAATGTCTTATTTACCTCAAGGAGTATTTGGAGAGCTGCATCCTAGTTATTTAAGGCAATATCCAATGACTTTTGTTGGATTTCAAGCTCTACTGCTAGATCAACCAGTCCTTCATGTGTAGAAATATTTGGATCCTTCTTCAGAACTGTTTCTGCACACATTTGCTCCTTGTGTAATACTTCCAAGTGAGGAGTGATGGAGGCTTGGATTTGCATCAGCTTTTCTTTGATAGTGGCCTCTTCTACTGATAATGCAACTAATTCCCTCTGAGTGTGAAGTGTTTCAGCAAATTGCTTTTCACTTTGTGCAGGATCTAAGGGTAGTTGCTTGCTGGAGAGCTTTAATTTACTTCAAGGTTCAAAATTTTTGGATTTATTTCTTGTGTGAACTTGGAAAAATCACACAATTTGCTATAAAGGGAAAATATGTTCCCTAATACACTCTTTACATTTTCCAATTTCTTAGCTAGGTCAACCTATCCTAAAATTATGTTATTAGCTATTTTCTGGTTGACTTTGCCTAAAAACTTCTTTTCTGACCATTCCATTAGTTTAACATTAGTATCATGGTCTTCATTATTCACTTGGTCAACTATATCATATAGTTGTTCAAGTATTGGCCTATTTGCATCTGGAGGTTGAAGGATGAAAGTATCCATGAATATATCTTTTATCTCATTCATTGCCTGCTTGTATTTGTAGTCTTTCCTCATTGCCTCTTGCCTCCTTCTCTTATCCAATGCACTTTGTATTTCATTCATCTTTTCCTCATTTAGAGTGCTTGAATCATAATAGGGTATTTTAATTTCTTCATCAAGCTCAAGAATACCATAATGAATGGTCTTGGCTACCCTAGTAGAGCTTGAGCTTGGTGTACTAACATGTAAGGTCATCATTTCGGTACTCAACTTATGACTGGGTTTGGTGGGAGTTCCTATTTTTGGTAATTCAACCAAAGTTTGTATTGTAGACTCCTCTTTATCTTGTTTTTCTTCTTTGTCCTCTGCTTCTTGCTTGGCTTCTTCTCGTATCACTGCTGTTAGAGGTATACTCACTGTCTGAACTATTATCCCTGTGACTACCTCTGTTGTTGCACTCAGCTCCTGATGAGCTTGAATGGCTATTCTTGGTGGTGATGGAGGTGGTAGAAATGTAAGCCCAGTAGTTTGAATGATTTGAGGTGGTTCTTGTAGTGACACCTTGGCTTCTTTGAGTTTGTCTACTGACTTTTGGAGATTATCCACACTGACCAATATAGGACTTGTACACAATTGTGCTTGTAGAGTTGTTTGGTCAAGGATCTTAGTAAGATCCTCTACAGTTAATGGATTGATGTTTTGACATGTGGTGTCAACAACATCCTTAATCTTTATGATCTCTGTAGGTGTGGTAGTAGAGTGAGGCAGGCTAGGATGTGAAAGTTGTGTGTCTTGCACACTTTGCTGTTCATTAGTACCTTTTTCTTCATCTTTTCTTTCCTCCTCTCTTTCTTTCTTGTTTTCTTCTTCTTCAACCTTTTTCTCTTCTTCTGTCTTCTCTTCTCTCCTCTTCCTTCTTTCCTCAGGTTTAACAATAGCTTCCTCTTTGTATTCCTCTTCAAGGACATCTTCAGTTGTTTTGTACAAGTTTTTCCAAACTCTTGTAGTTCTCTATATGACTTCTTCAATTTTGTTTTGTAGGATGGAGAATGCCCTATATTTAGGTGTAAATCTTTTACTATGTCGTTTGACTGCTTGATTTACCTATTCTTTTGTTAAATTAGATAGTAGGTTTGCTAGGGTTGATTCCCTCATCTCTTTCTCCATCATTAGAAAGAAATGCCATCTGTCTTCTATAGTTTTAGACAATTCCTTTGGCAATTGTCCAGCTAGTTCAAGAGGTGTATACTTGAATTGTGCCATTAATGCATAGACTGATTCTTCTATGCTATTTTGTTCCTCTCTACTGAATTTATTGAAATCAATCTTTTTCATTTCACTTAAGTCTCCATTCCTAATCTTCTCACATAATATATCAACTAAAGATTTAGGAGGATGACTTACCCTTTCAGTCTGATCTTCTTCATCAGTATTAGGTTGGGCCACATATCTTTTCCTTTTCTTTGGCTCTTCCTATGCCTTTTTCACTGTGTTCTTCTTCTTTGTGGCTTCCTCTTTGGCCTTTTGGGTGGAGGCCCTTGTTGTAGCTCTGGTTGTTGGCTTCTTGGGCATTTGCACAGCAGCTTTCTTTGGTGAAGGCTGAGAAGCAGGAGGTGTCTTTTTCTTCCTTTTGATGACTCTGCCTTTGATGGGTGCTTCCTTGGTTTGTGCTTCCTCGAAACTCTCATCTTTCTCTTCACCTTGGTCTTGTGATAATTCAAGTGGCCCTTGTTCTGGCTCATCCTCATCTTTCTCTTCATTACCTTCTTCTTCTCCTTCACTAATCTCCTTTGCTTCACCTTTTGCACTTGTTTCTTTGACACCAAATTTCTTCTTTATCTTCTTCACTAGCTTGTCCTTCTTCTTGACTGTTGTGGTTGTCATGAGTTATGTAACAACTCTTGATTTGACAGTGTCAAATGTTCCAAATGCTTTGACAGATTTGTCCATTTCCTCTACAAGTAATGCTATGATGGCTGTAGAAGCTTGGTCAACATCAAGCTCATATCCCAATGGTCTAAGCCATCTTGTTCTTGGAAGGACTGCTTGAATGTAAGTATAATCAATATCAACAAGAAAACATATGTCATTTACATGCTTTTCTACTAGTGAAACTGATATTCTCATTCTTTTCTTCATTGCATTTTTGAAATCATCAAAATAGATAGATATTTGATCATCAAAGCTATCTCCCATTTGTGTAATGAAATCATTAATTTGATCAACAATGGTTCTATTCTGACTCCAATTAATTTTGCCAAATGAAGGGAATTCCTTCATTACATAGAAGAACATACAAACCAACACTGAACCAAATTTACACTATGCTCCCTTGTACTTTCTAATAGCTCCAAGATTTTCATTGATCTGTTGCAACAAGAGCTCTACAAGGTCATAGGTGTGGTCTTTCTTTACAAGCTTATATGCCACATCCACTGCTATGTAGGGTACACTATTTAACCTGCTGGATTGATAAAACTTATGTGATATGATCCTTACAGCAAAGTCTAGAAGGGGATTAGTTATGGTGTCTATAGTCATGCCTCTATTGTTCCACTTTGCTCCTGTGTTCTTCTCTATTGTTCCTTCTTTTCACTTCTTAATGTCTTGGGCCGATCTAGGGTTGGAAAACTTGTAACCCTATGAACCATTTTCTTGGTAATCTTGACTGGTCCTTGTTCTAACCAGAATGCTCCATCGTGGATTCTGCTGAGTATTATGCGCATCCACTCATTTTTGAATATGATTGGAAAAGCTAGGGCTTTGGTTAAACCCTTCTTTTCTATCACAGAAAACTCATCTTTCGGGATACCATTTTCATAGAGTTTTTCATAGGCATTAAAGATTTCCAAATCTCCTATGGCTCCTCTTTTACAATTATAGCACTTTTGCACATCCTGAACCATAACAACTTTTTCAGGGATGGTGGATAGGACACCATCGGGATCGCTTTTGTATGCAACTTTTGGTATCGGTCTAAACTCAGGTTGCTTAACCTCGTTTCTGACAAGTTGAATCTCATGGCTTACTATCCCTTGGGTCGTCTTAGAACTAGATGTCATTTATAATTGAACTAGGGTTTAATGATTAAAGCAAACTTTACAAACTGTAAAACTCGGCAGCAGAAAGAAATACCTAGATAAATGCTTAGATCGCTTGAGTAGATGTTGAATCGCTACTTGAAATCTTGAAAATTGCTCTGTTGTGCTCAAGGAAATCGCTCTTCGTTTGAATGTCTCAGGAATGAATCAATTTTTACTTTTAAGTGACAAAAGAAACTTTGCATTTAATGCATTTTAGTACCTACACCTGTCACTCGGCTTCCAAATGTTTTTCAACTCAGCATCCACTTGGCAGTTATACTTACTCGACATTTACTTATTTTGTTAATAACTTGGCATCCAAAGCAGTTTCACTCGACATCATCTTTCAAGTTTAGTCTTAGCATCTTGTCTTATGCAAATTTATACTTTGCAGTGCTTCTTCATGGTTTAGGGCTGATGTGTGATACTTCCTTATGTATCAGCCCTATAGGCTTATCTTGTGATTAGTTAGATGAGAAATGATCACTTGACCTCATGGGTGAAGTGACCCTTTCATAGGATGTACTTGATCCATCCTTTTTCTGCCATGTCTTCTTCATGTTTGTTCTTATGTGTTCCACATCAATCTTTTCTTTGCCATTATTTACTTCAGTCTTGGGTGACTTGGCCTTTGTTGGACAATTTCTACTGACATGTCCAGTTTTCAAGCAACTGAAGCACGTAGTCTGGTTCAACCATCTTTTATAGTTCCCCTTGAAACGTGTTCTTATGCAATTCTGGGGTATATGTCCATACTCTTGACAATAGTGACAACTGTACCTGTTGTTATAATCCCAATGGTAGTGACCTTCATTCTCTTTTGCTGGTTGATTTGATGTCCACATAGGCTTTGATCTACATTCAAATGCCCTATGTCCATATTTCTTACAATTATGACAATGTCCATTAAATCTTTGTGTCCTTGGGACTTTGGATCTGCAATCTTATGTCATATGTCCTTGCATGTTGCATTTGTGACAGTAACTCTTGTTTTTGGATGTGTTTGGCTGATTGATCCTTCTACTCTTGCAAACATTAGCAGTATGTCCCTTTTTATTACAGTAATGACAAATGGGTTTAGAATCCTTACCTTTGTCACTTCTTTACTCAACACTCTTTGATGATTCACCAACTTCAGTGCTGTTGTATCCAAGTCTTGATGTATCATGGGCAGATCTTGGGGATTTCAGCAACTGTTCAAAGTACTTTATGGCTTCGCTTGACTTGTTGAGATTCTCTGCTATCTCTTTTTCTCTGTTCAGTTCATTTTGCAATTGTTCATTCTGCATCCTCAAAGTAGAGATCTCAATATCTTTCATATTAAGTTCACAATGAAGGTTCATCATTTGGGCAAGTGTATCCATCTGCATGTTTGAGATCCTTGTTAATTCAATACATTTTTCTTCCAGTTTGTTTGCAAGATTTCTTTTGTCATCTTCCATCATGACTCTATCCTCAACTGCTCTTTTCTTTTGTTCAGTGATTTCACATAAAATTATGGCCTATGATTCATGTTCCATCTTGAGAGATCTTATCTCATTTGCTTGAGCTTTGTTTTTCTCCATTAGTTTTGCTATTGCTACATCAAACTCTTTAGTGTCTCCATTGGCAAACACTTGTGTTGTATCAATCTCCTTGTAGTGTATATAATTTTCAGCTATGGCTATCTCCTTTCTTCTTTTCAAAGATTTTGTTAATTCCACTCTAGCTTCCTCTACTTTTTGTAGAGTGAGATGCACATCTATCACCTAGTTCTCAATGATCTTTCCAAATTTGAAAACTTCCATCTTTGGATCTTTTCCTCCAAGCTGTTAGGCTCCTTCTTGAGAGAACAAGCGCTCTGATACCAATTGTTGTAATATCTTATTGGAAAGAATACTTTTGAGAGAGGGGGGGGGGGGGTGTGAATTAGAAGTACTAGCTTTTGACCTATTTTAAATCCTTAATAACATATATTTGAAATGAACATGCATGCATATAAACATTAAGCAATCATGAGAAACAAATATGCATCACCACATAACACTTAAGATTTTGGTAACCTAGAAACCCTCCAGGAATAAGAAGGTAAAACTGGGGTGGGGATGATACCCACAAAATTACTGCAGTAATAATGTTTGACCACTTTTGATGATCTGCCCTGTTAAAGGCCTGCCCTGTTAAAGGCTTTACACTTTATCAATAGTGACCTGGTTAAAGGATTTACAAACACTTTACATGAAGTGTTACCCTGTCAAAGGATTTAATCACCTATTTAAAGGATCTACAAAATAGCTGTTAAGCCAACCTATCATCATAGGATTTCCTTTATAATACAATATCTAAAGAGTATTAGGTATAATAAACCTGATAGCTTACAATCCTTGATTTTTGAATACAGGCACTTGATCTGCTTTCTTCTGACCTTGATCCTCTAAGATCTGATACTCATTTGTATCACCTGCTTTGTTCTGATTAATTATATATTTTACTATTGATCTCTTCCTTTAAGTCCTTTTATTCTTCACTCTAAACTCCACTAGAGTTTTCATTTGCTCCTTCATCCATCTACATGATTCAATGAGATTTCATCTTCCTTATAAAGACATTCTAAGATTTAGGGTTAGACATGGATCTACGATCCATATTGAATATGTGATTCTCGCTCATTCGTTGCACTTCTATCATTGGTTGCATGCCTTCTCCATTTTTCTTATTGGTTGCACTTAGATTGCATAGGAAATATAAATGATTTGATCTTATCACTTAAATCCTTCGAGATTCGTCATATGTCAGCCATGAAAATGGTTTACATCTAAATTTGTGAAGTTACAAACTCATATGTTGATTTTGAGTTACTCGACACTTACTGCTTCCTGATGCTCAACACCTTCTGTAACTTGGCTATTGTATCATTCCTATCTTGCTCGGCATTGTTTATGACTCGGCACCTGGATCATGCTCGGCACCTATAGTCACTCAACATCTGAAGGCTGCTCGGCACTTGAAGATCACTCGGCACCTGATGGCTTTCTTGACTCGGCACAACCTGTGGCTCGACATACATAGTGTACTCGGCTTTAATTTAGAAAGTGGTTAAGTGTGTTGGCACTCAAGTGTCAAAACCATTCTTAGACTAACAAGAATATATTGAATGTTTATGTTTGATCTAAATCGATAACATGTAGGCCATTTTGAGTAGATCTTTTGGGTTGATAAGTTAGTTGATTATGTAAGGAAACTTGAACCAATAAAATTAAAATTTCCACATAACCCATAATAGATCTAATAAAACAAGCATTTAGAATCCACATGCAAGAGAATAGGCAACATACCCAGAAAAAATGTGGCTCAAGACATACCATAGGAAACCCTCATTAAGGGGAAAAAGACTAGCCTCCAAAAGCATCAATTGCCATGTATTATTCAAAAAAACACAATTGCAATACAACCATGGAAGCCTTTAAGCCATAGACAAAACTAAGAAATCCATGTGAACAAGCCTAAATCCACACATCCCTTTGCATGCTTCCGATCTTCAAAAAATTTAACTTGGCTAACTTGAATCTTATCAACAACTGCCCTTGTGGCTTCTTTTATAGAAGCACATTCCCATAAAACCACAAAGTGGTATTACATAAACTATGTTTTAAAACTATGTACTACCAAACCCCCCATTAACTCACATTCAATATTGGGTATTTAATTATTTTTCCCAATGTTAAATAATTACATCAAATATTATCACAATGTGTCAATAGAAATAAATAAGAATATTCCAAGGGAATCTCTACATGTTGCACATCCAAGGTGATCCTAGGTGAAACATTACATAATAAAATATAAACAATATTATGTAATGTGTGTAACACACACAATCTCAAAAATCTTCCACTTGTTGTATATATTTTATAGGGTCAATCCATAGCCACATAAATGAACAAGGAAACAATCCCTCCTAGAACATCCACCATCATGGATGAAAGTACACTATGTGCTCCATCTAGGTAGCTATAAAAAAATCAAAGTATCAAACATCTTGAACATGAATGATCATATTTCCTATTATGTCACTACTACTATACATATATAGAATCCATCCAAAGATAAATAAATCCAATCTATCACATAAGATCCATAAAAATATTGTATGAACTAAAAT
Source organism: Cupressus sempervirens (assembly GCA_028749045.1). Classification (NCBI taxonomy): domain Eukaryota; kingdom Viridiplantae; phylum Streptophyta; class Pinopsida; order Cupressales; family Cupressaceae; genus Cupressus; species Cupressus sempervirens. The sequence goes on from CM053788.1 coordinate 310,253,796, forward strand.
TCTAAACACAAACACCTGGTCCAATAGGTAATCACATGTATTCATAGCTGTCAAAATCTATAGTTGAAATAATACCCACAATAAGTTCTAACTCATCCAACTATCCATAACTCCAACGGCATACCAAGTGAATCTCACATCATCAACATATCCAATCTATAACTTGCAATTATAAGACTCAAGAGCAATGCCTACCAAATTTACACTAAGGAAATATTGTTGCAAAAATATAATGTCAAATATTTAATCAATCTACTCACAACATCTCATAGAAGTGAATTCATGTAGTATCAAGGACATCTGCAACACATAAACCAATAACCTAAAAGAATAAATCTCATAACAAATCTCCAATACTCTCCCAAGTTCCCCACAACCAAAAAAGGAAAGTGATAAATGAATAACTATGTCATCTCTCACATGACATAAATAAACACAAAAAATTCATCACAATCTCCAATCAATCTTAAATCCAATGTAAGTGTAACCAAACATCTAGGAAGATAGTCAAGACCAAAGAGACACCATGCAAATCATAACCTATATTATGTCCTTTGACACACTTCTAAAGGAAAATTGTGAAAGTATGATCTACTCCTCAACCAACAAGCCACAACAACACCAAAACCATTACATATAACTAATCATGGATGTAAGCCTCTCACAAGAAGATCAAACTCATAAACCATTCCTAAACCAAGGAATATGCCAAGTAAAACTATCTTCCAAACTCAACCAGCATAAAAACACATGCAAAAGGAGATAACCAATGCTAAATCATCTCTCAAATGAAACCTCTAGAACTAACTCGTGTACCATAGCACAAGATATGTATCAATGAAAGACGAGTATAAACATAATGCACCTAACATAAATAATGGGCTATATTTCTCCAGTAGTAAATTTTTGAGTAGACCAAGAGTGGGGAATAAGAATGCTCATCAAGATATCCAAGTCTTAAACTAAGAGTAATCCAAGAACAATCTACTCTTAAGTACATATCTCGTCAATGCCCCTAGGGCTTCTTACTAAAACCATCATCCATCCCAAATAATACATCTCTAAACTAAGGGAAATCAACATCACCATTGTCTCTAAGTATCCATAAGCACCTCTACTAAGAACCTTGTGAGTCCTAAAGATGAAACCATCTCCACACACCATGAAGATAACCACCACCAAAAAGTGCACCATGCAAATGTCAAAGACACTTCTGTAATAATAAGATCTAATAGATCCTTCAATATCTACAAACACTCAATAAATATATCAATTCCAAAAAATCCTACTCAATTGTGGTCCCAAGTTATCCATGGCATCATAGTATCCATCTCTCACATGAAGATCCTCTAGTTTAATACACACACAGCCAAATTTTTAGTACCAAGTGGAAAAAAAACCAAGAAGATACAAACCAAACTAGGAATCAATCTTGTACTACCACATCATCACTGTCACAAGCTCCCACTAAATAATATATCCAAGGTATCCATGAAATCATTATAAAAACCATCCTCTAACCATGCGAATCAATCAAAGCACAAATATATCAAAGAAATCGAAGTGCACATCATGAGATCCTCAAAAGAAAATAAAAGAACCATGATCCTCAACCAAGAAGATAAACTACCATAACCAAATTAGTAATCAAAACTGACATGAACATCAATGAAGTACTTGTATATCTAATCATGTCATGACCAAATCCATGGAACAATGATCAAATCCATGAACTAAGCATCTAACTCTCAAAGCATCCAACCTATTAGCTTTAAATAATCAACCATAATTCTCCACCATGACTATACCTAGTAGCAACATATCATCCCCTCTACATGAAGACAAATAAGAAAAATACGTGACTAAGGGTATAAAGAACCCAAATCCAACCCACCAATATGAATATGCATCAATAATGAGAGATAAATTAGCAAAGACAAACCATATCCAAATCATAAATACAACCTTCAAGTATAGACCACATACAACACTACACAACTTGAAGATCTAGCAAGTTAGCATACATATCCAAATCAAACACTAATAACCATATCATCATGAGATTAATTTGAGATATAAACTAAATATACAATGACAATAAATCTCAAATCTCCAAACATATACCATGTCATAAACTCGTAGTGTTACCATTGTCAATATAAATCATTATCATGGTGAGATATTGTGTGATACAAACATTGCATAATATTGTTTTATTTTATTATAGATGGACGTGCAATATTGAGAGATGACCTTGATACATTCTTGATGAGTTGTATTGTAACATTGTGAGAATATTTTATGTAATTATTTAGTATTGAGGAAACATAATTAAATATCAAATATTGGATGTGGATTAGTGGGGATTTGGTACCACATGGTTTATGTAATACCACTTGGTGGTTTTGTGGGATCTTGCTACTATAAAACCAACCACATAGGTAGTTGTTGATCAGAAAGAAAAGGTGACATGTGTTATCCAAGAGCATTTGTGAAGGTTGGAAGCATGGCATGTGATGTGTGGATTCATTCTTGTTCAGTTATGGCTATGGCTTTAAAGGCTTCTATGGTTGTTGATGTAGTATAATCCTAGGGTAGTGACAATTCTGTATGTAGGAGCATCAAACTTAGATTTTGTGGATCTATGTTTTGTGTATTTAGGGTTATGTTTGAGGTATATTGGTGGACCTTTTCCTATGTACGCATAATGATTGGAGTAATTATATTGCAGATAGATCTATTTTGGTGGCTATTGGTAATGTGATCCTATTTTCTAGGCAGGATTTGGAGACTGTTTCCATGCACTTTGATATGTTGGAGTTGGCTTGCACACTATTAGATGTGTATCATTTGATGGTGTGTGGTCCTATGTCTAAGGTTGCATGAAAATATTGTATCTTATGAGTTAGTTATGGTTGTAAACTTAAGGGATTGTCCTAAGTGTTTATTTAATTTAGTTTGTCAAACTAACTTGTGGCTTGAGTGTTTATTTAATGTAGTCTCACTAGGCTGAGCTGTGGCTTAGTCTGGTATAAGTAAAGGGTCTTGTGATGTTTAGAGTCATTCAGTTTTAGCATGAAGGGGAGTATATGAGAGGAGAAAAATTCAACATAGCTAATAGCAAGTGTGGGTTTGGAAATCAAGAAGGTTTCTTGGTGGATTGCAAGCACAATTTTAGATTCTTCTTGGGGTTTCTACTAGATTGTGGGTCTGGCCTAGATAGGGTTTGGATCTTGCAGAACTATTATTATAATTTCTTTGTATTTGTCCATAACTTAGAAGGCCTTACAACTGGGCATATTAGATTCTAATCTTATGATTTTATTATGAGAATTGGTGTTATTTGGATCTAAATCTCCATATTTTTGTTATTCTTCCATTGTATGGTTACTTGATGGTGACTAAGACATCTTCTTTGGAGATTCTCTTACCTTTCACTACATTAAGTGGTATCAGAGCTGGTTGATTTGGTAGATTTATTTCTTTGGATTTTTGAAGATCTTGGAAGATGCCTTTGAGAAGATTGGACCCTAAGGCAATTATAGATCTCTATGGCGTTATGGAGACTGAGATTTTAGAGAAGGTTAAAGTAGATTTCATATATAATATAGAGATGACGAAGACTTATATGGTCATTAAGATCATGAGAGCTATAATTGGTGTACCAAGGAATTTGGATATAGAGGATGGTTATGAAGAAGCTTTTGAAGAATTTGAAGTTGCTATATCTAGCAATAAAGATAGAGTTGATCAGATGGAGAGACCTATGGAAGACAAAACTGATCGATTGGATAGATCTGAAGCTTTGTTGAAGTTAAAGCACAAGATGGATATTTCAAATTTCTCAAGTACTTTGAATGTTGAAGACTTGATTGATTGAATTGCTGAATTGGAAGACTATTTTAAGTTATAGGGTATTAATGATCCACTTATAGTTAGGTTGGAACAAACCAAGTTGAAAGGACATGTTTCTTTATGGTGGAAATAATTACAAAGAGATGGAGAAAAAGAAGGTGAAATGAAGATCACTAGATAGAAATTGATGGTGACAAAATTGAAGGCTAAGTTTAATCTTGCTAATTATGATCATGAGTTGAGTTGTTTAAGAAATTGTAGAATTTGAAGGAGAAGGATATGACTATGAAAGATCAAACTGAGGAGTTCTACAATTTAACTATTCAGTCTAGACATAGAGAAATTTCTAAGGAAAAGATGGCTAGATATATTAATGGTTTGAGATTCAATATTTAGGATCAGATTGGTGTGCTAAAAATTATTTTAGTCAAGGATGCCTCTCGATATGCTCTAAGGGAAGAAGCTAAGTTAAAGAGAAGATATCAAGGTGATTCTCAAGGGAAGGAGAAGAAGGAACACTATGTAAAGGATAAACAAATTGATGAGGATGAACTAAAACTTGTTGAATAGAAGAGACAATCAAGTAGAAGTGCATTTAAGGGTATTTGTTCCAAATGTGGTGGAGAAGGACATAAATCTTTTGAATGTTCCAATATGATAGGATTAAACCACAGATAGAAATAACAATTACATGCAAATATAACCAATATCAAAAAATAATAGATCACACAAAAAAAAAACACAAGACACCAAGATTTAACGTGATTCACCCAGTCCTTGGGCTATGTCCACCGAACAACAAGTTTGATATTATTACAATCTAGTAATTACAACTTGATTACAATTCGTAATCCCTTATAGCTCAATACCATTGCAAGAACCAATTTCACATCACAATGATATAAAATAATCCCTAACCCTAAGCTCTTTTTATACAAGTATTTTTACCGCTTTAGTGTTATAATTAATAATTATATGTCTGCCCAAAATCTCGGTAAAATAGGGCCCAATTTTTTTTATAAATGACAATCCAATAGATATGTTGACAAAGGTAGTAATAAGGGAGAAGCTGAACTCCTCTTCAGCTGTGGTTGGTCTTCTAGACTAAACATGATTACAATAACAACAAAGTCTAGGGTGGTTTGATCCAGTGGGAGCCTCATGGAGTAGTGGCATAGCTATAGGATTAGTCTCCAAGTGGGAGATTTTTGTTTAGTGTGGAGCTTGATCAGTACCCAAGTGGGAGATTGTTAATTTGTGGTGATTGATTAGGGAAGTACTATACATACTTCATAAATTCTTTGGGGCTCAAGGCATCACCCTAAAAAACATTTTTGGGCCCTATTTTGCCAGGATTTTGGGCTGACACGTAATTATTAATTATAACCCTAAAGCGGTAAAAATACTTGTATAAAAGGGCTTAGGGTCAGGGATTGTTTTATAGTTGTGATGTGAAAATTGGTTCTTGCAGCCCTAAATAATTTATGAAGTATGTATAGTACTTTCCTGATCAGCCACCATAATCTAACAATCTCCCACTCAAGGACTGATTAGGCTCCACACTAAATAACAATCTCCCCCTTGGAGACTGATCATGTAGCTATGCCACTACTCCATGAGGCTCCCACTGGATCAAACCACCCTAGACATTGTTGTTCTTTTATTCATGTTTAGTCTAGAAGACCAACTAAAGTGGAAGAGGAGTTCAACTTCTCCCTTGTTACTAACTTTGTCAACATATTTGTTGGATTTTCATTTGTATGTATCTTCTCCAGCTTTAACTGTCCATCCTCCAAAATTGACCGAATGAAATGGTATTGCAACTGTATGTGTTTGGTCTTTGAACGCAGAGCTGAATTCTTTGCAACATGAATGCACTCTAACTATCTGTAACAAAATAATTATCCTTCTGAGGATGTCCCAATTTTTCTAAGAAGAATTGAAGCCATATCATCTCCTTGGCTACCTCTGTAGTAGCAACATACTCTGCCTCTATAGTCGATAGAGCATTAATCTTCTATAACCTGGAAACCCAACTCACAACTACCCCACCAATAGTAAAGACATAATCTGTAGTACTCTACCTGGTATCAATATCCCCTAGACACTTATTGGATGTTCCTCTCAAATATCTGAGAATCCATTTGACCACATTCCAATGCTCAATTCTTGAATGACTCATATACCTACTAATGACTCCCATTGCATGTGCAATATCTGGCCTTGTACATACCATAACATACATCAAGCTTCCTACAATTGAAGCATAGGGTACCTTGGACATCTTATCCTCCTCTTCTTGTGTCTTGGGACACATCTCCTTAGTCAACTTCAAATGACCAGGTAAAGGTGTGCTAACAACTTTAGCATTTTCCATAAAGAAATATAGCAACACCTTCTCCACATAATCAGCCTGAGATAGCGTCGATGTTCTATTCTTCCTATCTCTGTAAATCTTCATACCAAGGATTTGTTTTGCTGCCCCCAAATCCTTCATAGTAAATGCATGTGCTAACTGGCATTTTAGCCCCTTAATATGATCCATGTTAGATCCAGCTATAAGCATATCATCAACATATAAACATAAAATAATGTAGTTGTCACCATTCAACCTCTTAAAATAAACACAATGATTTGAATGACACCTACAATATCCATGCTCATGCATAAAACTGTCAAATTTTAGATACCATTGCCGAGGTGCTTGTTTCAAGCATTATAAACTTTTCTTCAATTTGCACACTAAGTTCTCCTTATCTTTGACCTCAAATCCCCATGGTTGAGCCATATATATCTCTTCATTCAAATCACCATGAAGGAATGTTGTTTTAACATCAAGCTACTGTAAATGCAAATCTTCAGTAGCCACAATACTTAAAATAATACAGATAGAAGTCATCTTAACAACAAGAAAAAATATCTCATCAAAATAAATGCCCTTTTTTTGTGCAAATCCTTTTACAACTAACCTGGCTTTAAATCTTTTCTTACCTCCATCCTCTTATTTTAACCTATAAACCCACTTATTCTGTAAAGCTCTTTTACCTGCAGTCAACTTGCATAAATCCCATGTCTTATTCTTTAGCAAAGAGTCTATTTCATAATTCATTGCAAACTCCCACTAAATCTTAGTATCCACCTACATAGCTTCATCATAACATTTAGGCTCACCAACATCGGTAAGTAAAATTGAATACAGAGAGGGAGAGAATCTTTCTGGAGATCTAATTTGCCTTGTTGACCATCTAACATTCACCGGTGTGTGCGCTATTTGTTGTTGCGGTTATCGCACATCATGAGGAATGACTATAACATTAGCTTTTGGAGTATCATCCAATACTACATAATCATCTTCTTTCTTCTCATGTTGGTGCAATAGATCTTTGTACAAAACTTTCTCATTGAATACGACATCCCTGCTTCTTACAATTTTATTATTTTTAAAATCCCAAAGCCTATAACCAAATTCATTAATGTCATAGCCAGCAAATACACATTTGTTTGACTTAGCTTCTAGCTTGGTTCTATTTTTAGAATCTATATGAGCAAAAGCTTCACAACCGAAGGTCTTGAGAAAAGAGTAACTCACCTTCTTACTAGTCCATGCTTCCTCTAGAATACCACAATCCAAAGGAGTAGAGGGACCTTTATTAATCAAATATACAACAATATTGATAGCCTCCACCCACATGTGTAAGGGCAACCTAGCATGCAACCTCATGCTCCTTGCACACTCCATTATAGTCATGTTCATGCATTCAACCACTCAATTTTCTTGTGGAGCCCTTAGAATAGTTTTCTATCTACAAATACCATTAGTGGAGACATAATCTTCAAATTCATGATTGCAATACTCACTAGCATTATCAGATCTGAGACATTTTAATTTCTTACTAGTCTCATTTTCAACCAAGCATTTCCATTTCTTAAAAGTTTGAAATACATCAGATTTTTGTCTAAGGAAATAAACCCATACTTTTCTAGTTGCATTGAATCAATAAATGTAACATAATAATGAGAGCCACCGAGGGAAGATACCTGAGTCGGTCCCCATACATATATATGCACAAGCTCTAATTTCTCCTTTTTGTTTTCCTTCCCAATCTTCACAAAACTCACTCTCTTTTGTTTTCCATACACACAACTTTCACAGAAATCCATATTAACACATTTTAGATTTGGTAAAACTTTCTTTGAATGAACTACTTTCATACCTTTCTCACTCATGTGCCCAAGTCTGTTGTGCCACAGTGCTGTATCAGAATTTACAGCAGCTATTTGTTCTCTCTGCTCAACTGCAGCAACTATTCTTGAACATTCATTTTTCTCTAAAACAATTAAAGTAGAAGGAAAAATATGACCTGTAAAAAGATATAAGGTGTATACTTTCACACCTTTTTCTACTACAAGGGAACCTTTTGAAACCTTCCAATTTTTATCATTAAAAGTGACTACACAACCCTCATCATCGAGTTGCCCTACTGAAATTAAATTCCTACTCAGCCTTGGAACATGTCTTACCTCATGTAGTATCCAATGATTCCCATTCAGCAACTTAATCTTAACTTTTCCCTTTCCAACAATCTGATAGGGTTCATTGTCCCCCAAATAAACAAGTCCAAAATCCCCTTGGACATAATCAATGAAATAACCTTTAAGCGGTGTAGCATGAAATGAAGCACTAGAATCTAAAATCCATGAATCATCAACACTTTCCAAAGATAGAAGCAAAGTATCCTCTTTGGAGTTGTTACTTACCACATTTGCCTGCTTGTCTCCATCAGGTTTATCTCCTTCTTTTTTCTTTTAATTCCAACAATCTTTCTTATTGTGCCTTGGTTTCCCACAATACTAGCAGTTGTTTGGTCCTCTTGATTGAGACCTCCTCCCCTTTGACCTTCCTCTTGATTTCCCATGATTTCTGGAATTACTTCCTCTCTCAGTCATTTTGCCCCTACTTTGTGCATTCAAAGCACTTTCTAATGTAGATCTACCTGAGGTTTTCCTATGATTTTCCTCACTCAAAACAACACCGATCACATCATCATATTTTAGGGTACTAGATCCAGGAATATAATTACTCACAACCATTACCAAGTTATTCCATCTTTCAGGCAAAGAATAAAAAATCAAAAGAGCCCTATTTTCTTCATCAAAATTGATACCCACAGAAGATAACTGACTAGTAATAGTATTAAACTCATTTAAATGATCTGCAATAGATCCATCTTCTACCATTTTCATATTAAATAAATGCTTCATGAGAAATACCTTGTTTGAAGCAGAGGGCTTTTCATACAGTTTCACTAGGGTTTGCATCAATTCTTCTGTCATCTTTGCTTTTGTAATATTAAATGCAATTGATGGTGCCAAGCATAATCAAATGCTTGAAAGTACCTTTCTGTCCAAAAGATCCCATTCATCATTTGACATAGATCCTTGATTCTTGGCTTTGCCTTCAAACGACTTCCATAAATCCTTCTGATAAAGATAGTCTTCCATTTGTATCTTTCATAACTAGAAGTTCTGCCCATAAACCTATCAACCCTTAGCTTACCCTCATTTTCCATCCCTCCCACTCGACCATGAGACTTCCACTCAACTGTGAGACTTTACTATAGAGGATAACTAAAAAAACAACTTGGCTCTGATATCACTTGATAGGATTAAACCATGCACATAAATAACAATTACATGCAAATATAACCAATAAAAAAAAAAAAAGTTCACATAGAAAAAAACACACAAGACACCAAGATTTATCATGGTTCACCCAATCCTTTGGTTACGTCCACCAAACAACAAGTTTGATATTATAGCGATCTAGTAATTACAACCCGATTACAATCCATAACCCCTTATAGCTCAATACTGCCGCAAAAACCAATTTTGCATCACAACTATATAAAACAATCCCTAACCCTAAGCTCTTTTTATACAAGTATTTTTATTGCTTTAGGGTTATAATTAATAATTACATGTCAGCCCAAAATCTCAATAAAAAATAGGGCCCAATTTTTTTTACAAATGACAATGCCTTGAGCTCCAAAGAATTAATGAAGTATGTATAGTACTTTCCTGATCAGTCACCACAATCTAACAATCTCCCACTTGGGGATTGATCAGGCTCCACACTAAACAACACAATACTGATAGGAAGGTTGGCGATAGATGCCATGGTAAACGAGATTGTGGACTAGATGAATGATCCTAAGGTGGAGGATAGTTTGCTAGTTCAATGAGTATTGTTTGGTAGGAAGGTGTTGGAACCTTGTCAAAGGAAGAATTTTTCTAGGACTTGTTGCAAGTCTGGAGGTAAATGCTAGAATGTGATTATGGATGGTGGTAATATTGATAACCTAGTTGTCAAGGAGATGGTTCATAAACTTATTTTGAAGAGAGTGAGACATCCTTGTCCTTATATGATCAGTTCATTACAATATGAACATGGTTTGGAAATAAGAGAGCAATGCCTTGTTAATTTTCAAATTAAACAATATGTAGATCAAGTGTTTTGTGATATTGTAGACATAAGTTGTTGTCACATACTACTTGGTAGACCTTGGCAATATGATTGCAAGGCAGTGCATGACTGTGTCAAGAATGTGTTTATAGTTGAGAAGGGTGACAAGAAGTTTTTACTTATTCCTTTGCAGAATATATAGCTTGGTAGGAGGAACTTGAGTTTTGGTAGCTAATTTAAGTTGAAGGATTCCCAAAGGGTTAGAGATTAGCATGGGAAATAGACCTGTGGTACACCACAAAAGGATGTGAACAAGCAGAGTAAACAATTGTCTATTGCAAGAGAATATTTGTAGAAATGGAACAAAGGTAAGAGTGTACAAGTTGATAACTTGGAGGACATGTATGAATTGATTTAGGGATTATGTAATGAATCATAGAAGATGTTCTTTTAGCTATCAAGAATAAATTTTCTTCTCACCTAGGGTGTTTGATGTAGGAGTATCCTAGGGTAGTGGCAATCTTATATATAGGAGTGTCGAGCTCAGATTTTGTGGATCTGTGTTTTGTGCAGGTAGGGTTATGTTTGAGGTATATTTGTGGACCTTTTACCATATGCACCTAATGATTGGAGTAATTTTATTGGAGATAGAGACATTTTGGTGGCTTCTGGTAATGTGGTCCTATTTCCTAGGAAAAAAATGGAGATTATTTTTGCGAGCTTTGATTTGTGGGAGTTGGCTTGCATGCTCTTAGATGTAGATAATTGGATTGCATGTAGTTCTATGTGTAAGGTTTCATAAAGATGTTTGATCTTATGAGTTAGTTATGGTTATAAACTTAGGGGCTTGTCCTAAGTTCTTATTTAATTTAGTTTGTCAGACTGACTTGTGGCTTGCGTGTTTATGTAATTTGTAAGTTCTTATTTTGTGTAATTTTGTTAGGATGGCCTATGGCTTGGTTTAGTATAAGTGGAGGGTCTTGTGATGTCTAGAGTCACTCAATTTTAGCATGAAGCAAGGAGTGGTTGAGAGGAGTAGAGTTCAACAAAGCTATTAGAAATTGTGGGTTTGAAACATAAGAAGGTTACTTGGTGGATTGCGAGAACAAGTTTAGATTCTACTCGGGGTTTTTACCAATTTGTGGGTCTGGGATAGCTGGAATTCGAATCTTGTGAGGTCTTGAAGAACTGTTATTGTAATTGCTTTTTATTTGGCCATAACTCAAAAGGCCTTATATTTGGGCATGTCGGATGCTAATCTTATAATTCTATTATGAGAATTGGTATTGTGTGGATCTAAATATTTGTGTTGTTGTTATTCTTCCATTGTGTGGTTACTTTTTGAGGGCTGCGAGATATCCTTTGAGGATTCTCTTGCCTTGCACTACATTAGTTGTATTGCAATAGTGTATTGATGAATAATACATGGTGATGTATTCTTTTGGAGACTAGGTTTTTTCCCTCAATGAAGGTTTTCCATGGTATATCTTGTATCACATTCTTGTGGGTATGTTGTTTATTCTCTTGCATGTGGATTCTATGTGTTTATCTATTTTAGATATATTATGGGTTATGTAGAAATGATGATATCTTTTTGCTTGCAATTTTCCTTACAAGTGGTATCAGAGCTATGGTTTTGTTATTCTAACCCTAGATTGAATCCACTAGAATACATGAAAGAATGAAATATTTGGAAATATGTTGTTAGAATGTTTTAGAATAACTAAGAGTGGGGGGAGGGGTGAATTAGTTATTCTCAAGTCTAGAAGTAACAATTCAACTTTTAATTACTTCAAATACTTCATATCTAAACATTTAGTAGTTTGGCCTCTATAGAAAATATTCAACAACATAAAACTTGTAGTCCATTGTCCTAATAGTAACAAACTTTGCATAATGTAAAATAGTAACAGTAAAACATCTCAAATAACATCAACACAAGTATGACATTAGAATTTAATGTGGAAACCCAATTTGTTAAAAACCATCTATAACATGCTACCAATTTTCACTCTTCTGAAGTGAGCTTTGTGAGGATCCAACCCCATAAAATATTACAAAACACACTGTAAAATATAACCTTGTTAAAGGATTTAATCACTTTTTTAAAAGTGGCCTAGTTAGAGGGATTTAGAACATACCATTAGAATGCCACCTTGATTAAAGGATTTACAAATGACTGTTAGGTCAACCAGGATTTCAATACTGATATAATGGTTAGAAAGTAATAGTAGGTTGATCTAATAAATAAAACTCACTTTGTAAATATAGATCATAATTTGGTCTAACAACTGACTCATTGACGAGCCTCCATTAACATATTCATCATTCATTCACTTGGAAACCCTTCAAGCAATCACTCTTCTCCTCAACACTTTATTGTTCAACCTTCAACTCAAGTTTTCCAATCAATAACATCAACAACTGTTCCAACCTCTCTTAGGTTAGCCCTTGAACCTCCTCAAATAAGTAATTCTAATATTTTGTTTCTTAAACATCACCATAGATCTTAGGATTTGGTCAGATTCATCGAATCCTTTCACTTTTTCATTTCTCCTTTATTTTTTAGAAGCTTCTCCAAAATTCTCTTTGAATCCATGCATAGAAATAATCAAACACAGTTTCCCTTGAATTAAATGCTCTAGGTCATCTATCCTTATCTTTAACACATTTTACATATTCCAAGAATTCAATTGTGTTGGATGGAAATCAAGATTTCCTCATAATTTGTCAAATGTTGTCCCTCAGCGAACACATAGTTTTGATACTCATTCATCACTAGATTTCTCAATCATTGCTAACTATTCCACTCAGCATACTTTATGATACTCGGTTGATACTGATGCTCAATTGACACTTTATTTTTCTCATCTTATACTATCAATTGGTCAACTCTAGCATCACGTAGTATATACGTCTAGTTCCTTAATCTTCTAGTCTTCTCTTGATCAAGCCTATGCATTTGGTCTTTCTTTGATCACTTATTCTAGGCTTCAATGAAACTGTCTTCTCCACTTAAGTTATGATTAAACAATCACATTATCTTGTCAAGGTCTAATTAATGAAGTGCCCATTTTATTTTCTCATAACTCAACCTTTTTTCTAGGTCCCTTTGTTATATCTCTTTCTAAAATCCTCTTCATCAATCATCTTGAAATGACATTCTTACTCAGATAGAAAATGTCTTACCAATAAGTTTTAACATCAATGACAACATAACAACTATTCCAATTGTAGTTCTAACATATATGTGGGTTGTGTAGTTTGATTATTGTAGATCTAAGGATTTTTGTATTTTTTTTAATTAAGTAAAAAAAAGTTTTGAAAGGACCCGAAACCTTTTACAAAGTAACTAGTAGAAAAGTAAAGAAAGCCCACGAGAAAATGTGCCTCAACACTATATAACTAGCACAACTAGAACAAAAAATCATAAAACATCAAACAGGAAGAAGGAAAGCAAAAAGACAAGAGAAACATAACATCAGGACAACTATAAGGTCTTTATTAATTTAGCATCCTAGTCAGCTATGATGTTCATATTGGCAATAGAGGTCCTTAGTTCATTAATCTCAAACTTTGGGGGAAAAGTCCAATCCTATACCCTAGGCCATCAAAGCAAGTACTTGGCACAAAAGTATTGTAAGGGAAACTAGCCTACAACTATTCTCCACTATGAAGGTTTAAAAATTTGGGGGGAAATTCTAGTCCTATACCCCAGGCTAGTGGAGTAGGTACTCGGCACGAATGTCTCGTAAGGGAAACTGGCCTACAACCCTTCTCCACTGTGAAGGGGAATCAAACTTGTGACCTCAAGGCACAAACCAACTCACTTACAAGTGGCACCACTAATTTAATTTAAACTTTTTGAATTTTTTATTATAATAGGTTGTTGGAATATTTTGGACATGTGAAATTGTTCATCAAAAGGGTTTTTTGGATGTTTCATTTAAATGTGGTTTTTTTGTTTGTTTGTTTTTTTTTTTTGGGGCGGGGGGTTGGGGACCTTGAAAAAATGACCTCATAGGCAAAACTAAATCTCACCATTGCATCTGGGTTGGCATTTCCATAAAAATTGACATATAAATTGCCCTAGTTTGGCCATGTTGAGAGAAAATGCAAAAGTTTTTTAACTTTTAGGCCATGATGGTGATCAAATTTAATCATGTCAGAATTTTTCGTCACCAATTTTTTTTGGCTTTGAAAGTGGTTTATATAAGCAAATAGGTAGTCTTGTTCAAATGACCATAACTTTCACTCAATATCTTTTGGATTTTTTTAAATTGTTGGAAAGATAATTCAGAGCAATTTAGTTTGATAAAGGTTTAATTCTGTGATTTTGATATTGTTTTATGTTTTATGAGCCCAAATGCTAGGTGTTGTTTATATTTAGCATAATTTTGGGCATAACTTAGGCATACATAATCAGATTTCAGACTACAAATAGTCAACAAAAAGATCTTGGAGAAATCTAAAAATTGGTGTAGGTTTGGTATGGTTTATTTGGTGATATACATATTCATCTAAATGGTTTATGATTTATGTTGACTATGGTAACATTGTGCATTTATGCATTGTATGTTTGGAGCAGATTTGATGTCATTGTGTACTCAATTTATATATTAGATTGGTCTCATTATTATATGGCTATCAATATTTTATTTTGGTATATATGTGTAGACACCTAAAAATAGACATTCTTGTGACTTAACATTAAATTGCTAATTATTTCCTCTATTAATTAATAATTCTTCAATGTTTCTACTAATACTCTTCATGGAGTCATACACAAGTAATGTTCTCTTGTGTTTATGATGGTTTGGGGTTTGATGATCATGGTTTCCCTCTGATGCTTCTAGTCCAAGTTTGGGATAAAATGTAATAGATTTTGTTAACTTTTTGGTTACAATTTTGAAGTTTTTTGTATAAATGATTTAAGTGCTCAAGAGTTTAATCTTTGGTAGTCTTGATTGTGTAGCTCTACATTGTGCCATTTCTTCTCTTCTATTAGTCTCTACTTGTCACTTCTTCCTTAGTGCAATTAGGTCCCTCTCAGGCTTAATTTCTTCTTCTCATAAAATATACATAGAATCTCTATTTCTATGCCAATTTTGATATTGTAATTAAATCTCATTTTAATATTACTATATACAAACATGTCTTTTATTTAAAAAATAAAAATAAAAAAATCTTTGTTCCTATATAATCTAATCTTTAAATCATTTAATCATTCGAGCTAATGTTTTTATTATTATTAGTAAATGGTTGAAGCCTTTGATTAAATCTAAATAAAATGATACAACTTAGGTTTCTCCATTCAAATGAGCACTGGTAGGAAAGAATGGAGAAGAAAACCTCCAATCTCACCTAGGACCTTAGTCCTTTATTATTACATTATAAAAGGGCCATACCCCCAGTTTCACAACTGAGTATTTATTACAAATGAAGTGGAGAAGAGTCCTTATCTAAATATGACCTCTCTAGAGAAATCTAAATCAATCAAATGTAATTTGTTCCAAAAGAACCATCTAACTAGAGCTTTAGATACTTGGTAGGCATCCCTTCTTTGTTGTTCTGTTAGTAGCTCACAAAACTATTAAACGGAAGTCCACTTAACAAGAAGTCATTAGTATTGTTAACAAATGAAACAAATGACTAACCTAATTATCTATTAACACTCTTGATCAGTTAACGCATTGCTAAAAGATTTTGAATGATATTACAAGCCCTACTTGATCCTACTTATCCTTAGAATACAAATATTGAAACCAAATCTATCTATAAATATCAAGCAATAATACAACATTCTTAGAACAATATAATTTTTAATAAAGGATTTAAATAAAAAAGAAGAAGGCTACAATCTACCCCGGTCACCATTTAATATCAATCTACTATTTAACTAAGCTTCTTAACTTATGATAGGATTAAAATTAGAGACAACTTATTAGATTATTTTAAATTTATTTAATTTAATTAACTTAATTAACTCCATGTACTAGAAATTCCACAACAAACACTGTCATACTATGTAAGTTCCAAATTATTTTATAATTATACAAAGAATAAAAAATTAATTAAATAATAAAGAAAGAAATATTGGATCCAAACTACAACAACGGAGGAAGAAAGAATAGATCGACTAGCTTTGTATAGTGCTATAACAGTTTAATCTGATTCCTTTCTCTGTGACAAGTAAGACGCTAGAGATATACAAACTCAAAATAGTACCAAAAGATCAAAAGAGTGAGCGTAGCATTAAAAGGAGATCTACACATTGAATAAAATAAGTATTTAGATTTAATACTATATCAATATCCTATTGTAATATGATATTGTCTAGATTACATATTAAACCTATTGTTCTATCCATTAAAAGCTTTTGAACCCTACTACCTTATTTACCAATTGAGCTAGACTTAAGATCTATAACCTTCCAATCTATGCTTACAACCATATAGAGACTCATTTGAACATTCATGCAGATATACCTTAAAATGGTACTAAGAGCTAGAGCAAACCTTACACTGAGACAAGAACATAATAGCATATTAATCTAACCATTATGTATATTGATTTCATGACATTACAGGTATACAAGAGGAGAAATCTATGGTAGAAGCTATTGGACAAACCAGCTTCAGAAAAAATCCCAAACTAAAGAAACTACCATATAAACCTTTACCAAAACACCCCATTACAAACATATGATTACTTAAAACAAGCTAAAAAAACTAAGAGTATGCTTAGCCCTAACCATATATAGAGACCGATAGAAACACTAACTAGGATACTAGATACATAACATAATAGGAGAGGATAACCATAAGAAATAGAGAGACCAATCTGAGAACCCAGCTTGTTCTATTGCTTCCAAAAGACCATAATGACCTCATAAATGTCATTAGGGTGAACCATCTAAAAATCTAGAGGAAATTTTAGGGAGAACTTAACCCTGTTGGACAATTTGATATTGGGGGTACAAAACTCCAGGGCATCCAAATTATCTAGTTCTACCCCTAGATGGACATAAGAATTGAACAATCCAAGATAACTACTAAGATATTCCCTTCCAGGATCCACCACTACCCCTCTCCATTGAAGGAGGAAATGTAAACTAGATTCTATTTTTGGCCAAACCTAATTAAAGGCTGAAGGATCCTGAATTAGCAATGTAGGTCTTCTTGGAATGATAGCCAATTCAAAGTTCCCTGGAGGATGGTCCATATACATTTTAGGGAGGGGTACTCTACGCTTCTCATCTAGACTCATGATCGCTTCTTCCAACCCTCTGCACCAGATTGGATAAGAAATGTTTCGGCAAAGTCTCACCATGTCCCACTTGTCAATTTTAGCCCTAGCCAAACACCCAATGAAGGTTCCTATGATGTCACCATTAGTCCTCCATGAGAAGTCATACTTGAAAAAACCTTCGCCTATAGCCCCACTCACTGTAATTCTTATCATCCCATCTACTAGCCTGAGCACCTTGTTCCACCTTTCTAGCTTAACACTACCATGAAAGGCCATAGTACGAACCTCCAAGGCATGAAAAATGTAGATAAAAGTATCCATAGCAAAGGTAGGGTACTAGATGACAAAGACAAGACCCAAACCAAATATAAAGGCGAAAGAGATAGCCCAAGAATACACTAGAAGGTCTGAGACACTTGCCTACATCAGCTGCATCATTGTCTCAATGTCATCTTGAGCTTTCCATAATGTAGAGGGAGAGGATCCATATTTAGAGGATAATGAGGCACTCCGAGAATAGATATAGATATAAAGACAAACACAATTACCTAATAGATATAAGATACTTACTTAAGTATCTTCCACTATATCTCACTATAAGACTAAAGGTCCCTTAAAAATATCATGCCTAAACCACTAAATGATTATGAAGAGGAAAATCAACTATATCCATATCTGTTTATTTGTGTGATACCTAAACTTCATGATAGTCTATAATAGCTAGTTACAACTACTGGGATATATTATAAACTTAATTTAGAATATCATTATGACATATTACCATATAACTTAAGAAAAGATAAGGAACCTAAACTACCTAGATAATTGATAAAACATTGCAAAGAGAATTCAAACCATTATAACTGATTATAGGGTTTACTTAAATTAACAACTAATTAGAGTAAACTAGAGCTCTATACTTGACAAATGTTTATTTAATAACAAAAAATCCCACCATCAGCTCCCTCATTTGCCAGCTAGTTTTCATTTTGGTTACGTTCCCAAAAGATAATATGACATATTTGAATATTTACAATCTGGTCTAGAATACTAAGGACTTCTTCCAATTTTGAGTTAAGAACCCAGTTGGGCGTTGCTCTTTTCCTTATAGCATTTAAAATAATTTGAGAATCACCTTCAATGATGATATTTTTTAAATCTAATTTTAGGCAGATCTGAAGACCTTCTTCCAATGCTTCAAGCTTCGCCAAATTATTGGTAGTGGGATCGATAGATTTTGCTTTTTTAGCAATCCACTCACCTATTTCATTAGTGATGATACCAGCTGATACTTGCTACACCTGGATTGCCTCTAGTAGCCCTGTTAAAGTTAAGCTTTGTCCATCCTACTAGAGGGGGGGTCCATCTACAGTTATCCCTAGCCTCTTTGCTATTCTTGAGATATATGAGTAGGGGATTTATCAAATTTGTCCATTTCTTTTTAATCCATCCATCCTAGTTTGAAAATGATCCTTCTTCTTTCTTGGAATTCCTAAGATGAGCATTTATTGCCTCAACTATACTTGCTTCTATTTTTTTGATTATTTCTTTTGGCTGCATATCTTGGTCACAAAATATCCTTCTATTTCTCTCTTTCCAAGCTTCCCACAAGAGGATGGATGGACAAATGTTCCATAATTTGCTGTATATGCCTTTATAGTGATTGGTAGTCTAGGATTTGAGGATATCTATAAATGATTTAGGCAAAGGAGAGTACTAGCCTAACATATGTTTGAGCCAATGCCAATAGATTTATGAGTAGGGAAAACTAAATAAGATGTGATCAGTATCCTCGCTATGTTGTTTACAAAGCACACATCTAAAGGGACCTGTAAAACCTAGTTCATGGAATCTCTTGACTGTCAAGATCCTATTTTAAAAATCCAGCCACAAAAAGAAACCTGCATTAGGCAAACATAATGGGTCCCAACAAAGATTAAGGGTAATTTCCACTTTGTCCCATCTTTGGGATTGAATAAGGGCTTTGTATCCATTTTTCACATTATACTTTTTTGTTATTTTACGTTGTCCAAATTATCTTGTCGTTCCTTTCAAGCTACTTAACTTTCCTTTGTTGTATTATTGTTCATATACCTTTTTAGTTGTTGGATTTGCATCTATATCCCTCAAAGGTTTCAAAACCTAGTTGGGGCTTCCATTTGTGTAAATCTTTGTTTTGTAGTTACTAACCTTACTTCCCCAAAGATAGACTAATTTATCTTTGAGATCCCTTGGAATCATACAACTATCTATCGGGGGGTACCCATCCCAAGAGTCTTCCCAAAATAAAGCTTCATCACCCTTACCTACATCCCAAGCTACATATTTTCTAATGAGAGGATGACATTTTACCATAAAGTTCCAGCTCTCCGACCATTTGGGTAGGGTCTTCATCCTAAAAATTGAGAAAGGGTCTTTTGCATTAAGATATTTGTTATACATAATTTTTGTCCATTTATTTTCTCTTTCAGCAAAGAGACACCATACTAACTTGGCCCCTAATGCTTCATTTTGCCAACATAAATTTTTAATGCCTAAGCCTCTCGCATCCTTAGGTTTACAAATATTATCCCCTCTTATTAGACCCAATTTTTTGTATCCTTGCAGTCTTTCCATAGGAAGTTTTTGAGTTTTGCCTCTAACTTCTGATTAATAAACTTGGGAAGAGGAAGACATGAAAGCAGGTAAGTAGGAATAGCAGATAGAATTGAACTAATCTTAATAATTTTACAGGCTTTTGAAAGCCACTTGTCTTTCCACCCACCAATCCTAGTCTCCATTTTCTCCATAACAATTTGCCAAGCCTTACTAGATTTAGTATCTTTCTCTAATTCTATACCAAGATATTTTCAGGAAAATTTTCCTTCCTTATATCCCATAATATGGTAGATCTATTTATCTATCTCTGGTTTGGTATTGATAAAAAAGATCTTAGATTTTGTTGCATTCACTTTTTGACCTGATGTTTTCATGTATTGTTGGATGATAGCCTTGATTTTTAAGGCTTCACTAACTGTGCTCTTGTTAGGGAGAATTGTATCATTTGCATATTGTTGGTGAGTAATGTTAGGGATATTGTTTGTAACAATTATACCTTTAATTTCCCTGTTATTATAAGCCTTGGTGAGAGCTCTTTTGAATTCTTCTGCCATAATGATGTATAGAAACGAAGATAAGGGATCTCCCTGTCTAATACCTCTTTCCCATTAATAAGAACTAACATCTTAGTTGTAGAGATGCATTTAAATATGAGGTTGATCTATTGATGGGAGAATCCAAAAGCTTCTAAAGTTTTGCAAAGGAACCTTCAGTCAACCATATCATAAACTTTTTGGATATCTAGTTTCATGAACATACTAGCTCGTTTATTACTATTGGCTGAATGTAACATTTCTTGAATAATAAGAGTTCCATCAAGGATTGATCTATCGGGAACAAAACCTATTTGTTCTTCAGATATAATTTTAGGAAGGATAAAATTTAGTCTATTTACTAAAATTTTAGATAAGATTTTATAAATAGTATTACACAGAGCTATGGGCCTAAAATCTCCTGGATTTTATGGATTCTCCTTTTTAGGAATCAAAGAGAGAAAGGTATGGTTAATTTTAGATAATGATGAATCACCATTTCTTGATGCTTCAATTTTTTTCCAAAGGTCTAAACTTATAATGTCCCAACATTTCTGCTAAAAAAAGGCCTATAATTTGTCTAGACTTGGGGACTTATTAGGATTGATATTGAATACTGCCAATTTGACTTCTTCTATAGAGATAGGTTTATTCAAAGCTTTATTATCTTCTACTGAGACTATTTTAGGTATTACTTCAAGCATTTTAGAGTGAGCGATCCTATTAGAACCATCATAGTTATTTAATGTTTTCTAAAAATGACTCACAAATTTTTTAGAGATTTCTTCTAGATTTTTCAGTAATATTACCTAGGTAATTTTTAATTTTAGTTATTTTGCTTTTGGCTTTGTTTTGCAGGGTTGAGTTGTGGAAGAATTTTGTGTTCTAGTCTCCCTCTACTAGCCATTTTTCTCTAAATATTTGCCTCCAAAAAACTTCTTCTTTGGCTGTCTAGCGAGTAATTCTTTTTCTAAAAGATAGCTATCATTGTTCATACCCTTCTTAATAACTTCTAGATTTAATTCCATCAATCTATCCTCAATTTCCAGTTTTTCTCTGAAAATATTATTGAAATGTTCTTTGTTCCATCAGGGATATTTTCTTTAAGAATTTTCATTTTTGAAACAAAAATAAACATTCTAGAGCCTTTGAAATTGCCTTTAGACCACCATTCTTTAATACATTCTAGGAATTTTGGATCTAAGAATCACATTTTTTCACATTTGAAAGGGTTTCTAACTAGTTTACACAGCTTAGAGAATTCAACTCTAACTGGAAAATGATCAGATCCAACAATTGGAAGAATAGATGATTGAATGTTAACATTCATTTCCCTCAGATCTCCTTTAAGGAAGAACCTATCTAGTTTTTCCACTATAAATGCAAAATCCTTCCTTTTATTATTCCATGTAAAACTTCCATTGTTAGATGAAATGTCAATTAGGTTATGAAAATCACACCATTTAAAAAAATCTTTAGATGCTTGAGAAATATGTTGGGAACCTCCAAATTTTTTGTTTAAATTTAGAATAGTATTAAAGTCTCCACCTAATAAAATGAGATTATCTTTATAATTTTTAATGAATCCACTTATTTCATCCCAAATAAGTTTTTTGTCTATATTATATATTGGTCCATATATATTTATTAAGATAAATTGAAGTTTGGTTTTAAAACTTTTGACTATGTTGCTAATCCAATTATTATTTGAGTTTATAATATCTGAGGATACTTTCCTAGATTCCATATGTTTCCTAGGCCCCTAGAAGCCTCGTTAGATTCTTGTAGACTGATATTCCAACTACCTAATTTATTTCCTAATTTTATTCCTTCTATCTTATTTAATTTAGTTTCTTTCAGTAAAATAACTTCAGATTCAAATAGTTTAAGGTTTTGCTTTAATACTTATTTTTTGCTAGGGGCATTTAATCCCCTAGAATTCCATGTAGTGATCTTCATGCTTCCTTGGGAAGGAACTTCCCCTTCCCAATGTTCAATAGCTGACTAATCTTTTGTTGCTCCTTTGCCTAACTACCTACTTCTTTGAGTTCTTTGAGGGATTTCCTTCCTCTTTTGGATTTTCTTTTACCAAGCTTTGGTGATTTAATTCCTTCCTAATTCATCTGTATCCCCAACAAATCAATATTCTTTTGCACAATTACAAAGATGTCAGATTGGTTTCCTTCTTTCCTTTCCATGTCTTCAGTTTCTAGCTCATGTAATAGTTGTTCTTCTATGTTTAACTGGTTTGGAACAATGCCCTCTTCAAATGGTAATGTTCTGACCTTCTTCCCTCCAAATTCCTCACCTTTTTTTGCCATTAATATGTCTTCAACTATCCATGTAGATTCCTTGCCTAAATCCTCTTTTCCTATTTTTAACAAACCTCTTCTTAGGTCTTCAATAATATAATTATCTTCTCCTAACTTTAAGACTCTTTAAATCAAGTTCTCTTTTTGAATATCATTGCTATTATCTATATTCTCAAAATTGAACACTTGAATTAATTCTTTAGTTAATGAGTCTAGATTATCTACTTTAGACTTGGTAAGGTTCATATTTTCCAGATCTTCATCCCATCTCAGATCCCTATGAAGAAATTCCTAAAAATCTAAAGATAGTTGTCTTTCTGCTTTGCTCTATTCACTGATCTTATCCTTGTGACTACTTCTAGACTAAAGAGGAGAGTTAGACTTAGGTGGGGGAGTCTACCAAAATTTAGACAGCTTATTGATTTACTCTTTATTTATGATACCAAGTTGTTTCCCTTCTTTCCTAATCTGATGTTGGGGCAATCCAAAGTCTTCTTTTATATTCTTAACCTCCCCATTTCCTACCACTTCCTTTTTAAATAAAAGGAAGTTCTCCTGTTCTTCTATACTGATGTCCTTATTATCTGATAGCTTCTTAATATGTTGAATCTCTGTATTTTCTGTTGAAACTGCTTTTGCATTAGGACTACTTGTTTTCTTGAGTTCCTTTGATTTTTTTGGATATACACTATTGTTAGTGCTAACTTCATGTATCTGAAAGTTATTCAAATCTTGGTTACTAATAATATTTCCCACATTTACGTTTATAAAAGTCTACTTGTTGCTAGAATTTTACCATTTTGGAGGAGCTCAAATTTCATTGCATATCCCCATGTCTAATTCCTTACTATTTCCTTTGCTACTATCTAATGTTGCTGATTTTCCTTTTATAGTCCTTTGATTATCTACTATCTTGTCTATTAGCCTAGATTTTGGAACTTCCTTTTGAGCCTCCTTTGCCTCTAAGAGGAGATTTTTTCTAGCCTCTAATGATGGATTTGTTGTTGTGACCTTCTCTTTTCTAATTGTCCCCACTTTCTGAATTATTGCTAAATGAATCTGTATCTCCTGATGAGTTTGAGTTGGATTTGTCTTAGTTGTAGAATCATTTTGAGACTCTTTAAGATTTTTAATATTAATCATAGGGAACGTCCTAAAAAGATCCACAATATGTTGCAGTGTTTTGAATGTGATTTTCCTATTGTCATCTAATCTTATAGATTCTGAGATTTTACCTTCATATTTATAATAATTTAAATTATAAATAGCTCCATAGTGATTCCTTTAACCTGACTAGAATCTAAATTGTTAATCTTACATTTGACCTAAAATTTAATATTGTTGCAAGAGTGGAAGGACAAATCTATTCCTATCAAATCACCTACAGATGAACCTAATTTCTTAATTACCTCCAAATGTAAAAGTTCCAGAGGGAAGGATTGGAAGATAAACCATGTTGGAATTAAGAGATCTAACAATCCTTCCTTACAATCTGGAGTCCAATCAAAAAATTTAATAGCATAACCTTTGAAGAAACAATAAAAAACAAAAATAAAGTCTTTTTAAACATATGCATCCCTATAATGAATATATAATAATCTATCTGAGTGGTGAGAGACACTTACTTGATTTTGGCAAAATTCATGTAACTAGCTGGTGAGATTGACCAATTCGCACTTTGGGCTATTCTAGAATGCAAAAATGTCTACCTTTTGGCAATCTCTCCATCAATCTTCACTCTCTTGATTACTAATGATGAGATTTTTATCATCAATGATGGATGGGAATGAGATAGGTGAAAACCTAGGAAGTGGTTCAAGAAAACCAAGAGACATGACAACCGAGTTCCTACGATGGGGTGGAACATATGAGTAGGGCGAATCACTGGGGGCTGAAAAAAAAGCTATCTCATTCCTCCTAGGTTGATCATGATAAAGATGAGGGAGATTAAGATAGTCCACTGAGAGAGACCCTAACTACTTAGAATACAACTCATTTTTATTTGAACAAGCATATATAGTAAGATTGAAAAATCTAATTTGGTGATCCAAACTTGATGTGGAGAAATGATAGGACGATATTTGAGGATTCCCAACCAATCTAAGGAGCAAGGGTTAGCACCATAAATAGGTTGAAAGTTTTTCCAAAATATTCAATTTTCCCCCAAGCGGGTTTGGCACAGAGTTATCTAAGATGATGACTTCATGATCTTCTTTCCACCATTCCTTGCCTTGATATTTATGCGATTTCTTTTTTAAAGGAATTAATACCCGTGGAATCGACTGGAGCATCTCTTGATATCTTCTTTTTATTCAATTGCTCCTGCTCATTAAGGGCATCAAATGTGTTTGGAATGGGTACCGAGTACTCAATCTTAGGGTTGGAATTGTTGGGAGGAGTAGAATTAGAAAGACTCTTAGTCCTATTCCAATCACCTGAAGTAGAGGGTTTTGATGGGAGATTCAACCCTAGGCTAGTATCAGATATTATGCATGCCTTAGGGCTTCCTATCTTCTTGACTCTCCATGAAAACTCATGTGATTGATTCGCTTTTTTCGCATATTGTGAAGTTTTTGCTAAAGCATTGACTGCTTTGCTCACCATTTTGTAGTACTCAGTAAATACAAATAAATTTTAAATAGAATGTGATATATCATTCTCTAATATTAATTAAATAATTAATATTATTTAATTTATCACCTTTAATTGATTGATCTTTATTGATTAATTAAAATCAACTTATAAAATCCCAAAAATTAAATAATTATCATTAATTATTTAAGTTAGCTAATTTATTCCTCTTCATTAAATTAAATTCTAAATAAAATAAAATTTCTAATTCAACCCCTCTTAATTAAATTAATTCTCAAAATTAATTTAATTTCACATTGATTTCAATTTTCTATTAATTTAATTTAATTTAATTTAATTTCAATCAATCCCATCTTTCTAATTAAAATGAAATATTTATTTCAATTGAATCTTCTAACATTTGAAAAAAAAATTTATGAGGAATTATCATTTATAGAAATAAAAAATCCTCACAAGTTGGAAAATCATTAAAAAAAATCAAATATTCTTTAAAATCATAAAAAATTCTTTCCATAATTTGTTTTTCCTATTTGGAATTGGAAACATTCTAGTTTATCTTCAATCATATCTCTTCTTGTCTATTGATCTTGATTTTCTTTGATTAATTTTGATCATCCATTTTAATCATGATTTTCTATATAAACAACCATCATCTCTCTCTCCCTCTCTCATATCAAACTTATGCAATTTTTGAATCAGTCAAGTATCAAACCTCTCTCAATTTTTATATCATAAAACATCATATATTTATCATATTTTTTGGATCTTTTAGACAAGGTGTTCTCAAAATCATAGTTGAGTGCTACATCTCAACAAAGTGAAGATAAACAACAGAAGCTTGGAGTATTGATTGGTATGCATATTTTATTGTGTGTTTCTAATTATTTATCAATTTTTTTTCATAGGTTTTTGTTTTATCTGATTTCATTATTAGATGATTCAATGCTACTAACCCTCATTTCTTGAATGTGCAGATTTAAGCCTATACATTTTGGTGAACCTGACATGAAGAACCTGATGTGAAGCACCTAACTTCACAAATCTACTTGTGTGCATATGTTATTTGAATAAAAAAAATCTTTGCACATGTGTGTATTTTAAAGGTATTTCATTCTTGGATGATGATAGGAACTAAAGAGATAAATCATCTATTTCTCTCACCTACATCTAACAGCCCCAACAAGATCAAATAATAAAGTTTCAAAGCTCTGGCCATATCTCTCAAATAGTTAATAATTTAGCTCTAAAATATTTTTTGCAAGTTTTTACCGACAAAAAGGGACTTCCCAAAAAAACTCAAGAATTTTTTAGATTTTAAAAAAATTTTAAAATAATTTTTTAATGATTTTTCATTAAAAAAACAATTCTAGGCACAAATTAAAGATTTTTTTCTAAAATTCTTACATTTCTAGGAAGGTCTTAAAATTATAGAGGGGGTATACTCTCTGTGATTTTATTTTTGATGAAAAGTAATAGATGAAATAAGTAGATCTTTGAAAACTAGCATGTTTTGACAAATTGGGTCCCTAGGGCACAAATGATCATATTTTTTTAAAAATTATTACATTTTTGGAAAGTTAACTAATTTTCAACATGGTTTTCTTTTTTCCATTTATCTTTTTGGGGGCCAAAAATATATAAAAAACGTGCATCTTTATTACTAGGCCAAAATCACAAAAAAATTCAAGTTAAATATGGAGTAAAAAAGTCAATTTATGTTCTTGTCCTTTCTAAAGTTCATTAATTTTTATTTCATATTTATATCCTTCACTCTTTTGGTATTGTATTGGACTAACATTTTTTAAAGATGTTGTGGATGCTAAGGAGTTGGAACGATCGCCACTAGGTGAGTGTAAAAAAAGTACAAAGTAGTCTAAAAAATGAGCCTAGTCTTTTCTAGCTTCAAACAAGGTAAGAATGAAGCCTCTATTTTTTCTTAAATTTCCACATTCAAAGTTAAAATCTATCATAAGTAGAAGAAATATATTTCTTTGACTCACTTGGTATTAGGCCTATGCTCTCAACTCTTTGAGTTGATAAAAAATGCCAAGGGTTTCAATAGAAAGCAATTTAGAAAATGAACAAACACATTGGTATTTAGAACCTAGCTACTTTTTTCATTTTCTAAAGGATAGAAATAAATTTTGTGTATTGTTTTTGGAGGTGAAAAGTGATAAGGATATAATCTCACCCTTCTTGGAGTTCATTTCATTTCTTTGATGAACATGCTAGTTGAAATAGACCCATAGAAGGGAATGCCTCCTAAGTGCTTTAGCATAGCTAGTGAGAGGTATGACCCTAAGTGAGATACACAAATTCCTTAGCCGTGGTTTATCCAACTCACTCTAAAATAAAAGACTTGTCATCCTTTATGGGGAGCAAGGCAAGGAGCATTATAATATCCTTCCTCTAGTATTCTTCACAGATTGTACAAAACCTAATCCATAAGGCTAAAAATTTTATAGTCTCAAAATCTCTCGAATTCAACATCATTCTAGAGAGCTTAGAAAATGGGAGCCAATGTAACATGAATGGGGTAAAAAAGATCTCATATGCAGAAGTTATGCTCAATTAAAGGTTTGGTGAAATTGACAAATCAGAGGGCTTAGAAAAAGGTTAAAAAAAAAAGGTCACCAAAAAGGGTCAATGTTGGTCTCATTGTGAAGGATTTTTTTAGAGCTTTCTAATGGTGTTCATTTCATCAAAATTTGACATAAAATGTGGAAGACATTACAAAAATACTTTGACCTCAAGAAAAGGAGCCCACTATTTTCATGGGCCCCTATTTTTGTGGGTTGTATTTTCTAACAAAATGGCCACAAATTTTATATAAAAAAATATGTCATTTACCATCCCTAGTTTAAAGGCTTATGAATAAACCCCTATAAAATAGCAAGATCTCTTGAGATATATCTTCGCTATAATTAAGTATGAAAATTCTTAAATATTAAGACTATTTCCAAGGAGAGCCAAATAATATTAAAATTATTTATGAGGTAATTTATGATCAAATTATAGATCATTAATATTATTTTGTAAGATTTTTTTGTAACGGATGGATTGTTATGTAAAAATGGGAGATTTGTAAAATATTGTGGTTTTCATCATAATAAGCACATAAGCTTGTATAAAAAGGGGTTATTTCTCTCTTGTAAAGATAATTAGTCCTTGGGAAAAAAAATAGTCTTGGAGAAGAAATTATTGTGAGAATTTCTCAGAGAGAATTTTTTGTGAGAGAATTTGCAAGGTGTTATTTTACACCAACAATTGTAAAAGAAGAAAGAGATTGTGAAGGCTCAAAGCTTGGATTTTATAACAAAGTGTTTTTGCTTGGTAGAATTAATAAAGTGGTCCCCTGATTGAGAAGCGGACCCAGAGATGTAGTCCTACCCAAATGAACTCCGTATCAAATTGTTTATGTCTCTTTATTCTCTTTCTTATTCTCTCATCTATTTAAGTTTCTTTTATTAATATTTTCTTTTCTGTAATCAAACACATAATTGATTTTAAAGTGTTTAAAGTATAACTCTTCTTGTAAATCCAACTGTTTAAATTACATACCACACAATTACTGCCTGGATCAGAGATTAAATCTGTATTTCAATTAAAGTTATAAAACTTGTAAATCATAGTTTACAGATCAAAACCTCTCTAGCATTTGTGGGAAGCTCTCTTAAATGAGAGGTAAAATCAAAGCTCCTTGAGTGGATCATTTGATTCTTGGTTAATTAACAAGCATCCTTTTTCATCCATGTTGAACCAAATTGTCCTTAGGTAGATTGCTTGGAATCTATTCTTGTGCAAGACTTGTTAAAACATTTCGAAACATACACTCAATGTTTATCTCCCATGACTATTGATTGAAGTGATTGTTGTTCTTGTTTACTTTGTTTTTAAATTCATGTTGTAATTTTTTTTAGATAACCCTCAAAATCATACTTCAGTGTTTGTCATCAATTATCCTAGGTCCTTAGAACCAAGACATCAAAATCAAAATAATAATAAGTCTAAATAATAGAGATAAACTTTTCTCTATCAAAATTCAATTCAAAAGACACTTTAACATTTGAATCACTACAACAACAATGTGAATCACCCTCCAAACACTTCAAACTAGTATCAAGATGTCTCTTCCATACCCTTTGGTTAGAGACCACTCATCATATCTTAAAAAGGACTAACCCAGATGACATGTACTTTGATTCATTTCCCATTTATAAAGAGGAACAAGATCTTAACTACTATGATGACATAGACTCTTTTGTCGATTCATAAAGTTTCCCCCAGATGACACGACCAAAATAGAAAACTGATATCATCATATAAAATATTCAAGACATATGAATTGAGATAGATGATTTTAAAATTCAAAGGCAACCAAATTATTACACCATGAATGAAATATATCCCTACCCTATCAATCAATCAATCAACATGCCTTAGTTACACCATGAGTCAATGAACATCTATTTACTTACTCGAATCTACCACATAGGGTTTTAGAAAAAATCAATTAAAATATGGCATTATTTTGACATCAATCAAGTATGATCATGAATAAACATATGGTATCATAGATTCAATCAACCAATGACTTAAAACATGTAAGCATCAACATGGTATCACCAACAAGACACAACTAACAAAAATTCCAATCTAATTATTTCAATAATTTGCATAAAAAATTAGTGAATAACCATAGACTTAATGTTCAAGAGAATCAAAATCATCTACCCATGTATAGAAATGGCACATATACCTATTGTAATGAATTTTCCTTCAAGAAGATTCTATAATTCTCACCATTCCTCCATCTTCAAAAATGTTACAAGAATAATCTTATCCCATTTCAAGAAAATGATACATCTAGTAATGAGGCTTCTCAAGGGTTATCCACAAATGAATTCCAAGCTAATACCTTTCACAATACAATTTCCTTCTACTACTCAACTTTCCTATATCCAACGCCACCATATGCTCCATTCCCAAACAAAACCATCTTAGAGAGTCCCCTTCAAATCTTTTTACCCTCATGTAAAAACAATAACACCTCATAATAATATTCCTTTCATACCTATGTCAAGAGGACAATCACAATCATGAAGAAATGATCCCTAAAAAAAATCAAGTTCAAGATATCAACAATCACCAAAACTATCCAAATTTTGACCAAGAACCTATATTTTTGGAGTCTCATGAAGATTCTACCATCCATATGTATAATATCAATGAGGATCCCTATCTATCCAAAGAAAAAAGTATCCTTCTAAGTCTTATAGACCTTCCACTTCCTATTCCTAAGCAATATCATGATATCCTATATATTTTTCCAAATGATTACTTCCACAATCAAGAGAAAATCACCCTTAAAATAGAGTCCAATAATCACCTTCCAAGTCAAGATCAAAGTATCCCTTCACCTTCATTTTTACCACAAGATCTCATCATCTCTCTAGAAATTCCTCACAAGCTTACCATTCCATCAACTCCATGTTCCAATCCTCCATACCCTCTACATGATCCTATCTTCCTACATAATCCTTTCACTACTCTTGTTACATTACATGATCCCATTAATCCTCTTGAATCTCCTCATGATCCAAGAAAATGTATGCAAGTTGTTCATGAACCTCATACATGTCAAATAGGCTCATACACTTCCATTCAATCTAGTCTACTTTAAAATCTTATTGTTTCTTCCATATCATTTCCACCCCAATCTTGTAGAAAGTATCGTACTGGTCAAAGCATTATCAAGTCAAAGGGCTAAACCTTCATGAAAGAAGTATATTAAAACCCTTCCATATCAAAGAAAATTCAAATGATCATGGCCTTAGCTACAACTATCATTCAAAAGGTTTTGGTTTTCCTTCCAAATATAGGTCCAAATATATGCCTACCCCTTCACCTCTTCCATCCATATTAGGCCCATATATTCCTCCATCCACTAGTTCACAATCCACTTATCCAAAAGGCCTCCTTATCATTCTTATCTATCCATAAATCCTAATACTTTAGGAAGAAAATTTAATGCCAAACATAAACAAAATAAGTCCAAAAATCCACATCCATCAAAGAATCAACATGTCCGATCAAATTGACATATTGATCAAAATAAAAATAATCCAAAAGGCCCAAAAAGCCCATTGAACAAAAAAAATATAAAAAACAATGTGAGTTGCTAAATCCCTATTTGAAGCAATATGTTCTAAAGTATCAAAAATTAAAATATTTTTAAGAACTATGTGGATTCCCAAGTGTCTCATAAAAGAATTGCATACTAAAGAGAAATCAAAAGTGGCATTCAAGCTTCCCAAGACTTCAAATATACCATCCAAACAACTTCATCTACTTACATATCTATTTTGGATCCTTCTCCCCTAAAATAAAAATATGTATTCACTTACCCATATAATCCAAAATGTGTAGCCATTTCTCCATCAAAATCAAAATCTCTTTTTCCTCAATCACTCCACCACCCTTCAAGGTGTGTGCCAATGTTGACCTCATCACCCTTTACATCTAATCCTACACCAATATTCCAAGACCCCATTCATTATCCAATGCATATTTTTAAGCCTCTCATCCATCCTATCCAATCCTTTTCATAAAAATTTATCCCACTTGTCATGTCCCCTTTTCAAATAATTAAAAAAATAATAATCTTTGCTAAGGCAGGCAAGCCCAAGAAAGTGAAGTTTCGGAAAAAGGGGGTTAATCTTTGGAAACCGTTGGACTAATAAATGAAAATTATTATTAAAATATGTTTCATTAACCTCTCTTGGATGTGAGTTACAGTTATACCCTCTTTTAAGGGGTTTTGGAGGCATTTTGTTCTCATTCCAGAACTTGATTTTGCTGATTTCTTTGTTATTCTTCAGAGGCTGTCAAACCTGTGGAGAAGGAGACCCAAGAACGGGAGTTTGCAGGTTTCCAGGGAGACCCAAGAATGGGATTTTGCAGGTTTCTAGGAAGGCTAAGGATGGGAGTTTGAAGCCATTCCATGTGCATGCTCATACAGAGTTTGCCTTTGTGCTGAATAGTGTAGATTTGTGGGTTTTTGGGTGTGTTTTTTGCATGAGTTTGGTGTTTTCAGTTGAGCATTTCATATCAGTTTTGGTTGCTGCTATATTTCAGACTTTAAGCTGTTAAAATAGAGCTGAATATATGTATTGGGATGTGATTAAACTTTTGAGATAGTTTATTAGTGTTTTTGTGGTGTTTCTGGGCATTTTTGTGTTAATTTCGGGAGCCCGATGAGCATAGTTTTTGTTCTGCATTTGTGAGCTGTTGTGTAAAGGCTATATAGATCTAAAAATGTCATTTTGTAGGCTGTTATGCTGCTGAAATTTCTGTAAAAATTTCCATTTTCAGATTTATTAATAATAGGTGAAGCTGTGAAGCTTTTGGCACCATTTTTGGCATACTCGATTTGGGGTTTCTTGAGAAATTTGGAGGATCTTTGTGATATTAGTTGTTTGATCTTGAAGATCTGATTAGAGGCTTGAAATATCATGTAAAATAAGAAAAGGGACATTTCAGTGGTATCAGAGCCATGATCTTGCCAGCCTGAGGGTTTGTAGAAGTTTGCAGGTCAGTTTTGACAACTACCCAGATCTTGCATTTCAGTTTTGAGAACTACCCAAATCTTGCATGTCATAATTTATGGTTGCATGTTGCTTCTAATCAGCTACATGTTAAAATTTATGGTTGCATGCTACTTCTAATCATTTTCATGTTAGTTCTTAGTGAATTTGGTGGTTGTAGAAGTTTGCATGTCAGTTTTGACAACTACCCAGATCTTGCATGTCAGTTTTGACAACTACCCAGATCTTGCATGTCAGTTTTGAAAACTACCCAGATCTTGCATGTCATAATTTATGATTGCATGTTGCTTCTAATCAAATGCATGTCAAAATTTATGGTTGCATGCTACTTCTAATCATTTGCATGTTAGTTCTTGGTAAATTTGGTGGTTGCATGTTGCTTCTAATCAGTTGCATGTCAAAATCTATGGGTGCATGCTACTTCTAATCATTTGCATGTTAGTTCTTGGTGTTTGAAGAAGTTATATCCTATTGGGGTTACACTCTACTTTATCCAGAATGGACAAGTATGGTACAAAGTCTTAGAGGACATGATCTTGGACAATTGATAACCAGAGTCAAAATAGTAGAAAGGATGGTTATTTAGAAATTCGAGATAAAATTATGAAAATAAGCCATGACATGTCTGAACAATTGATTGAGCACCATCGTATAATGAATGACATGTTGTCTGACCCAGCTAAGGTGGATAAGTTGACTAAATTTCTATTTGGCAGATTTTCTCATAAGACAGATGACACAATTCCTAAGAACTTGCATGAGGAGAGTGAGAAACTAGCTGATAGCCAGGTAGAGGTCTCAGATTCTACTCTGCCACAGGAGGTGGTGGGAAAGGATATTACACAGATTGATAGTAACGGTCAACTTGATACTCAAATTGAGACAATTGTTTACAGGTCGTCAAAGGGTGATGCCACAGGTATTTAGGATGGTATAGTTACAACAGGCAGTGACTATAGTGTAGTGGGTTCAGATGATTATTATGAGGATGTTGTTGTGCAGGATGGTGAGATACCTGGTAGAGATGAGCAGACATTGAGCATTCATGACTTTGCTGAGAAAGAGTACCAGGCACAGTTAGATGCTTCATCACATGAGGTTGAGGCTGGTAGTACTTCACATGATTTGTCCAACCAGCTGAAGGTGAAAAAACATAGTATTGTGACTTCATTATCTCATTATGACAGGTATGTGGAGTTAGTTGGTATTGGTCATATTACTCAGGTGAGGAGTTTTCTTGAGTTACCAGTTGATTCTAGTTTATGGATATGGACTCGGGATTGTTATATTGATGTTTGGGATTCAGTTGACTGGAGATCTTTAACACTTTTTGGTAGCAGTGTTTGTTTGGGTGCTATCATGGATTTGATTAGCAGATTACATGGTGTTGTCTTTTCTTGTGCTAGTATCTTGTCTGATGTTGGTATTAGTTTTTATACACCAGTGTTGGGCTTTGTTTATATATCCAGTCGACCATACTTGCTAGAATGTGTTGATGATCTTTCATATTTGGCAGTGTGTACAGATGAGTCCCAGGATCATATTGGCATTGATGACATCTAGGAGGATGCAGTGGGAAGTTTTGAAGACTTAGTTTCTTTGGGTACAAAGGAGTTGGACAGCAGTGCTATAGTTTTTGATACTCTGTATGTTGATATGAGCTTTAGATTTGATTCACAAGATATGGATGGTAATACTCTAGAGAGTAGTAACTTTGAGGATACTCCTTTAGATAGTGCATCAGAGGAGGTTTGTAGGAGACAATCAAGCTAGTGCCATCATGTGTCTAATCAGTTGAGAGTTAGTGACCGAGATATTGCTATCACTTGCCAGCATTTCGATGTTGCTCGTCAGTTGTTAGCAGTTTATGGATGGGGTTCTCCTACTAGTGATGAGCAGGGAGGCAGTTATCTTTCCTTGACAGAGTTCCACTCTTTATGGGAGGCTATTCGGATTTTGAGACAGAATTATATGCAGTTGGTAGCCGACAGAGATTATCTTATGGAGTGGGGCAGTACAACATATGATGCATTGTTGGCCAAGGAAGATGAGGTGAGTGAGCTTACTGAGCAGCTTGAGGTGACTTATGAGATTCTTGAGAGTACACAGTTGGCTTTCAAGGAGTCACAGTTCCATTTGCCTAAGGTGACCATGGAGTTAGAGCGACTACAATCTTTACCTGATTCTATACAGTCACAAGCTGTGGTGTTTGGTGATCTGAGGATGTCCATGGCTGAGATTGTTAGAGATAGTGGAGATGGGGATGCATCCATCCTTGATACTAACATTGGCATATCAGGTTCATTCCCACTAGAGTCGGGTTCAATTGAGTTGGGTGCTGTAGCATATTTTTATGGTGTGCCTGACATGGTGGTGACCTCTAGTACTAATGGCACAAAGACTAGAGATGTTGTATCAAAGACCATGTGTGATGTTGGTGAGCTGATAGTTGGCATGGTTCCTGCTAGTAATACTACTCCCTTCGCAATGTCTTCAGAGGTAGTAGTCAGTTCCAACTTGGTTAATGATCGATTGTAGTTAGTTACATCTGGATTGCAGTCTGAGCCACTGACTGAGATTGGTGCATTCTATTGGCATTACACTGTGAGGTATGCTCATCAATCTACCTTTGATGACCATGTTGATGAGATGATGATACAAAGATGTACTTTGGTTCCTAATGCTTATCATCAGTTATGGGATAGTTTGATGCCTCGGGATGAGAGTTGTGATGGGCATGACATGGCGATAGGTCCTGCAGTTGACGGGTTGATAATGCATGACTTAGAGCAGGAGTTTTGGAGTGATGCTTCAGCAGGTGTTGTTATTGATTCTACTCCTTTGGCTATGACATCTCCTGACTTAGCTGGTGATTAGTCACAGTGGGTTGTATCACTTCTTCATGGTGAGCTGTTGACTGAGGTTGGTTTTTTTTATCAACATTATATTGCAGGGTATGTACATCAGTTAGCATTTGATCCTTGTGCTGAGGAGTTGATGGCAGACAAATTTGGTTTGGATTCCATTTCTTACTCTTTATCTTGTAATGTCTTTTCACCATCAGCAGTGCAGGGGAGTTATGGTTATGAGATAGTGGTTGATGATTTGCAGAGTTGTGTTGATTGCAGGAGTTGTACAGTGTGTGGATTCTCCATACTTGGTACAGTTTCATTCGAGAGCGTTCACCATTGTTGCAGAGTTGGATTGTACATTCCGTATAGGCCAGTGGGATGCGTTGATGGTATTTACTGTGTTGGTAGTTTGATTTGTCCAATTTACTTGGGTTCTGATGTTCTAAGAGTTTGTGTCTCATGGGTTTTTGACTGTGGCAGTGGTGATTTTGGAGTTTGGTTGAGCTATAATTGTCAGTTTGATTATGGATTCCTCTTGGTCATATTGCAGAGGATATTGCAGGAGCCTGTGTTAATTGGCAATAGTATAGTTCATGACTACATTTGGGATCCAGGTGGATTGATTGGTTTATTGTTCAGCCATTGCTTGAGTACAAGAAATGTTTGGGAGGGGAGGACTTGTCATGTCCCCTTTTCAAATAATTAAAAAAATAATAATCTTTGCTAAGGCAGGCAAGCCCAAGAAAGTGAAGTTTCAGAAAAAGGGGGTTAATCTTTGGAAACCGTTGGACTAATAAATGA
Organism: Cupressus sempervirens; assembly: GCA_028749045.1. Lineage (NCBI taxonomy): Eukaryota > Viridiplantae > Streptophyta > Pinopsida > Cupressales > Cupressaceae > Cupressus > Cupressus sempervirens. Next base: position 310,290,660 of record CM053788.1, read on the forward strand.
AAATTATTATTAAAATATGTTTCATTAACCTCTCTTGGATGTGAGTTACAGTTATACCCTCTTTTAAGGGGTTTTGGAGGCATTTTGGGCTCATTCCAGAACTTGATTTTGCTGATTTCTTTGTTATTCTTCAGAGGCTGTCAAACCTGTGGAGAAGGAGACCCAAGAACGGGAGTTTGCAGGTTTCCAGGGAGACCCAAGAACGGGAGTTTGCAGGTTTCTAGGAAGGCTAAGGATGGGAGTTTGAAGCCATTCCATGTGCATGCTCATACAGAGTTTGCCTTTGTGCTAAACAGTGTAGATTTGTGGGTTTTTGGGTGTGTTTTTTGCACGAGTTTGGTGTTTTCAGTTGAGCATTTCATATCAGTTTTGGTTGCTGCTGTATTTCAGACTTTAAGTTGTTAAAATAGAGCTAAATATATGTATTGGGACGTGATTAAACTTTTGAGATATTTTATTAGTGTTTTTGTGGTGTTTCCGGGCATTTTTGTGTTAATTTCGGGAGCCCGATGATCATAGTTTTTGTTCTGCATTTGTGAGCTATTGTGTAAAGGCTATATAGATCTGGAAATTTCATTTTGTAGGCTGTTATGCTGCTGAAATTTCTGTAAAAATTTTCATTTTCAGATTTATTAATAATAGGTGAAGCTGTGAAGCTTTTGGCACCATTTCTGGCATACCCGATTTGGGGTTTCTTGAGAAATTTGGAGGATCTTTGTGATATTAGTTGTTTGATCTTGAATATCTGATTAGAGGCTTGAAATATCATGTAAAATCAGAAAAGGGACATTTCACCACTTCATCCAATCATCCCTTTCATTTCCATTTGCCATTACCCCACCAACATCTTTAAGCATACCACCAAAAGACATGGTCCATTATTTCATATCTTTTAAGAGCACTATCCAAGGAAAAAATGCTTGATTCCTTCCTCCATATCCTATCACAAGTTTATCTCCCCCTCCCCACCAAAAAAGAAGAAGTCAAAATAAAGGAAAAAAATCAAGAGAAATAATTTCATCCAATAGTGAAAACTTGACAAACAAGTGCGTTGGATAAGTACCATGATGAAAACCTAGTAAAAATGCATCATGTGTAGGTCATGAATTTATTTTAATACATACTTTGGGGAAATTTCTATCCATGTCCTCCTATCATATCATATCCCCTTAATTTCATTCATTGTTGTATGTCCCTCATATCCATTATCCTATCATCATCCGTACTCCATTTTTTCCAAACTTTGATCTTGACGAGCCTAGGAGTACCCCTAGGAAAATCACATGTTTTATCAACTCCATGTTGTTCACATACTTTAGGTCCATATCCCTTATACTATCCACATACCATTGATCCATATCCATTATCTTAATCATATCACTTTGGTCCATATTATCTATCTTATCGCGACCTTCCATCTATATCACTTATCTTTGATATTTCTTTCCCAATTCATAGCTATCACTATCCTATCCAAATCCCTCTATTGATCATGATAGAAATTATGTACATAAAAATAAAAAAATATTTTCAACATCCTCTTGACATGTCCATTCCTTCATTTCATGCAAATCAATGCATAATTTCTTTACCCTACCTTATCATGTCCAATCCCTAACTTGGAAAAAACATGGTATCATGTCTAGTGGATAGTCCTTAGTATCCAAGCATCTCCACTATACACTAAGATACCTTTGGCCTTCATCCATTTAACAATGTATCCATTAATCTATAATTTCATTGCCTTTCTAGACACTAGGGAAAGTCTCCCAAAATGTGCTAAAAAATATGTTGAAAAACATTAAATAAATGTCATGGAGAATTTTTCATAAACATTAAAAAAATGTCTTGAAAAAAAATAAAAAATATTCAGAAATATCTTGAAAAAAATTCTAAATTTTTTTTTTAAATGTCCTAAAAAAATTCAATTCTTTTTGAAAATTTTCTTGAAAAATTCTTCAAAAATAAAAATTCAAAACAAATCAAAATACATCAAAATCTTTGAATAAAACTCCCTTTTATGTAAAGAATTCCCTCTTTCAAGGGCTTTGTGCTCTTCATAAAAAGGAAAGACGACCCATTCTTCATGAAGATTTAATTTTGTTGATTTCAAAATACTATAGGGATAGGTTTGTGGGGGCCTCGATGTCCTCTGTGAAGAACAAATGAAATCTGTTAAGGATACAGCTGCAAAGAATTCTGTGAAGAAGGATAAGGCAATTTTTGTCAATGATAAAAATAATGTGGAGGTTTGGGGTATGGAGAAAAAGTTTGAAAATATTTCAAACACTGGGGATGGGGAGATGGAGGTTAATTCTATGAAGACTATTGAGAAGAAGAGGAAGTCGACCTTGATACTAGAAAGAAGAAGGACAAAGTTTGAGAAATGGAGATCAAATATGAGGATGACTTGGAGAGAGGGGAAGAGGAAATGAAGGAATCTATGGAAAAATAGGGTCAAGATAATCACACTAATAGTGGATGCTGTAGCTCCAATAATGAAGGTTACAGTGGTAGCCTGGGTGATACAAAAACTATGAAGAAAATAGGTAAGGGTTCGAAGGTGGTTTCTAATAAGAAGGAAGATATTGCTAAGACTCTCAAATCTAAGAAGAATAAAAAGAAAGTGAATGAGGAGAAAAGAAAAAAGGAGACTAAAAGCCATGGTAACAAAGATAGACCTATGAATGATAGTATCAAAAAAGGTAAGGAGGAAGTGGCAACATGTGAAAAAGAGGATATTTTGAAGGATAATTTCATGGAGAGGGCTTCAAGGAAGGATAAGGAACAATCTAGAAATGAGAAAGATAATGAGGAGGGGTTAGAAGATGTCCAGGAATGTGATCTAGATAAAGATGTGGTGAACTTTCCTAAAGTGGACCAGAATACTAGTGAGCATGAGGGAGGCTTTAATGTTGTGGGGTAAAATGATTTTATTTGGGGCCAAAAAGAGTAAGGATTAAATATATTAATACTAAGCATGGTAAGGAGCAGGGAAACTATGTCATTAATGGACCCAATGAAATGGCCAAGGAGGAAAGAGAGGGAAATTTAGAATTCCTTCACAAAGAAAAAATTTGGGTTGATATTTCCCTCGTGGTTGACACCAAGATGTATAATGAGATTAATTCTCCAAAAAGGATGGTTAGGGATTTGCATGATAGCCTAGAGAATGAAACAAACAAAAGGTTAAAATGAAGCTAAGGTAGGAGACATTCCACATAAAATTTTGGATTATGAGGAAAATCTCCACCATCTAATTAAAGATATTGAGTAAAATATGAATATGGTTACTTCTAGTCTCTATGTTATTGCTACTAGTATAATGCCCACCCATAGTTTTCTTTTATGTTCTAATTGCCAAGCTCTTTTAGGTTTATTTCATGCATTGGTTAGTTTTAGTGATATTTGATTTATAGTTATATGATATTATTTTATGACTTGGATTACATATATATTAGTGATGCTTACTTAGTTGATTATATTTCACGTATTGTTTAATGATTATGATTGATTGTGCATTAATGATGTTTCAACTGATTCATTGTTTATAAATGTGATTTCTTTCATTACGATTTCAAATGATGTTTTTAATGATGATTAATTTGTATTTGTAATGATGCATTATTATATCCGAGCATTTGATTTTTGACTTGTGCTTATTATGATACTTACCCCATATTTTCATGTGTATTGTGCATGTGTCTATTTTATCTTTTTGTCTGATGTGTTTGATGTGGTTAAATGAGGGAGTCGTAGTCACCTTCTAGTCAGGATCGACATGATGTACCACTCCCTACCAATGACTATTTAGTTTAGATATATTTATATACATGTACATGCTCATCTTTTATGCAAGATGCAGATACCGGGCATCAACTTCCCTGAATTTCTAGGATGAGCATGCCTTATTACAAATACTCAAATGGTGAGAATGGGAAGATAATAATCAGGTCCAATCCTAGACATAGCCCAAATACTTGTCCTACAAGGAGGACTCATAATTGACTGTGTACCCTTTTTAAAACTTGTGAGTCTTTTGTGCATATGTGGTTTGATCCTTGCTTTGGTTGATTTTCCTTATGTTTTTCTTAAAGTTTGCCTTGGTGATTTTCCATATATAGTAGTTATTTATGATTCTTGGTTCGATCATTGATATTGATTTATCAAATCTTATTTAATTTAAAAAGTGAAAAATATAATGATTAGAATTATATGGATTTTTAGTTAAATTAAAAGATTTAATTTAAAGTCCTAATTTAGAAAACTACATTAAAAGGATTTAAAAATTAAATATTAAACATTAAACGTTAAATATTGTGCATCATTATTATTTAATTGACAAATATTTAAAAATTAGTGGCATTTAAATAATTCGCTTAAGTTATCTTTATTTAATTAAATAATAAATAAATGTCTTTTACAAAAAAATTGGGAAAATACTTAAAAAATAAAATTTAAAAATAATAAATTGTGCATGAAAGGAATAATAAAATAAAATAATTAAATTTTAGGGCTTTTAAAAATAGAAACCCTAAAAGGGAATTAGAATTCTATATTAGAGGGTTTTGAGGTCATTCTTGCACACATAGTTTTTGGAGAGAAACTATGGGGTTTGGAAAAGAAGGAAATTTGTGTGGCTTGAAGGATTTTCGTTGCAATAGCAATTTCACTGGTTGTCAGGCTTTAACACCAGCATGAGGTAGGGCTTGAAATTTCATGAATGCATTTTCAATTGGAAAATATATGTTTGCTCTATGCTAATTGGGTGGTTGAAATTATGTCTGTCATCTTGATTCTTTTCTAGATTTGATTGATTGAAATTAGTTTCTCATTGTTTTATAGAGAAAATTTAAAGAGAAAACAAAATTGTGAGCTAGGGTTTGGTTGAAATTTGATTGAATCAAATTTAAAAATTGTTTTAGAATTCTTCTTGTTTGTTTTAAAAAAATTATATAGATATAATCTACAATTAGGTTGTATATATATATATATATATATATATATATATATATATATATATATATATATATATATATTTGTTTATAGATATTTATAAATTCAATTAAAAAAAACTAGGTTGCTGGAAAGTTTTTGTACCAAACCTGTACTTGCATAGAAGAAAATTTAAAAATATTTTTATTAGAAAGTCTTTTATAAAATAAATTTAATTAAAAAAACTAAATAAAAAATAAAATAAAATAAAAATCCCACCATAAATATATAAGTGGGGATATCATTGGAAAACATGCTCCACTATAATGGATGATAAACTTATGAAAGGGGGACCGTACTAATACTTATTGGCTTTACTTTACTAGCACTTGTACCTGTAGGTCAAAGGTTACACCGATTGTTAAACTAACATTTAAACATGACAATACATTTTCTAGAAGAAGTTGTAATATGAATTATAGCATATAAAACAATATGTTAAACACCTCCTTTTACATTGTGCAAGGGTTCACATGCCTTGTGTATGCTTGAACTTTTTGCATTTGTAACTATTGTTGTGCACTTGTTGGTACATATTTGACAATTTGTTGATGGGGAATTCAAGTTTATTAAACAATTTACTCCTCTAATCTTCTTAGGGCCACCAATAAATTCTAAATCCACATCTCCTATGGTGTTATTTGCCCTTTTTCTCGTTTCATCATTTTTCTAGATTTCAAAATCAACTAATTTAGTGCCCCAAAATTTTAACCTCAATCATGAATGAATTCATGATAATAACAATCATGTGCCACTTAAAGATAAAAAAAGTATCTCTATAGCTAGTAGAATAGGGATTTGAAGTAAATACAAATCCAAAAAACTTTAGATCAATCTTTGCAAAGGTACCATTTGTATGCAGTAAATTCAAATCTACATAGCAGTAAATTGAACTCAAGAGAAGGAAAAATAATTATTTTTGACATCATATATGAATGTAAAGACATAGCCATTGTGTCAAAATAGTTCTTACTATTTCTCTACACAAACAAAGACATGAATATTTTACAATAAAATCATACCAATAGACTCAAATAGTTTGGATTTGAATTGAACATGACACATAGTTGCTCTTTTTTTTTATCACATGCCATAATATAGATCCCAAGGATGTTATTGTTAGTTTCTTTGAGTTTGTAGCACTGGCTTTTTTGTACCTGAAAGATAGAGAAAATATAAATACTTCATTTTGTATTTTGTTTTCCTGCATGTAATTATAAAGAATAGTAATGATTTATTTCAACTGAGGAAATGATACAAATAATAGTGACATAATAGTCAATACCAAATTGGAATTTTGATTCATTGGCTCATACTCAATAGTTAACCGCATTCATGCAAAAAGTTGTTCTTAATTTTTCAAGAAGACGTGTTCACTATTGTTGAAACTATGAACTACAATTGAGCCTTAATGTCATAGTAAATGAAAAAGAATTAAAAAAGATGGATATCAAAAAATTAGTAACCAACAACACCACATATAAATTTTGTACATGTATCTTCAAATAGTTCAAGCAAGTCATAACCTTATAGAAATTATTTCAGGTAAAGTTGACATGATGTGCATATCAAGTAGATAGAATATTTAATAATGCTTTATTCAATTTTTGGCAGGAATAGAGGCACAAAAGAGAAAATGGATTAGTGCATTGTCTAAATAAAAATTATTATATATTCAAGTTTATATGTAAAACTAGTATTACTCTACTTTACCTTTGAACAAAATATACAATATAAGAACCCTTTAAAATTTTTTAATCAAAACTCCACAACTAATCAAGATTACAACATTAAAAACAACATTCTTTCACTTCTGAATTTCTAATTTCAACCTATTGAAATAAAATCAATGAGTTTCTTTTAATTAGGAACATGGAAAACTAGTAACATATATTTTTATGTGACTAGAAAACAAAACTACAACTATCAAAATATGTATTGCACAAGAGTCTCTTTATTTTGTAAGCAAGGTAGAAGATCTTTATTTTGTAGATATGGTAGGAGACCTTATATAACCTATGAAAATACGATGAACTCTATTAACAAGCTTAAAGACACATTTGTCATGTTTATGTAGCTCATTTCTAACAACACAACTTTTCAAACCTCCTTGTAATACCAAAGATCATCCACTTATCCCAAACATAACCAGCCACATGCTAGGATTCTTGTGATGCTTAAGCATTATCTAAATATTTTTCATTTGGTAGCCAAAGCTTGGCAAGTTTTGCAAGAATCGCTTGGAACAACATCTAATCAACATGCATTATTTCAGCTCAAATTGTGTACATAACATAAGTAATTTTATTTTTTGTTGTCTATATGGGATGTGAAACTTACAAGTCTACAATATTTTTCACAAATTGCACCCTTTTTTTAAAACCACCTCAAAAATGTACTTCAGAGATATCTGTTTCAATAGAAGATAATATATGTGAGATAAACAGTGGTACAAAGTGATGCTTTTATGCATTTCAATTTAGAATATATTCACACCTACCTGAAATGCTATCAGTATCTAATCAAGGTATGACTTCAGAAACTCGATTAAAATAAGTTGGAATGACAAATTCTTCAGTTGAATTGGATTCAAGAAGATAAGTATGAACAACAACAAAGGCTTCTTTGGGAATTTTTTCATGCTCACACCTCTTTTGATTGCACACTTTTATAGGGGTTTCTTCTTGAAGGTAGCATTATGTATAACTCTGAAGAAAAAAGTCACTTTGTTTCTCACACCATTTGTTCCAAATACTTGCACGATAAAATATGTTTTATTTTTGATCTCAAACTTCTTATAATTTTAGATTTAGTTTGTGAAGCGTGGGAAGCTTCCAATAGCTCTAGAATAATAAATTGTAGTTACTAGTTTAATATTTGGGGCCACCATTGTTTCATGGAATTGTAAGATGCAACTTAATGTTGAAATCCATCCATTGAAGCAAAGTATAGGGTGATCATTTCAACATATGAAGCACTATGGCTTAGAAAATATGATTATTTCAACACTCACAATTTGTTTCATTATTATGTATTGTGATAATTGAAGTGTATTGAAGATGTCTAATCTTCCTATGTTCCACACTTGCACTATGCATCATTGCTTCATTCTTTCATAAGCATGTTCATAACAAATAATTAAGCTATCATTGATGCTTCATTCATTCATGGACATGTTCATAACAAAGAAATTAACCTCTCATTTAAATACCAATCAAGGAGTAAAGAAAGCGTTTGAACAAAGATGAACTTGCATACATTTTAAGAAGGCAAGAAATTAAACTCACTCATTAAATACCAACCAAGAAGTAGACTTAGCATTTGAACAAAATTAAGCTTGTATACTTTCAAAAAAGACATTCATATAAAATATTATTTGTGCAACATAAAAAATACTAGGCAATAATATGATGTCTCACCCTCCCAAGTATTTGAATGAGAATACTTTTTAGTACTCAGTAACCAAAAGCCATAGATTATTTTTTTGTTTGATTATACTATCCTTAGTTCTTAGTTATTCCAATTATTATGAGTTGACCAAAAATTGCTAGGTTGTGCGATCAATAGAAGTATTAAGAAAAATGTATAGAGAGATGTTGAACAAGAGAGGGAGTTACAAATTAAAATAGAGTATTTGTATAGTTTACTAAATTATAACTACATTAGGAATGTGCTTGCTTAGTTAATGTCATTGGTTGGCAACGTAACTCCATCTTCACTTCCATCTTGTAGAAAGATGTTTTAAGTATGACTAAACACAATTTAAAGGAGAATTGGAAAAGATTCCTACATACCAGTCATGTGAGAAACTTGATGAATTGAAATTTTTTATACTTTATAATGCTCTATTCAATTTGTACCTACATCACTGTGCCCATTTATAAAACTTATGTTTCAATGCTGAAATCACTCCTAGATGGGCTCATAAGTCCAATTTTTGCCCTTTTTTTCTACAAACTGCAATTGTACTTGTCACATGTAGATCACGTACTATCAGAGAAAGAGAGGAATTGTATCAATATCAATGAATGATAGGATTAGGCCATGGCATAAAAAAATTAAAATATAGTAAATGAAATATCTAAAACTACAACCCAAAAACACAAAAACCAAATAACACATGCTCTATACCCCTACCAATACTACATTAGATCCAAACTCTCATTTTACTCTTCGTGGCTATAGCTCTCAATTCTTAGGAGTGTCTCCTACCTGTAGTGATCAAGCATGTCTTGATGTATCCTTTGCACTCTTAGGAAAACACACTCTAATATCATTTGTTGAAGATGAATCCAAGGATCTTATCAGATCTAAGTGCTACATTAAATGTTTAAGCCAAAAGTCTTAATAATAAGATCTTATTGAAAGCTCAAACAATGAAGCTATTGAATATGAAAATTAATTAAACAATCAATAAGGAAAAGTTACAAATGAAAATAACACATGTAATTTCTAACTTAGGCCTACTATAACAAATTATTTTTTGATAAAAGATTCTACTAATAATGGATTTGATTCTACATTTGGGGAGAATTTCTTCTAGTATATGAAACAATGGTTCTTTTATTATCTTCCCCACCTGTACAATTCCAATGCCATACATTTTGTTTTTCGTTATCTCCACGCAACTATGGATAACCACTGCCCACTTGATTTAACTAACTTCAAATTAAGTAGCAGTAGTTTAGTTGAAAAGAATAGAAAGAACAATCATTGTCATCCAAATCTATTAAGAAGAGATGTACCCATTAGAGTAAGATTTAATAAAATATAAAACCAAAGACTTGCCTCTTGCTATAAGATTTAATAAAATCTGAAACCAAAGACTTGTCTCTTGCTCCAAGCTACAAGACAACCTCTTGTCTTTCCCTATAAGCTTACCTCAATGAGAAACAAGGCCTCAAAATTAGTTTATGATGAACTTAAATTAACAACATTGGAATCTTCATTGATTAAATGTCAAGCTTCAACTAAAACTTGAGACAACTCAATATCAAACTACATGTGTATCAATACTCCATTGATTACAAGAAATAAGCTTTCAAATATATAAATAGATTACTGTTGGGTACAAATTATAGCCTACTAATGGTAAGAACAATAATTAGAGACAAATAAAGAGCCAATTCGTTAAATGATACATTGGATGAGAATCTTGACTACAAATTTGCCTAAGTCAAAATCTAACCATGTGTATTGATAACTTATTGATTGAAAATATAATTAAAAGTAAAAGATACATAAAATGTATTTTGGAAATTCTCAAGAAACACAAATAATAAATGATTACAAAATTATGATTCAAGGACACCTTTGAGAACACATTCTTTAAGGTTTAGATGGCTTAGGAAAGCATCTAACCTGAAAGACAAATTATTTGACACATATGAGTTCATGCTCACATACTGTAAGGATTGTACTAAATAGAAGATTGTAATGGATCAAAAAAATTAGGACACCAAAATCTTCATTTTACATTAATTTTCTGATTCAATCTTGATCATAGCCTATAGGTATTCAAACTATTAAACTGAAACTAAAAGCAGGCATTGGCAAGATATGTGTATTTGAGGAACTTCATTTCTAAAGGAATTCAAGTACACAAAAAATGAACTTTTACTAATATGCAATGGACACCAGACTTTGAAAGAATTATTAAAATACATATTCATTCCCACATTAACTATTTAAAATTAAAATAGTTTCATCATAGTCACACTCATATGTACCAATAGGAGGCTCAATCTCATCCTTAGCATCAACATCTTTCACTATGAACTGATATTAAGTTCTTTACCCTCTTTTAGTCCTAGAGTTGTTAGTTTCAATATGTTTGCTGATTTTTCCATGTCCATATAGTACTTCAACATAGCCAGCTCCTCTTAATTTATCTTATCTCTTCCCTATGGTGACAAGTTTGTGCTCTTAAGATCCTCTTTGAGAGGAATCATGACCTGTCTTTTGAGACTTCTATAATTGTAGATGCCTATAGAGCAATGTTGAGAAAAGTGAGTTTGCTTCTAGACTTAGTAACATATATTTTGTTACCTCAAAAATTTGACATATCGCATCATTCCTCTTCTTCTAGATTGTCCATTAGATTACATTGGTCAAAATGAGATAAAGAAGCATTTAATTTAGTAGGGAAAATCTCAACATAACTATAAATAATTTCATTCCAGTTAGATGCATCCTTACAATCACTCAAGGTGGAAATAATATTACCAACCTAGATATGGTTATTCATCATTGCTATATGCTCATGATATGCTAAGGCATAATAATGATGCCATAGTAATCGATAAACAAATTGATGTATATTAAAGGGATCAGTAATCCAAAGATAAAACATATATGATTAGTAGACTAGCTAAGCTTTAAAAAATGCTTAATACCAATGTACTATTATTGTTTGGGAGGATAATAAATAAATTAGTTAACTAATCATAGTACAAAAGGACATGATCATGAGAAAGAGGAGCATAAATGAATAGTCATTACACAAGTTTAATTAAAAGACAACCTATTGTATTCAAGCACAAAATATAAGAAGAGATTCCTCATCATTCATGCCACTATATAGTGGAACCTTTCCCATACCTATATTTGGATTTCCTCATTTGAAAAAGCTACTGATCAACATCAATTGATTGCAAAAATATTAATTTAGATTAGAGAATTATAGGAATGTTAAATGTTTAGATGGATAACAAAGAAGGAAAACTTTAAACATGAATAGGAAGATCATAAATTATATAATAGTGATATATTGCAAATTATAAACTTGACTCGAACAATGATAATTTTTTTTGTTAATCAGTATTGTATTAAAGTTTCAAACTGATTATATATTAAGTTAAGCTTTATAAAAAGCAAGTTGATATGAAACAAGAAAATAAAATAAACAAAAAAATCTTAAACAAGGTTTGTTGCTATGCATCCCATGAATTGTTGATATTTACAATAGGGAAAGTAAACTCTTGAGGGGAGGGGGGGGAGTGTGGTGGTGGGGGTGGGGGTGGGGGTGAATCAGTTCTTCAAAACTTTAACCATAAAAATATTCACCACACATCCATCTCATAATTTGTATGTAAATTGAAATTGCAAGCTAGACATGTTCATCCATAACATGAAACAAATAACACATAACACAATAATTTTGTTACCCAAAAACCATCCAATGAGAAGGTGAAACTTGAGTGGGGATGACACCCACAAATCTTCACTACTAAAGTTGTAATGTGTATCCAATGAAGGTTACAATTTTTTGACCATAAACTATGATCTACCTTGTGAAATGTCTGCTCTATCAAAGGCTTACAAAGACTGTTAAATCTTACCCTGTTAAATGATTTCAACACTCTACTAAAAGTGTTCCTGGTTAGAGGACTTCAACTTACAATAAAGTAAGCACCTTGTTAAAGGATTTACAAAAGTCTGCTAGGACTACTTGGTTAAGAGATTTTCACTAATTCACCTGTTAGAATATTTTAGCCTTGATCCTTTGGTTAGCACCTCTTTACTAGGTATTAGATATCCTCTTTCTTGATGTATACTTGATCCTCCTGATTAGATGTATCTCTTTTGTCCTTTAACTGCTCTGCTTTGTTCTCTCTAATTGATTATGCAATTCATATCTCTCTCACAACTTGCTTAGTCACCATGAATGCTCCCTTTGTACTTAGCATTCACCCTTCTCTTCTCATCTGCACATCCATAGTACTTAAATTTTTTTAGGGTTTATCTTCCTTAAGAAGAACTAGGTGACATTGGGTTAGGTAGGAATCAACAATTGTGATTCACCCATTTTGCCACTTACAAAATCCCTTAATCTGATTGGTCACATGTACTACATAGGGATTCTCAATATACCTTCATATATATCTTCTAGAATTATAAAACAATCCTTAAGTCAGCCCAAAAATGGTTTACATAGGATTTTGTGCCATTACAAACAACTATGTCAAAATCTGTTTACTTGACACTTGAAAGCTTTGATGCTTGGCATCCATTACATCTTCAATGTTGTAACTCATCACCTAAATTACTTGACATCTACTATTTTACTCAGCATATCAATCACTTAGCAAAGATTTCTTGCTTAGCACTTGAATGACTCGACACATACCATCTGCTTGGCATATATTGGTACTCAACACTTACTGCGTATATTGTTTGACATACACTACTTACTTGGTACATATAGATTTCTATTAAGTAATGACTTAAGTGTTTTGTCATTGCCTTATCAAAACCAAAATGAAATCAACAATCTCTCCCTTTGACATGAGTGGTAAAAACACTTTTTCATGCCTATATAACCTAACTTATGTGCATAACTCAAAGAATCTATATCTCATACAAAATTTCAAAATTTCAAAATTTTGCACAACTGATGACTTAACTATCATACCTCTTCAAAAAAATTAATTCCCCCTGAGTTGAGTGTTCCTTATTGTATCTAATTTTTTTATAACTCCTTTTGAGTAAATGTGTTGTATTGCTATTGTCCCCTATTTCTATCTCAAAATTATGTTCCCCTTATCATATTTATTCCCCCTTTTTCTCTTCTTCCTTTTTTGATGCATATGTCATTTGGGTGGTACACTGATAGTGTGTTTGTCCAAAAATGTATTGTGGACCTCCATAATCATTTTCAAAGTTGCATCCTAGTTTTTGTACGCTACCTCTAGAGACTAATATTGGATCTCTAGCTTGGCATGTAATGCCCCACCCAGAGATCCTAGGAACAAGGATAGATAACATCCAAGATTTTTTTTATTAAAATAAGTATGGATGTGAATGAAAATCAACGTACAAGGATCACAAAGATCACAACGGAAGACATAACCAACAATCTTGACAACCAAAAAATCTCCAAGTGCCACAACCATCTGGCACACTCAAACTGAAAGACAAAAACCAAAGGTGATAATAGAACATAGAATCTCTAATGTATTGAAGCCTAGAAAAATAAGCAATCCTAAAGGGTACTCGAAACACCAAAATGCATTCCTCAAAAAATAATGGAGATACCCCCTATTTTCTACATGAGGAAAGGCAACCATAGTCTTGTGCGAGGAAGTACACCTTTGCATGAGAAAGTGCACCACACCACATGAGGAACTACCCTCTTGTGTGAGGAAACATTTTTCTCAACCAAAAAATTCCTTCTGCATTGATATCAAGGTTTGTGTGAGGAAGTGTACACAAATGTGCAAGGAAGTGCCAAGTTTTACAAGGGAGAGAGTACAATGTCACACAAGCTTCCTCTATACTTTACATGAAAGAATGCCTTCTGGGGTGAGAAAACACCTCTTTGATGTGAGGAAGTAAAACAACAACCAGGGAAAATGAAGGATGAACAAGTAGGAAAAACAATTCCTCCACACCAGGGAGTAATGGATCCACGAATCAAAGCTTGGACACTTGAATACCATAAGAGCCAGATAGAAAAAGCATAAAACCATTTAAACTATAGTACTAAAAGGAAACGTACTAAAAGAAACATTACTATGTACAAAAGTGACTAAACTATTGCACATTTCCTCCGAATCATAATGACATCATGAGACCTCAAAGGTCCTAGCCATCCCCTACATGTACCATCCCAAACTGTCAACTAGACAGTCAAAGTTTTTTTATGAGGGCATCACTACTAAAATATAATAACATCATAAGAACAAGGAAATCTAACATGCTAATCTAGTAAAACAATAGATACTCCAACCAAGTAAATCACATCATCTAATCATATGCTAAAAATCATAATATACGAATGCATCAAATAAACTTACATCATCTAAACATGATATCCAAGCATTCTAATGAAAGCATAAAACACAAGGAAGGATACTCTGGAATCTTGAATATAAAATGTGAAACATCAAGCACTAGTCACACTAGAATAATAGATTGTCTTTGTACATCGATCCCCAGCAATGGTATAGGTAGCTATGCATCCCAACCACATGGAACCCATAGGTCCACTCCCACCATGCTGATGGAGATAATAATCCAATCATAAACACATATAAAGAAAATATCCATGGCTACACTCATGCTAGCTAGTAAAGATGAATGAAACCAAGATCATGAGAACAATGCAAGTACAATAGGTCCTAGTTAGACACTCAATGGGTAACTATGTAGGAACTCGCATGGAGAGTAAATTGCTTAGCATCAGATAGCCCAAGCTAAGTATCATGCAGATTTAGCTCCCCAAGGGAAGGCTCTCACACCATGTCCTCAGACTAAACTAGATGCTCACATAGCATTTTATTATCTTAAATGTATTACTTAGTTAATTTATTTAGTTATCACTTGTTAGAACTTATTCACACCAATGCTCGAGGCACAATAGTCACTAGGCTATGAGAGAGAAGTCTCCCTCCATACTACCTACCCTACCCATATTCATCCAATGATGAGTACCCGTAGGCATGCATATTCCCAACCCCACCCCAAATGACACAACTCCACTAAAATACAAATAGGAGTCTGGGCCTCACAAGTCACTTGAAAAATGTGTTGTTTAGTGTGGGCCTGATCAGTCCCCAAGTGGGAGATTGTTAGATTATGGTGACTGATCAGGAAAGTACTAAATTTTTTTTTGGGCTGTGGCTGATGTTGTAGCCGACATATTATGGCCGACATATGGCCAACATGTTGTAACCCTAAAATGAATAAAATAATTGTATAAAAGGGTTTAGGGTTAGGTATTTTTCATTATGCTGTGATGCAAAATTGGTTCTTGTGACGGTATTGAGTTGTAAGAGATTACAGACTGTAATTAGGATGTAATCACTGGATTGTAATAAGATTAGACTTGCTGTTTGGTGGACGTAGCCCAGGGATTGGGTGAACCACGATAAATCTTGGTGCCTTGTGTTCATTTCTGTGTGATCTATTATTTTTCTATTATTGGTTATATTTGCATGTAGTTTTTTATTTTTGTCTGTGGTTTATCCTAACAAAATGCACACACACATGCTCATGTGTGGCACACACCATCACAAAGATCATAAAACAAGGGCTAGATGAGAACACATGAAAAATAACACTCAACCAAATACAAGTTTGGGAGGACAGATGTAACACACATCCCAATGCAACACAAAGGTGCAACAATAGTCTGACTAACATCCTACAAATAATCCAACTCCATGACCAACATCATGTCAAGAAAACTTGAGAAAATTAGGCGACACACAAATCGAGGTAAAAAAACTCAAGACTCAAAAAATTTAAAATTCAAATCCATTTGGTCTTAGGCCACAAAAGCCACAAAAATCCAATAAAATTTAGGTTCAAACACCGTATGAAAAAATGGCTAGCATAATGGTATGAAACTCCAAACCCTCATCCTAAAAATTGGGGAAATGTTCATACCTGACCAACTGGGCAGAACCAACAATCATAAACGGAGGGGATCACTAGTTCTTAGCCTCCTAACATACAACTACCAGAAACAAAAATAGAAACAAAGCTTAAACACAAAAATGGGAGAACCCTACTTGACAACCAATAGGGCTAAAACAAGAATCAACCAGATAAAATAAATATCTCACGTAAGCTACCAAAAGTCATGGTAAACCAAGGTCTCCCTGAGCTGGATCCAACGAGACCAATCTCACGAAGATCCCATGCCTATATCTCTCACAACAAATAGAAAAATAATCCTCTAGAAGAGGATTTTGGAAAAAGCTCTCAAATTTCTATTTTTCCAAAAGTGAGAAGTGAGGAATAAATTTCCTATTTGGATACTTATTCACTTTTCGAGTGAATAATCAATTAGGGTAAATAACCATGTAGCCTAGTTAAACCCTAAATCAACCCAAACAAAAATAAATATATTCCAAGTAATTGGAATTCATCTATGAAAAAGCTGCTAGAAATTAAAATCAATTAAAATAAAGCCTGAAAACCCTTAAACAAAAATTATAGAAAACTGTACAAACTTTCATGACAATGTAAACCTTTTAATGCACAAACATGTTCATAAGTCTAGTCACATAATGCAAATGAATTTGGATTTAATCAAATCATCAAAAGGTTTAATTTAAACAATCAAATATGATAAGTCAACCATATAGGGACGACATTGGTAAAAATGAATAGCTGAATCACTAACTCCATGTGTCACTACAAGGGCTATAAATCCTACACACTAAAACACATGATCAAGTGCAATTACATATAATAACATAACCAAAGCAATAAATGCATTAAATATCCTAATTTAACCATTTATTTAATTATACTGAAATAATCCATTTATATCACTCACATTTGTTTAAAGCATAACAAAGAAAGAATGAAGTAAATTTCCATAACATTAAATCCAACATAGACCACTAATACATTTGGAGTGAAATTGCGACGGTGGGCAAATGTTATGTGTTTTTGATTTTTTTTTTCAATTATAACCTGACAACGTCACAATTTCGACGCTAACAAGATATAAGAAAAAGAAAAAGAAAAAGAAAAACATTGCTCATTTGGGATCAGATCTGCCCGAATTGTTGGTCGAGACTATACTAAAATATAGATCAGTTTTCCTGTTGAGTTTCTGTTCCTCATCTCTTGTGTAAAATGATTTGAGCTTTTCTAACTTAAGCAGTCGAATGATGGAAAAATCTACAATATCCAGTTTTGGCTATCTAATATTGCTCCATGCCTTTGCTAAATATTATTTTCTTTTTCTTCTTACAGCAACTAGGTCTACGGTATAAGAGGTGGATGACAACGAGATTTTGGTAAAGGTGAACGGGATTGCCCAGGTTGGTGTTCAAATTTGAAGTATACCTAGCTATGAATTTTAGATCTATGTTGTAAGGATGGACTCCGCATTTATAATTAATCGCTGTGACTACTTGTTCAGGGTGTTATTAGAGTGCTTACATTTAAAAGTCCAGGTTTTAGGGTTTATCTCTGTTTGAAAGTTCTCAATTTGTGAATGGTTGAATTGAAATATTCCCCCATCATCACCTGCATCAATGTATCATTAGACCATTCTTCTATCTCAGAATATTGTCATGGGCTGTGCACTCATTTGGATATGCATATCGTTAAATTTATAAAGTTTTATGTTTGTAGTTTATAATGATGGCTTCATCTGCTTCTGCGCTAGGATTTAAGTTAAGATTAACTTGCCAATTTCTTTTTGTTTTGTTAGTTCAATTTTCAATAATCTATGGGTGGATGAGCCTTTACATGCGGCCGAGTCCAATTGAGTTTTTATCAACAATCTAGGTCGATTATCCAAATTCTACTTTTTTAATCTGTGAAATGAGGGTTAAAAGGGTCCCTAGCTTGTTGCAAAGGACCAGAATCTTTCACAAAGATAAAAAGGCATCCATTTTTTCTTTTCTTTTCATTTTTTTATAATAGAGATTCTTCGACCCACTTTCCCGTCCGAGAAAGGGACAAAAAGCACTTTCACTATGAGGGGCAAACCCCATTATATCTAGCCTACAGATTTTCCTTGCTGCTTGAATAAGCTTCCACATACAGTTCTTTATTTATTTATTTCATTTTAATAAATTATGCATTTTTGAGTGCTCGATTTGACTACTCAATCACTTTCCAAAACTATAAGGCAAGGATATTACGCATTACCTGTCGTTGGTCTAGCTTATTAGCATAGATCACAAATTAAAATAAATGCTATGACTCACAATTCATAATAATTTCATTGAGAATGTTAAATTATAATATTAAACTATTTGTTTTGTATATAAACAAATATCTATCATTTCATTCAAGAATGGAAAATTGACATTGAAGGAGTATTTATGGTAGTTTTGGTGTGCTATATGGTAAATCTCAACTTCATGTTTGATATAACCTATAAATTTCTATATATTTATGATTTTGTATAGATGAACCCAGGACATAGCCAGCTACTCCTCAATTTTTTCCTTTTGCCTTACTATTGTACTATACACATGCTCTGAAATTCATTTCTTATTTGCATTTTAGGTTTCGACCATATGATCTGTCCAGAGTTTGCTTTCTGATGAGAACTTTGTTAAAGTAACAATCTCCTCATCAGGGTTTCTGACATGGTGTAGATGGAGAATGGGATGGATTTTGCAAGTTTTGGTTAGGGGATGGGGAGGAGATTTAGCATGAAGCCTGGACATAGATGTTAGAATATAAGAAACATAAGAAAGAACCTTATTTGATACCAAACTGAATCTTAAAAAACTAGAAAAACTATCACTGTGACAATGAATAGCATAATTCCTTTATTTATTTCTTTTCTTGATACATTCTCTACTTCCTCGACTACTACTCTTGTGTCTTATAAAGACCTTACTTTTCTATACTTTTTCCCATCTAACTGACTCATAAAACTGAACCAAAGACCCCTTGGTCGCCAACTGTCCCTCATAACTATCACATGATAGTAACAAACACTTTTTTAACAACACTCATTATTTGTTTTGTTATCCTTCATGACAAGGACTTATAAAACCTTGTTTTTTATTCCTAGGGACTTCTAAAAGACTTTTAAAACAACCTTCACACCCCTATAATCTCAACTAACCCATTCAAGCCTTATTTGGCTTATGTTGCCAACATTGGCAATTTACAAGATCTTGCACTTTTAGTGCATTTTACACCAGTTAGAGCCTTATTACATTATGTAAACAATATTATTCATTGCCATCAACCTATAACTCTTCCTAGGACACTGTAGGACTTCAAATGACTTCACAATGACCCCTTACATCACATTGCCTATTCTTGGCACTACATTAAAATTTGACAAATTTATGAAATTCCTTACATTTTGATGGCTTCAATAGCCATAATCCATCATCAAATGACTTGACATGTCTTCATTAGGCATTGATTTCCCTTGGCACCTTCATGGTCTTCTTCATGACTCCTAGTGTACCCTGTAGGTTCATGTGTCCCTTGGGTGCCCCTACACCATTGTACCACTTCACTAGATGTGCTTCCTACATCAGCCTTGTTTTTATCTTCAACAATTACATCTCAAGCAGTAGTTGTTAATGTCTACTGTGAATCATTATCCAGTTGAGCATCGGTGATGTTAACTCCCTGAGCATGCTGAGAACTTTGTTTTGGCATTGGTGCATCAGAAATATTAACTACAAATGCCTGCTGAGAATTTTGATCCAAGTTTGTGGACGTTTGATTTAAATTTTCTATCATTTCTTCAGAGGGCAAGACAAATTCCAGCTGTCCCTATCTAACTATTTCATTTCTTCAATATGCCCTATGGATGACCATTTCATTTCTTCAATATGCCCTATGGATGTCCCTATCTAACTATATATCTTTTAATTGCATATAATAACTAATTTATGTGCTTTTTCATGACTATGTTTGACTCATACAATTGTGATCTCTCTAGCACTATGATGTCGTTTAATATGTCTTGCTAAAGCTTGTAAATTTTGTTCCTTTTGCCATGTCATGTAATATGTCTTGCCTTGTATCTTATATGTTTTGAAATTGCTATTAGGCCTTGTAGCTTGTATAATTTGATTGCTGGAGAGCTTCTACAGCTAAGCAAGAAGGCCGTTGCACTAGTTATAGCTGCGCGCTTGGGTATGAAAATTGTATATTTTTTAATCTAATGTATATTTTAACTAGACTTTTAGCTTATATGTTTTGAAATTGATTTTAGTGGCTTAATGTTGTAAGGTCTCTTGAAATAAGACCTTCAGGCAGTTGGTCAAAGTTTTACAAATAATCTTATCCACAAATTTTCCTAGAGCAATTGACTGAATGTTATAAAAGGTGATTGGGTTAAATGTCTTAGGAATAAAGTCAAAGAAAGTATTTTTAAAATATTAAAGTATTTAGCTAGGTCTAAGAATATTTGTGTACTTTTGACAGTTTTTTCTTAGTTTTTGAAAGTTGTAGACCGAAGTTTTCATAGCCCAATTTTTGCTTCCTGCAAAGAACGATCATGTCAGATAATATAAGTGCAGAAAAAAATAGGGAGACAATTGATAGATTGTGGTCTAAGTTGAAAAAAAAAGGTGATGGAAAATATTATTTTCCTTGCAAAATTTGTAAGGGCTTAAACCGTAGAAGACTGCTAATCAAAATAGTTAAGAGACATTGTAGGGAGAATGGTCACATTGAAGGGGGGCATGACTATCATCCACTGGTAAGTTGTTCATTATATCATTTTAACAATTTATATACATATGAAATCACTTGATGATTAGTTGATGATCATGGTTTATTTATGTTAATCAATTTTATATAGGTTGATCTCCCCAGGGAAGTACATGATATGAACCACAATAATTCGAAGAATATGGTTTTTGAAGTGGAGGAACATGGAGGTGCGAATATACAAGGTGAAGATAATGATCCCATGGAAGATGATGATCATGTGCTAGAAAACACAATTGAAGATGATGGTATAAATAAATTGATCCATGACACATTTAGTCCAAGCGTATCTGATCATGATGATAATGATAGCCTCGATGTACCTCTACTTGAGAAGGCATACGAGCCCCTATACAAAGACTCCCAAACAACTCTTCTCTCTGCTATATTGTTGTTGTTGAAATTCAAGGTTATGAATGGTTTATCCAACATAACAATGTCATGTATGTTAAGGTATGTCATATATCTCTTTATAGTTAACAAAGGGTGAATAATGTACCACTAATATTGTTTATATTAACAACTTATATTTTTTGTTGTAGACTGATAGGCGAGTTTCTGTTACCATCATCAAATATTCTACCTCGCTCATATCGAGAATTATCTGCTGTTATGAAAGATATTGGAATGGAGTATGAAAGATGATGATGATGAAATTTAGAGGTATGCCATCAATCCTTAATCTATTTAATATTCATTTCTTGATAGAAATATATTTGTCTTATATGGTTACATAGTTTATTCATTATCTATTTAAAAGCTACAAGTTTCAACTACAAATAGAATACTTATAATCTAAATTAACTATTAATCTAAATTAATTAAATAAAACTATTTAAAACACATATTGATGTGTGAATGTATTGAGCCTTATTTTCTTTCAGGTCAAAAGCATTTGTAAGTGTTTAGTTTAGAAAGGGGAATTCATTAAATATCTATAAAAGGGAGTTGTACCTAGAATAAAATTCATAGGGAAAACATAATATAAGTGCTTACCAAATTTGTTAGTTAATAAATTTTCCTCTATAGGTGATGCAAAGACCCTAGGTGGACTTCCAATCATTCATAACAAGAGGGACTTCCATAGTGTTCTCACAACACCAACCAATCATCTTTATAAGATCCCTCTCCTTGATCCAAGCCAACTCCATAACCTATCATTGTGCACACCAAATCCTTATGCCACCTTAGGTTCTACATCTTTGGAATAATCCCATGAATGTACCTCAATCCATCCAATGCATTCATCCAAGCAATCTAATCAACAAACTATCAAATGCTCACAATGCCTCAATAGGCACCAAACTTGACTTCACCTTAACTAGGTGTTTCCTCCAACTCAACACACATCAAAAAACTTCAAATAGCATGTCCCCAAGGTGACTAAGCCCTCAACTCATCAGCTGATACAAAAACCCAGTTTTAGCCCTTCACTAGGCCTACTTCCCTAGTAGGCTCATAATGTGAGCCTGATTTAAGTGTTATATTGTGTACCTTTTAATGTTTTTAATTTTTATGTGATGCTTATGATGGATGTGATTATGATTATAATGTGATTATGCTCATGATAATTGAATTAAATTTGCAACAAACTAAACCCCTTTCAGGAGCATCCCGCACAATCTCATGGATCGATAGGTGTAAGTCAATACTCCTTATATACAGTCTATTTAATACACTTATCAATAGTAAGATTGATGTCTTCTAAGATCTCTCCCATTTTCAGGTACCAGTGAATAGGTATTTTTTAGAAGTGTCTTCCTCGAGTGAGGGAAATATAGGAATAGAAGAGGAAAGTGAGACATGCAGTTTATCTAATACAGGGAGATTAACTAGAGGTCAAAGGACTCGAAGGAAATTCAATAAACACATGAAATTCACGTTGAGTCTAGACAAAATGATGTGGTCAGATCAGGTAAAGAGCGCCATAGTTATGTTATTTAAAATAACTAAATACTTGTAACAATTATAATAAATTATTTTTAATTTAACTCTTTTATTTGTTATTGCAGAGGACCCCCCTTTGCAACAGCATAGGAATTTGAGATCATCAAGAATAGAGAATAAAACAACTGATGAGGGGGGAATCGATGATGACACTGATGCTCCTCGTAGAGCTTACATAGAAAAAAGAAATAGAAAGAAAAAAAAGAAATGATTGTCATCTACATACCTTAATTGATAATGACTGGATTTTATGTCTCAATGAATTTAATTATGTGCTAATGAATGTTCATGAATTATGTGTTAATGTAGAATATTGATGAATGTTGCATGTTAATGAATCTAATGTGTTAATGAATGTTATCTTGTGATATTGATTGAATGTTATCATGTGATATTGATTGAATGTTACATTTTATTAATGGTTGAAAGAATGAATGAATGTTAGATGTTAATGGGGAATGTAGAGTGATGTTAGGGGGAGGGGGTAGGGCCAAATGAGCTTCCACCTTCACGTGGTTGGCCCTGTTTAGTAGAGAATATTAAACTATTCTCGAAAAAAAGTGAAGCTCAATAAGATACTAAATATTTCTCTATTTTGTCCTATGTTTAGACTATTGTCCTATGCATCTAAGGCTTCATGCTTTGAACTGTCATGAAGTTCTAAACTTGTAGCTTTTTTATTGCATCCTTGGATCTCAACACTGTCTTCGGACTGTGTTATCACCAATGATACAATTATCATAATTAACTAGGGAAATAATGAGTCCCTATGTTTCATTGGATCTCATACAATGATAGAAAGGCAATGAGAGTACAGATACTTGTGATGACACTTGAGAGAACCTTTGCGTGTCTACCCTGTATTATCATACAATCAACTTACGATTGATGCATGTGTACAAGTTTTTAAAATTTATAGTACAATTTCCTCACTATCATGATCAACCTCCCTTTTCCTGATGATGCCTAACTCAACAAGTGAGAGGGGAAAAAGACTGACTAGCATCCACCTCATGCCAATAAATTGTAGTTAGACAATGTTAGAATCAAAAGATCATAATTCAAGTCAATAGAAATAATTAAAATATTGCCTGTATATGATTTGCAAAACACAATCAATTTTACCAATCTTATTTATAAATTATTCGAATAGGAGGACCTATGGAAAAGATTTAGACTAACAAGATATCAAGCATGGATATTCGTAAAATAATAAAATACTAATTGACATAAATTTGTAGTTAGTGTCATCACATTTAGTTCATTGTATTGAAACATCAAATGCACATAGATAAATAGTTAATTAATAATCAATTCTGTTATTCACATAATGAGTTAATAAAATGGGTTGTGAAAAATAATATAGAATGCTCATGGAATGTGGAAAAGAAAAGAAAGCTTATGAATAATATAATCAGGTCCACAAATGTCATACTCAACGTCTCACCTCATTGTAACTGAGCCTAAATTGGAAAGTTCAATCTTTAGAAAAAATCGCAAACCTTACTTTGATTTCCACTTTTTTGTATCATGGATTATTTAAATAGTATACAAATCTAGTCCTAATGTCATTATTGTTTTTTCTTGTGAAGGTATATGGGTAGGTATGAAAACTGTGCACTATTTTGATGGGAAAACTTATGAATGGGTGGGAATAAGTCGACAGTGCATTATTATGGGTAAGGTAAGTATTATCTTCATGCTCAATTTTCCTTATCCAAGTAGAAAAGTATACTATTTTTTAAAATTTCCAATCTAATTATATAGCTCTAGAAATAACGTATTCATAAGGCAGAATGTTTACCTATCTCATCTTTTAGAATTGTCGATTGTATCTGTTTGATTATTTACATCACATGCTTTATCAAGTATTAAACATTTTTTCCTTCTCTAATTGAAATTTTGAAGTATGGAATACTTTGAATGACTCTCAAATGCTTAGCAAATCTTTAGCTATTCTTATTCGTACATAAGGATTTTTTGACTCTACTCAAGAAGTCATGAATTTTCTACATAATGCACATTCCCTAAAATTTGGTGTAAATGTACTGACATTAATAGTTGTCTCCTGCAAAATCTTCCTCATACAATCTATATTAGAATTTACCAGGGTGTGAGAAACTTTTATCTTGTTTATAATACTTAAGTATATATTTTCATTTTTCCCTATTTGGAAGACTTCCAATTGAAGTAGTATGTCTCAAATATCTGGTTTCCATCTTTAGGGACCTTGCCTTGGGTGTAGTATATATCTGTCAGGGGTCATTTCTCTCTGTAAGTTTGACTCCCCATGTTAGTGAACTCTTCTCTTCATTACATTGCCAAGAGAAGAAACATATGGGTAGCACACATGTACATGATACAAAATAACTGAAGTATGTCTATAAAATGACAATCAGTTTCATGTGATTCCCATGCTTGATAGTACTCCATCTTTGATTTGGTTTGATGTAGTTGGAAGCCAACAAATATTTTTAGGGACCACATTGCATTTTACCAATCTACTTTAGTATTTAGAATAAATTGATTATTCGATTATGTATGCAGAACAATTTAAATTTAACTTTTTCCTTTGTATTTGAAAACACTGACTTAGTTTTACAAAGCTACAGTTAATATTTTACTTCCTTTATGTGTTCTGCAGCTTGCTTCGGGAACTGCTATTACAGGGAAGGGCATTGTCATCTGCAAATACCCTTCTGATCCAACTATTGCATTAGGAAACTTTTTAATCATATTGTCATTCTTATCAACTGTGTTTGGGGTTGTAGCTATATTTTATCCCTACAAAGGGAAAGTTGTTCCTATGTACGCTCTCCAGAGGACCACTTCTCTGGTGGTGTTTTTTGCTATTGCTGTGTAAGTAATCACAAACATATGTCTTGATAGCTTTTGAATTTAACCATGTTAGCATTTTTTATCATCAATGTTTGGAATCTTAAAAAGAAAATAGAAAAATGATAGTTGCATTTTCAATATAATAGTCATCACATTTTTAATATTCTTTGTCTATAGTGTACATTCAGTTTCTTTTCCCTATTTAGGTGTTTGAGGACGTAAATGTTGAATGGAAGAGAAAATTCAAGGATTGGATAACATTGTTATAATTTAATGTGAGATGAGCTAGTGGAGTTTAATCAACTAGCTATATGAAACAACTTACTACTGTAACCTTTTCAATTTTGGATATAAATAAAAGGGTGTCTGGATAGCTAAATGTGGTTGCCCGTGCTAATATCATGTATCTTTATACTAGGGCCATCTATTTTCTTGCAGAAGCCTTGATGATGTGGACTACAATCATAGAGTCTACATAGAACATGAAATGTACATCATGATCTCACAACAAAATGCCCAACTGCAAAGACTAGCTTATATGGTGGAGTTGCCTTCTTGGCTTTAGATGCTTCTTTGTTTTGGCTTATATGCCAAATGCTTGCCCTTAATGCAAGGGTAGATTATGAAGAAGACGAGGAGGACATCAAAGGTTAGTATGGGTAGGTATTGACAACTGAATATAACATTGCAGCTAGAGTTGCTCATGCCTAACCTATGACTGTGGGTTTAATAGTGACTTGCACACTTTGTTCAAACTATTCCTTATTGACAATGTGTGTAAACAATTAATGCTTAAAATCATTTGCACACTCTCTGAGGAGTTTAATGATAGATATATATTTCATAAAAGTAAATTTATTTGCCAGTATGTGATATATTAGCATTTAAATTTGTATGCATGTACATAGTAAACTAAAAATCTCAGGCAAGTTGACATTATATTGCAGTTATTTTAAATTGGGTTTGTGAAATGTATGATGCACCTGCTTTTAAAATTTAGATCTTAATGCCACATTATTTGGGATTATATTAGCAACTAATAAATTAATGAAGGTAGAACTCTTCCTCTACTTTGCCACTATCTCTCCACCTGCAGTAAACAATTATATCCTTGAGGCAAAGCTTAGAGAAAAGCACAAGATACAAAGATTCTATTTAATGAGTGATCTGTTTTATGTATTTTGTCAATTTAATGAGTGATCAGTAAAATCTAACATTTTCTTTAGTTTCATAAATTTTGAAATTTAATTATTATTTGGGTTTACCTAAAGAGATCTTGAAAACTTAATTCAAGGTACACAGAGAACGAGCATTTTGTTTTCTAGGTGGTGCTTCAACTGCATTATTTCTTGGTGAAAAAAAGCTTTTACTAGTTCTTATTTACTTTGATTTCTATGAATTGAATCTTTCTTTGGGATGTTTATCTAATGTCATCCATATATCTCGACTGTCTCTTGAGGGACAACAATGCTTTCAAAGTAGTAGCTATATAGATCTGTCATCCAGATTGTTCAGCCTTTAATTTTTCGCTTGTGAAGTGCACATTACAATTTGTGCTATGATATTTCAGTACCTGTTCATTATACTATTTTTATTATATTTCAAATGAATCATTTTAATTGCACGGTCAAATCTTAGTGTCAAGATATAGCTTGCATTGTGTTGTTAAGACATATCTTTGGAAGAGGTTACTTTCCCAAGATCATGACAAAGCAAAGTCAATCATTCTACTACAAGCATTGGACATGGCACATTACAATAATAATAGGCTTTATGATTATGTAATGTCTCATTTGGAAATATGATTTTTTCTTACAGCTAAATAAGGGGCAGCTGAAGCCAAGAGTTTTATATTGAAGTATGATAGAAACATCTTTTGAAGTGATAGTTTCTAAAAGTAGTTCAAGCTGAAAAAAAAGACACAAGTTCAGAAAATGAGTCTAAATTTCGATTTGACTCCTCTAGCCTACAATTTGATCTTGATAAACTGGTAGAGAAACATTAGAAGCTACATGACCACTTTTGCAAAAAAAGAAAAGAAAGTAGAGTAAGGAGATTTTGATCTATTACTCCTCCATCTGAGGAATTCAAAGATCCTTTTTCCTCTTTGTCCTTTTGTGGGTTCAATTCTTGAGAGTCATCTTGGCTAAACCATCCTCTAAACTATTTCCATTTTTGTAGATGTGGTAGATGTAACCTACTCTAATTTTTTAATTAATGATAACACAACTTCCAATAGAGAATGCAATCTCTAATTTGGGTTAGCCTTTGATCTTACTACATTTATCACAATCAATGAGTCCCCTTCAATTTCTAATTTTTGCTAACTTCAATTCTAGGCACAAGGATAATCCTTTTAGTAAGGCTTTGAATTCCACCATATTATTGGTATCCTCAGCTAGGGGTAGTGCTAACCTTGCTACAATCTCTCCATTGCTAGAGTGAATGATACATCCAACACCCGATGGGTTGCAGTTTCCTCTTGAGCTCCATCAAAGTTTAATATGTACAACCATTGGCTGGCTAGGCCCATTTACAATTCTCTCTTTTCCTTGAGCTAACTTTCCCTCCTTTACCTATAACCTAAGGGACAATGAGTTCGAGCCAATTTAACCATCCCATCCGGTATAAAATTTTGGGGAAGATTATTGAACTAAGATTAATGAATTCATTGTTTCTAACTTTCTACTATTGTTGCTTCTATTTTGTTTAACAATGAAATAATGCCCATGTCTTTGTTTTGGAAGATTCTCCTATTCTTTTCCTTCCATAATTCCTAGATAAGGATTGAGGGTGATATAATCCACAAGTTTCCACATAAAATCTCTTGGTTTATTAATGTTCATGATTGAAAAAGGGACAACATATCATTTGGTAATGCATAGAGCCATCCTAATTTTGCGCACAACCACTGCCAATGTTGTGATGAAAAAAAATGGGTGAGTAGTAGATGATTGACATACTCCTCATTCATTTAGTAGAGGGGGCATATTGATGGCCCTTGGAATCCAAACCTTTTAAACTTGTCTGCAATCAAGATCTTCCCTTGTAACACCACCGAAGAAAAGACTCTCACTTTTGACAAGGAAACTTTTCTCTAGCATAACTAAATTGGCATTTGAGATTCAATTTGATTTTGTTGATTGGATATTACCTTGTATGCTTCCTTCCCACTGTATTTTCTTGATTTAGCACCATTCCAAATGATCTCATCACTACTTGGTTTAAGAATGAAAAACCTATCTTTGAAGATTTTATTTAGGTTGTCTATGTCTTCCTGATGCAACCTTAGACTGTCCAATTGTTTCCATTTCAACATACTCTTAGGTTTAGGCTCTGGATTGTACTATTGTCCTTGGCATATTTTCCCCATCTTTCAAGGCATTTTTTTCATCCTTCTGAATTCAATAGTTTTCTAACGATGGGTATCCTCCCCATGAATCATCCCAAAATAAAGCTTTACCTCCCTCCATTATGTTCCATGTGGTGTGGTCTAGTATTATTTTGCTAGAGTTAGATATAAAGATCCATATTTAGGATCCTTTGGGAAATTTCGTAATTCTTAAGGCTTCCTCCCTATTTAGGTTTGCAAGGTATATCTTTCTTAAGATTCTAACCCATTTGAAATGTGGTTCATGATGAATTTTCCAAAAATAATTTGCCCCTAAAGCTTGGTTTTGATGTAGTTGATTTTTGATACTAGTTCCCCCATATCCCACTAGTTAACAAATTTTGTTCCAAGCCATAAATACAAATTTCTTATTGGTATTTGTTCCTTGTAAAAAAGAATTTCCTCATTTTCTTTACAATATCCATATAATTACTCGTTAGTAGCAAGATGCATGACATCAAGTATATCGGGATTGTTGTTAGTTTAAATTTTTAGGGACCACATTGCATTTTACCAATCTACTTTAGTATTCAGAATGAATTTATTATTCGATTATGTATGCAAAACAATTTAAATTTAACTTTTTCCTTTGTATTTGAAAACACTAACTTAGTTTTACAAAGCTACAGTTAATATTTTACTTCCTTTATGTGTTCTGCAGCCTGCTTTGGGAACCGCTATTACAGGGAAGGGCATTGTCATCTACAAATACCCTTTTGATCCAACTATTGCATTGGGCAGCTTCTCAATCATATTGTCATTCTTATCAACTGTGTTTGGGGTTGTAGCTATATTTTATCCCTACAAAGGGAAAGCAGTTCCTGTGTATGCTCTCTAGAGGACCACTTCTCTGGTGGTGTTTTTTGCTATTACTGTGTAAGTAATCGCAAACATATGTCTTGATAGCTTTTGAATTTAACCGTGTTAGCATTTTTTATCATCAATGTTTGGAATCTTAAAAAGAAAATAGAAAAATGATAGGTGCATTTTCAATATACTAGTCAACACATTTTTAATATTCTCTGTCTATAGTGTGCAGTCAGTTTCTTTTCCCTGTTTAGGTGTTTGAGGAAGTAAATGTTGAATGGAAGAGAAAATTCAAGGATTGGATAACATTGTTATAATTTAACGTGAGATGAGCCAGTGGAGTTTAATCAACTAGCTATTTGAAACAACTTACTACTTTAACCTTTTCAATTTTGGATATAAATAAAAGGGTGTTTGGATAGCTAAATGTGTTTGCCCGTGCTAATATCATGTATCTTTATACTAGGGCCGTCTCTTTTCTTGCAAAAATCTTGATGATGTGGGCTACAATCACAGAGTCTGCATAAAACACAAAATGTACATCATGATCTCACAACAAAATGCCCAACTGCAAAGACTGGCTTATATGGTGGAGCTGCCTTCCTGGCTTTAGATGCTTCTTTTTTTTGGCTTATATGCCAAACGCTTTCCCTTAATGCAAGGGTATATTATGAAGAAGATGAGGAGGACATCAAAGGTCAGTATGGGCAGGTATTGACAACTAAATATAATAGAGGATTTTTTTTTGTTTTGTTTTACTTTGTATCTGTCGTAATTGTGACATCAACCATAGGCATTGCAACGTCAGCCAACTACCAACTACCATCACAATTGCTAGGGTGTCCGTCGTAATTGCGATGTCAGCCACAAGCATTGCAACAAGGTTGTTGTAGCTGTGACGCCAACTACTGTCACAATTACCAGGTTGTCTATTGTAATTGTGCCATCAACCACAAGCATTGCGACGGGGTTGCTATAGCTACGACACCAACTATTGTCGTAATTTCCAGGGTGTTCATCACAATTGCAACGTCAGCCACAAGCATTGCGACAGGGGGTTACTATAGCTATGATGCCAACTACTATCACAATTGCTCGGGTGTCCGTCGCAATTGCGATGTTAGCCAAAAGAATTGTGACAAGGTTGATGCCACAATAAATTGGTTGCATAGTGATGGATAGGCATCATAATTGTGATGGTATAGGATAGACGTCGTAATTTGTGACTTAAAAAAATGATGTCTATTACTATCGTAGTGGCGACACATTATTGTCGTAACTGTGACACATAGCCGTCACAAATCGATGCTAAATGCATTAGTGGACATAATCAGAGATATGTCCAAATATTAGATAACTAGATATCATCATAAAACATACCATCATCTCAAAATGGCATCATCATGCAAATATGATCAACTGAACAACTTAGTAATCTAACATCTATGATACTAGAAGTCAAAGTATAACATATAACCCTTAGGTCATCTCAAATGTAAAAATAACAAGAGTAACAAGTATCTCTTAGATCAAAATATAACAAGTTACAGATTGCAAATACGAGAGGCATTACACGATAGCAAGGTTAACTAAGCCTTCATGAGTGGAAAGATGAGAATCTTTCATCATCAAAGTTTCTACAAAGGCCAGTTCCCTGTGCAATACTTCTATGTGTGGGGTCAACGTGGATTGGATACTAATCAAGGTAGCCCTTATGTTTTCATCTTGTGCTTGTAATGTAGCTAGTTGACCTTGAGTAAATAATAATTATTGAAAATGAGTCTGGCTTTGACCTAGAGATAGTTGATTGTTGTACCTGTGGATTGTAGATCTCCTTTTAGCTAGTGAATAGCCCTTTGTGCTTCTTGTGTGAATAAATTCACATCAGAAAGATTTGTATATAGAGAAAAGATATTCTCCAACACCTTTTTTCACATCTTCCATCTTGGTTGCTAATTCGACCTGTCTTAGTGCAATGACACTAGATATCTATTCAAGAACTTTTTTCTGAAACTTCTTTTCTGACCGGTCCAATAGTTTGGTTTTTGAGTCTAGGTCATCATCATTTATCTTGTCAACAATATTTACCAATTTCTCAAGAATATTTTTCTCTTTATTGGGGGTTGGGAGACTGAAAGCATCAAGGAATATGTCTTTGATGTGATGAAGCACTTGCTTCTTCTTATGTTCCCTTCTCAACAACTCTTGGTGTTTCTTCCTATGTAGAGCTTCCTATAGAATGCTCATTTCTTCAATGGTGATTATAGTATATCAAACTTGGGTAGTTTAATCACCTCATCAAGACTTATATCTCTGTATAATATGTCTTTTGATCTACTTGATGCCTATGCAATTGTGCTCGGTCTCTAAAGAACTTGACTACTAGTAGGAGTCATAGAAATTGGTAAGGTAATTGGAGTTTGTATAGCAATTTGTTTCTCTACAGCAGTAGTCACCTTCAATTCTTCAGGCATGGCCATATGACTATCCTCTTTGTTATCTTCACCCTATGTTTGTGGTGTAGGCATAGGACTTGCTTCCTGACCTAATCTGGTTTCTGTTCCATCTTCCTCAACTATAAATAAGGATTTCTTGTGAGAAATGAATGGCACAAGAGGTAATGAAATTATTGTGACAACACCTTGCTGTTCAATGATTGCACTTTGTGTTTTTGTAGTTTTTACCTCTAGGGGCACAATTGACTTGTCTATTTGCTTCTCCCCTTCTACTACCATATTTTCCTTTGCAATTTCATCAGTTCTCACCAATATAGGATTTGTACATAAATTAGTTGCCATGGTGGAACTCTTCAATATCTTCTATAAATTATCCTCAGTCAAAGGATTGATTTTCTGAGTATAATTGTTAGCAAAATCCTTGATTTTCACTAAGTCCTACTGACTTACTTGGTCTTCATGTGAAGGACTGACACTCGACACTTTTACATTAGGTACACTTTGATCATCTTTCTGCTCCTCATATATGGCCTCTTCTCCTACTATTTCCTCAGTGCCTTCTACGTGACCATCATTGACTGACTCATCTTTTATAATCTCAGCTACTTGTAGTTCAAATTTCTTAGGATTTTGCATTTCTTTCTCACCTTTCTCTGTTATAGCAAGAATGGGTAACTTGTAAATGGATCTCCATATTACTTTACTCTTAGTTACCATATCCTCTATATTCTTCTTCAATAAATTGAATGCTCTATATTTTGGAGTAATTCTACCTTTGTGCAATTCCATAGCCTCATCTATCATTATTTTTGGTAATTAATGCATGACTTGGGCTAAAGTGGTTTTCCTGACCTGTCTTTTTATTTGTAGACTATATTGTCATTTCTACTCAACTTGGTCATAAAGAATCTTAAGTATTGAGTTGGAAATATCTATAGGAGTTGATTTGAATGTAGCCTCATCACATATATGGCTTCCTCCATAGTATTTTGTTCAACTTTTCCTATCTTATCAAAATGTATGTGTGCAAAACCAAATAAATTTGCATTTGATTTTATGTTGGCATACAAATTATCTAAATTAGAGGAGGCACTATGACTTACCACTTTGAATTGACTCATGTCATCTGAATCTGTCTTCTCCTCATCTAACTCAACTAGAGCTACATGTTTTTTTCTCTCATATGTCTTCTTCATTGGTTGGATTGGCTCTGCTAAAGCAATAGTCCTTTTACCTTTAGGATTCTCAGCAACCTTGACTTGTTTAGTGGTTTCCCTTGTGCTAGCCCTGGTAATAGGAGCTATTGGCTTCTATTGTGACAATTTCACAACCTTCTTCTTGGGTTTCTCCATTATAGGTTCTTTAGCCTTTCTTTTCTTTTTAGTAGCCTTGGGTTCTTCCTTGACTTTTTCTCCTCAGTACCTTCTTCATGAGCTCCGACATCTTCTCCCTGTTGTTGAGTAATTTCCAAAGGGGATTGGACTTGTTCTTCCTCTTCTTTATCTTCATCTTCTTCATCTTCACCAAATCTTTCCTTTAGCTTCTTCACAAGTTTATTCTTCTTTCTTAACACACAAGCTATCTTCAAGTCAATTGTAATTTTGAACTTGGCTTCCTTATAATTCCAAAATTAGGTAGCACTTCTATCTATATCCTTTGCCAATAAAGTTGTAATAGTTGCAGATGCCTCATCAATATTTATCTCATATGACATGGGCTTAAGCCATTTGAACATAGGTAGGACTGCCGACACATATGTATAATCAACATCAACTAGAAAATAAATATCATCATAATGTTTCTCAACGAGTGACACTAGAATCATTAATCTTTACTTCATAGACTTCTTAAAGTCTTTAAAATAACTAGTCATCACTAAATCAAAGTTATCCCCAAGTTTCTCTATGAATTTTCCAATTTGAACTGCAATAGACCTTTTGTTCTTCCAAGCAACTTTACCAAATGAAGGAAATGTGTTTTGCACGTAAAAGACTATACAAACTAATAAAGAGCCAAATTTTCAAGATGCACTCTTGGTTTTCCTTATGGCCTGCAAGTTTTCAGATATTTGCTAAAGTTGCAACTCAACAAGGTCATAGGTGTAGTCTCTCTTTACTATTTTGTATCCTAAATCTATAGCCATGTAGGGCACATTGTTCAATCTTCTAGATTTAAAGAACTTGTGAGCTATCACACTCACAACAAAAGCAATTAGGGGGGTCTAAGATTGAATCTATAGACATTCCCCTAGTATTCCATACCACACTTGTGTTCTTCTCAAAAATCTCTTTTGAATCACTTCACACGCTCTTGGGTCGGTCTAGGGTAGGATACCATGAGACTTGGCTCGCAATCCTTTTTGTGATCTTAATGGGTCCATCTTCTAGCCAAATGAAGTTTTCATGTATTCTACTAAGCACCATCTTGATCTATTCAGTCTTAAATACACTAGGTAAATCTAGGACTCAGGTTAACCCTTTCCTTTCTATGATTTTATTCTCTTCCCTTAAAACTCCATCATCAAAAAGTTGACTATACAATTTTTGTATTTCCATGTCACCTATGCTTCCAAATTTTCATGTATAGCAACACTTGACATCTTGAATCATTAAGACTTTTGGTGGTATCATGCATAACCCACGAGACAAGTCTCCTTTATATGCAATTTTAGGTATTGCCTACAAAGGTGGTTGTTTAATCTCATTACTAATTGGTTCCACATTCAACACTTCCTTGACCTCTTTTCTAACATTTTCAAAAGATCTTGCTGCCATAATTGATTCCTAGGGTTTACAAAAACAATGAAACTTAGCACTAGTAAAATACTTTTTCAATCTGATGAATATATCAAGTTGTAGTTGAATTTGGTTGACAAACACAAGAATCTCCTATTGCAATTTAACTTCATGCTCTTCGTTCTCTCTTCAATCTCGAATGAATGCAAATGAGTTGAGAAATGAATATATAACCCTTAAAAATTTTCAATAAATGTTTGTAAGTTTAGTCAATATAGGGTTTCCAATTCACTCAACTTACATATGACTTCCACTTCGCTTGGTTTACATAGCATGCTTGGTCAATACTACCACACCTTGATAAGTCAACATGAATTGAAATTCCATTCACGCTCAATAGTAACTATGAAATATTTCATGCTAAAAAACAATATGAAAATTAACAAAACTAAAGATTTCTTCTAGGTTCTAACTATTCCATTACATATTAATTCATGCATATATAATTTTTTTAGAACTTAGATGCTTGGAACTAATGTAAATATATCATTGACCTATATCAGTCCCACTCATACCTTTTGATTGCCTAGTTAGGGGTGATGTGATCACCTGATCCATTGGATGAAGTGACCTCATCTAAACTTGATGTGTTGCAATATTCATTTTTCTTCCATGTCTTGTTCATTTTCACTTTGAATTTCTCGACGTCAACCTTCTCTTTGCCTTTATTGAATACACTACGTGGTGCTTTTGACCTTTTTGGACATTTTTTGCTGATATTACTAGTCTTCAAACAATTAAAACATGTAGTTTGACTCAACCATCTACTATAATAACTTCTAAAATGTGTTCTAATGCAATTCTCAGCAACATGTTCATAATCTTGACAACTATACCTTGTATTATCCCAATTGTAGGATTTTCCATTTATTGTACCTTTGTCTACTTGTTCGATTTCCACTTGGCATTAGATCTGCATTCATATGCTTTATGTCCATACTTTTGACAATTATGGAAATGTCCTTCAAATATTTGTGTGCTTAAGGTCTTGGTCCTACATTCATGTGCTTGATGTCCTTACTTGTTGCACTTGTAATAGTAACCCATGAATTTTTTCTTAGGGTTTTGATTTGCATTGTTTCTCCTATAAACATTGGCTATATGACCTAACTTTCCACAATTATGACAAGTGGGTTTTTAGTTCTTACCTTTTTTGTTTTTTTGTTTACCACTTATAGATGATTATCCTTCTCTAGTACTGGTGTATCCCAATCCAGTAGTATCATTGTTAGATTTAGGAGATCTCATCAGTTTCTAAAAGTATTTGACGGCTTCACTGGGTTTTTTGAAACTTTTAGTAAATTCCTTTTCTCTTCTTAGTTCATGCCCTAGTCATTCATTTTGTAACTTCAGGGTTGTGATTTCAATATCCTTTCCATTCAATTCATGATTAAAAATCATTATCTGATTCATTGTATCTAGTTTCATGCTAGAAATCCTTTGTACCTCTGATGTCTTCTCTTCTAGTCTATTGATTAGTGTTCTTTTGTCATCTTCAATCTTAACTTTTTCTTCCTCATCTTTCTTTTTCTTCTTAGTCACCTCACATAGCAATATTGATTGGACTTCTTGTTCTATCCTAAGATTTGTGACCTCTTTAGTTAGGACACCATTCCTTTCCATCAAATCTGCAATTGCTACATCAAACTCACTTGAGTTTCCATCTGCAAATAATTTAGTAGTATCTTTCTCTTGGTAATGTGTGTTATTTTCTTCAATAGCTATCTCTTTCCTTATCTTTAATGAGTTCTTAAATTCATCTCTTTCTTCATTCAACTGATGTAGGGCAACCTAGATTTCAATCTTTTGGTTCTCAATATTCTTTCCCAGCTTGTAGATTTCCATCTTCAAGATCTTTCCTCAAAGTTGTAAAGCTTTCATTTCCAAAGAATAAAGCTCTAGTACTAATTATTGGAATTAACAATAGGGAGAGTAAACTCTGAGGGAGGGGGGGTGGGTGAATCAACACTTCAAAACTTTAACCATAAAAATATTCACCATACATCCATCTCATAATTTGTATGTAAATTAAAATAGCAAGCTAAACATGTTCATCCATATCATGAAACAAATAACATATAACATAGTAAATTTGTTACCCAAAAGCCCTTCAATGAGAAGGTAAAATTGGAGTGGGTATGACACCCACAAATCTTCACTGCTATAGTTGTAAAGTGTATCTAATGAAGGTTACAATTGTTTGACCATAAACTATGATCTACCCTATGAAAGGTTTTCCCTATTAAAGGCTTACAAAGACTATTAAATCTTACCTTGTTAAAGGATTTCAACACCTTGCTAAAAGTGTGCTTGGTCAAAGGACTTGAATATACAATAAAGTAAGCACCCTATTAAAGGATTTACAAAAGCCTTCTAAGACTACTTAGTTAAGATATTTTCATTGATTCACTTGTTAGAATGTTTCAGCCTTGATCCTTTGGTTTGTACCTCTCTGCTAGATAATAGATCTCATCTTTGCTGATGTATACTTGATCCTCTTGATCATTTGTATCTCTTTTATCAATTAACTGCTCTACTTTGTTCTCTCTATCTGATTTTGCAATTCATATCTCTCTCACAACCTCCTTAGTTAGCATGAATTCTCTCTCTATGCTTAACATTTTCCCTTCTCTTCTCATCCACACATCTACAATATTCTAAACTATTTAGGTTTTGTCCTCCTCAAGAAGACTTAGGTGACCTAGGGTTAGGTAGGAATCAATGATTGTTATTCACCCATTTTTCTACTTAGAACATCTCTCGATTTGATTGGTTGCATGTACTACATAGGGATTCTCAATATACCTTCATATATATCTTCTAGAATCATAAAACAAACCTCAAGTCAGCCAAAAAATGGTTTACATAAGAGTTTGTGCCATTACAAACAACTATGTCTAAAACTGTTTACTCAGCACTTGAAAGCTCTAATGCTCGACATCCATTACATCTTCAATGTTGCAACTCTTCACTTGAATGGCTCAACATCCACTATTTTACTTAGCATATGAATCACTAGGAATATACGTCTTTCACAACACTTGAGTGACTCAACATATACTATCTTCTTGATACTTACTATGTATATTTCTTGGCATACACTACTTACTCGATACATACATATTTCTATTTAGTAATGACTTAAGTGTTTTGTCACTGCCTTGTTAGAACCAAAATGAGATCAACAATCGATATGGATATGAGTACCCATGCAACATAGGATATGATAGTAGTTCACATGAGATTCACCAATTAATATATGACTTGAAAATATTTTACTAATGTCAATGAGTTTATTATTCAAACAATAAAAGAATACAAGGCATGCTAGCTTTTTATAGTTAAGAAAAGATATCGAATTCATTAAGTTACTAAGAGAGAAACCAATTCTCATGATTTTAAATCATGCAAATTATGACTTCCTTCCAAAGGGGAAAAGTCCCACTACTATGATGAGATAGTAATATAAATCAAGAGACATCCAATAGAATGATATTGTTGCTTAAAAGTTATATTGTTTGTATAGAGACTTCTTCAATAGAGAGCTTAGAATTGGATTTTGTCTACATAAGAAATTTCACATTTGTAGGTCTCATGGTTCACTTTAAAATTGACCCTGCATGTTTTATCCCTACATTTATGAGGAAATATACACTTCATATTTTTCCCCATATTTTGTGAAACTTGTTGCATACAAAAATTACCTGGTGTTAGCTTGACAATATTTTCTTTTAACAAGCTCTGAGTTCCCATCAATTCAAAATCATAGATGAAAAAACACCAAAAAGTGTAGGTTAAAAAGGTATTGATGAGATTGTGAGAAATAAATTTCTAGGTTTACAATGTGCTATTTCCACTCAAATGGTAATTATGATTTCTTGGTATGTCATTCAACATTAATCAATTTGGTATATATTCATCCATGTATGCTTGATCTCAACATTTGTAGAGGTTGCAAAATAAAAATATAGAAAGAGTGCATCCATCCTAAACATCAAGATTTACTCCATGAATATATCAAGATTAAATTGAATAAGTAAAGAGAAAAGACACTACTGCATAGACTCAATTAAGGTTACAAATCATTTTTTAGTAAGACTAACATGGAGATTCTTGTGCTTGTTCAACACCTATCCAATCAAGGAATCAACTCAAAAGTTGAATTTGAGACACTTGTGCATGCAACAACATTTTCAACTATTACAAATCGAAGAAAAAAATGGTGAAAGTTGTAATTGTCACATAATATGATGAGCATGAATGAAACATCTGCCTAATAGACAAAGCCTTCAATCACTAGGTAGTTGTTTAAGAAATTAAGAGGTGTTTGTCTGTTGATACATATGCCAACTTATGCAATATAAGGAAAGTAATATTTACCCTGGCCCTTGGAAAGCACAACAAAAGTTATGTCCATATTTAACACACTTGAGATCTAATGCAAAGAGACTTGCAAAATGATGAGAATTGTTTGCACCATTGTGTTACTATTTCCAGAGAAATGGAAATGTCCCATATTAGGGGCTATACCAAATCTTGTAATAAAATTCAATACATGTGGTGTCTCCATATATTTACATAATTTTCTATTCTAGGGGATCTTTAGTGAGGGAGGACAGATTTACAAATTAATTCAACTGTATTTTTATTCAAAGATTTACCACCATTAATTAAAATGCTACAAATTTCCCCTCCATAATATTACACAGACACAAAATCTTATGCCTAATTACTATAACTTGAGAGTATATTCTATAATGCATGGAGCCATAGTTTCTTCTTAAATGTGAGCAATTAGCATTGCCTCAGATACGTTAGCATCTCTTTGTAAGGTCTTTTCTAATTACTTAGACTTAATAAATCCCTTAGTAAAAGTATTATCTTCCAATTTGTGAAACATAATTTTAAGGGATCAACAAAGTACATGATCGACAAGTGATTGATAAAAGGACAACACATTCTAAAGAATTTGATCCGGGATTTTAACAAAGATGTCCATGAAAATCTGAAATTCACAAATTTTAATTTACTTTTACCTCTAAAAAACAAGTTTAGGTAAGATTCCTCACATAATGGTTGAGTGTTGTATTGAAAAGTTTGGACCTTAAAGTCAAAATGCAAAAATCTAGTATTAGACGTGGCAAAAAATAGGATTCTTTACAACCAATACTAGAAATAGAAAGACTAAAATATCACAAATGTGAGAAATATCATTTCAACCCAAACCCCAAACCTCTTCATGAAAATAAAAATCTACACTTAAAGCAAGAAGGGTGAAAGTTTTAAATAAATAAAAAATATAGTGTAAGCATATATCAAAACATAGAGTAAATTTTATAAAAGATTTTCATCAACCCTGTAGCTACAAGGAAAAAAGAAGGATTTACTTCCAATGTAACATAAACATTTAGAAAGATAATGAAAACACAAAGAATCTAAATCCTCCTAACTTTTCTCCCAATGTAACATAAACATTTAGAAAGATAATGAAAACACAAAGAAGCTAAATCCTCCTAACTTTTCTCAATAGAATGGAATGCATCAATAAAATACACATTAACCCCCCTTTGTGAAACTGCATGGTAAAAACAAAAATATGATTTACATGTAAAGCCCTATACAATCGCTAATAAAGTAAAGCATGGTGCAAAATTGAAGGTAACTTTGTATAATTTCAATCATACCACAAATCAAAACTACAACCCACATCCATAGAATGGTGAATGAAGAAATTAGAACCCAAAGAAGAGGGTTAGATTGGTATTTAAGGTGAAGGGAAAATGAGGCAGTTCACTTTGTCATAATGGACATCCCATCGTAAGTAGACCAATAGCTCAGTCACAAACCAATCTTTGGAGAAATATTGTGGCAAAAGAACCCTTTTCTAACCTACTTGTTTCCCATCACCATCTAAGGGAAGCTAGACACTTGCCATTTCCCAAGACTAGGAGCCAAAATTTCTATAGTGTGTGTCTTTGCTAGCTAGCTAGATTGCATAGACTTCACTCATATAGTACTAGATAATCTATGACACTATGCACTAATATGCATTTATTCTATTTGGATATAGAAATCAATATAGATTTATAATTCACGTTTGTTAATTGCCAACTTAATCTTATAAATTTGTCTATCTCATTGCCAAGACTTAAATTTAATACACTCCAATTTCATTTATTGTTTGAAGCTCTTTTTCATAAGGTGTCAACCTTTATTGTTATAATCTTCATTTTTTTTTGTTACTACAGTTCCTAGATCATGAACAGTCTACCATTGCTATAGACAGTAATTTTTTATTCATTCTTCTTCTCTTTTATGGGAAGAAGAAAATTGATTATTTCGTTTACTTTATCTGCAAAAATTTATGCCCTGTTCCATCATGGATGCAATGGCTGAAAGAATTAAATAGTCATAAATTGACCCTATTCCATGAACAATGTACTTGTTTGACTATAGATAGTGACAAATTTGATCCCATTGGCCCAAATTGGAAGTAGGTAGAGATTTATTTGAACTCCTGCAGTCACAATATCATTTATTGTCTCTGCTCTGTTGTAAAAAATTATTGAACAACTATCTTTCTTCATGCTCAAGATCATTTTAGTTTTCTAAATTAATCACTTCTATTTCCACAAAATTCAAACCAAATTTTCTTCTCTATGTGTGACAGCATAGCCATGGGTTTCAACAATGGGCCATTGACAAATAAATTTTAATGGATGTAATAGTTGGCCGAAGCTTCCCATTATTTTTCTCCATGCCCATATTCAAGCCCTTATAGTTTCTACAAAACCCAAAGGAGATTCAAAGCTCTCAAAAATTTGTTTGCCAACAGTTGATTTTATAGGAATTCTTCTAAACAACTCTTCAATTTTTCATAGTATAGTATGAAAATCTTAAAATATATATTCTAAATCAATGGAATGCTACTGCTCATGTTTATATTCTAGGTGAAGAAATCAAATCTATCTTCTATTTGGAGCACCCCCTATCACCTTGGACTCCATGTTGTCAAACTCAAAGAATTACAAGTAAGCGATCTTTCTTTTCTTTTCAAAGATTTTTGTAGGAATGCAATCTACAACAAGAATTGAGTTTCACCTATAAATTTCTTCTCGTAGTACCCTCATACACGATCTCAATACCCCTATGCCTCTATCATAGTTTCCAAATAGAGAATCCATATATATCTTACCTCCATGCATTTTTAGGCAATGTTAAGAATAATATTCTAAATCAGGATGCATTAGAAAATCTAAGTTTACAACAAAAAGAAAGATTGTTAGATGCAATGCACTAGTAAAAGAAGAAAGTGGGAAATTGCCAAGAAAGCTTCCAATTTTTTTGGAAACGTCAAGAGATATACCTAAATTAAAAAGTTCAAGCTTAAATAGCCAATCTTTATTTGATTGAATTATTACCTACACAATTCTAGCCTTAAATCTCTCAACATTGCCTCAATTTCGCAGCTAATTGAAAGATAAACATCCAACAAACCTTTAGTATGTTTGAAAGGGTCAAGCTTCTCATCCTCCAATGACGTGTACCCTCTAAAATTTTGGTCCCTCAACACTTTCATCTTTTCTTCCAATGGAAGCTTGAAAAACTTGCGGGACTGATGGAATAGGTCATCAAAAGGCTCTTGGGAGAGGCCATGATTTATCAAATGGAAAAATTGGTTATCCAAGAAAGCCTACAAAAAGCTCAAGTATATCAACTTATGTAATAGTATGAAATTGATAAGCGAAACTGTGAACAATAAACACCTATCTTAATGAAGATGCGAACTTGGTGAGGTAAGGGCTAGAGAGGTCTATGGTTGTCAAGGCCATATGACTCTTATTTCATCTACTCTTAAGAGAACCATGGGTAATTTGTGCTTGGGGTACCTATTTAACTAAATTTTAAGGATTCACTAGTGTCTGGAGATGCTATCTATGTATTGCCACCAAACTTTCAGTCTTTAAATTGTAAATAAAGATACATGACCCCTTCCACCTCAAAGGTAGCAGGATATG
Organism: Cupressus sempervirens; assembly: GCA_028749045.1. NCBI lineage: Eukaryota > Viridiplantae > Streptophyta > Pinopsida > Cupressales > Cupressaceae > Cupressus > Cupressus sempervirens. Next base: position 310,334,074 of record CM053788.1, read on the forward strand.
TCACATAGCTTCAGAATAGGAAAAACCTTATTAGCATCATGACAATAGTAAACATAGAAACAACTCGGTGACTCATGCATTTGTGGTGGCCAGAAGAGCTATTGGGAAGACAATCCAAGAAGCTTCACGTCAAGCCTCTATAGATCTAAATCTTAGGGTGAACCATTTGCCAAGGTGAATAGGACACTTCCCAACGAAGGATCCCCAAAGAAGTAGCCTATCGGCTAAAAAAAGAATCATATGTACTCCTTATTCTATGTAGGTAAGAGGGGAAAGGAGAGGTGGGCCCTCTCTATCTACTATTTTTTAAAAGGAAAAGTAAGAAGACACTTTTTAAATATAGTTTTAGTGTTATTTATTTTATTTTATTAATTTATGATTTGATTTGATTAAATTCACTTTTATATAATTGGTTTAAAGTTGATTTAATTGAAATTCAATTTAACTTATATTATTTCTATATTTAAATATAGTTTATTTAATCTATAGTTAATTTATGATAACTTACGTAGAATTTTGTAAATTGAGTAAGTTAAATTATGATTTTTAAATGGGTCTTCTTTATAAATTCATTTGTTAGAAAATTTATATAATTTAAATAATAATTTATGTTGACTAAAATGAATTGAAATTATAATTAACATTAATAATATTAAAGGGTTATGTTATTTTTGTTTACACAATCTTATGGCCAAAACAAATTGGTGAAAAATAAATAAATGAATTAAACCATATGAATGAAACCCATGGTTTTCTATATTTTCTTTTTGGGGTTCTACGGTAATTATTTCTAATAAGACTTAATATTTTATTGTGATGGTTTTTTAGTGAGTTGTTTAGATGACCAACTAGGATGTACATTAGAGGTTATCTTCGTGATTTATTTTATGATGTATATCTATTCCAGATATTATGATATCACTGAGTAGTGAGAGAGGCTATTATGGTTCATCATCTTATTTTCTTTGTTTATTGTTTGTGGAGTGTTTTAATAAAATTATGGGGCAAGGCTAATATAGGGTGATTATGATAAAAACTATCACTCATCTGGTAGCTACACATACCCATCATTTTAGACAACTTAGAAGGATATTAAAATGCTCATTGTTTATTTTTTCCTTGTAAATTGGGGATGGTAGCAGTATCTAGATGGTCAATATTTGAGTGTACTTGTATCTCTTTCTTTTTAATAAAGCATGATGATGAAAATTTGTGAAAATATCTAGCAATGACTCAATATATCTTCTAGCTTGATAGCATTATTTCAATCATATCTTCTACTTCATTCTTCTATCTAACTTATTCTTCTCACTAACATTTCTTTTATCAATCAAATCAACCAATTAATCAATTTGTCAATTTATCACATCATTTTGTCAATCAGTCAATCAATCAATGATTACATGTCTTATACAGGATGTATCTTTCCTAAAAATAGATGATTTTACTTGTCTTATACATGGTATGTCTTCCCTAAAACTAGACACTATTGCTAGTCTTATACAAGATGGGTCCTTCCTTGAACAAACACGATTCTTGTTAACAATCACTATCAATCAAAAAAATCATTAGGATCTACGTACTCTTCACTTCTTACTAAATATTCTTCTCTTTCATCATTTCATCTTACATTTCTCATCTTCTATCGAGAGATTGTTCTTTCCTTTCTTGCACAAACAATATCTCGAGGGGGCATATAGTCCACATTCTATCGCTGAGGTAAGCTGTGGCAAGAATCTAATATCAAATTATTTGACACAACACTCATAATCACATTATATCAAAGAGGGGTGAATGTAGACACCTAGAAATGGACATGCTTGTGACTTAACATTAAATTGCTAATTATTTCCTTTATTAATTAATAATTTTTCAATTGCTAATTAATCATCTTTATTCCTACAGAATCCAATCTTCAACTCATTTAACCCTTCTCTATTATTAATTAAATAAATAATATTATTTAATTAATCACCTTTAATTGATTGATATTTATTGATAAATTAAAATCAATTTCTAATATCCCATAATTTAAATAATTATCATTGGAGCATTTGGGAAGTCTGCATTTTTGCTAGTGTCAAATAAAGTTTAGAGGGCTACTTTGCATTTGAATATCTTGTAGTTGGTAAAGTTTTATGACTCGCCACTTTGGGAGTGCTTAGTATGCATATCATAGAGCTTATACTTGAGATTTCAAATTGTTTCAATATGTTTTGATAGCACTTTTCATTACTCAAAGTTGGTTGTTTATCTTTGTCCTGATTTTGCACTATGCACATAGATCTAAGAAGCTCTATTTGACAAATCATAACTTTAACCTAGTTGACCCTATGAGAAAATTATTTTTTCATCGCATTCTAAGGGTCAGTGACTTGTTAGGTTCTGGATTTGAACTTATGACAAATTCGTTCAATTAGTTTTCAAATGCAATTCCAAATGTAATTTCTAAAGTGTTATTGGTAATTAATATTGTAGATTGACCGAGAGGAATGTTTGGGTTGTTATAACTTTGCAACCATGATTGATGAACCTAAATTGATTGTACCAAAATGTTCTACTCTAAAAATGCTCCAAATGTGTCAGTTTTCAAGTTTCCACCAATTCATTTGGACACTTTCCCAAGGCCATTCCATATGCAAAAATCATTGTTTTGACAAGCTGTCCAGTTCTGTAATTCTTAAAGGTCAACTTTGTGCACTTGCCAATTACACCCAATTATTCATCATAAGATGCAATTGCACATTCATACTCTCCATATGAAAATATACCAATGTTCCAAGCCTCATCTTCCCAAGTGATCATTTGATTGATTTTCAAAGTCAGAACCAAATGCTTTTTTCTGTTTCTAACATGTTTGAATGCAAACTTTTTTTCTTCAGGAGGTAACTTCAGAGGTTAATAACTTTTGACCCCAATTTCACCATAACTTGAGATTTTGTAAACTTAAAGATTTTGCACCAGAGAACATAATTGCAAAGTGTCATGGACAAGTTAGGTGATTTTGTAAAATTTTAAGGCTAGATTCGGGGCCTCTTGATCTGAAATTGATATGTTTGTAGGAAAGGTTCAAAATGAGTTCAAAATGATCAAACCATCATCAATTTAAAATCCCAATCAGTATGAGAAGTTGAGTAGATCAGCCTGAAATATCAATTGTTTGAAAATGAAAAACAATTTAGCCAGACCCCCTTTGGGACCTGACTAATTTCATCAGGTTGCTATGGGACTAAATTGGTATGCAAGCTAAAATGGAGGATTTATTGGAAGGATTGATGTCAAAGCAGGCATATTCAAGGGGAAAAAAATGCCCAAAAGGTAAATGCATTTTATTGGCAAGGCTACACTCAGTTTGCACATATCATCATTCAGAATCAAACATACGAGGGAGATCCCTAAGCTTATACATTCACAATCCATCCTAGAAGTAGCCCATCATATGATACTTGTGTTTGAAAAGTCTTCCATGTGATTAGGCAGTACTCATGCTGCCTGCACTTTCATACAAGGAGACATGAATTGTCTCAAATTTCCACCATTATATGGTAAGGCTGCAAGTCTGATTTGTCTAGGCCTATTTGGTTGTAGCAAAATTTAATGTATAATTATTGGGATACTATGGAATTAGAGGCATGTTTCTTCTCAAGTTTCTATTCAACATTTAATGTTGATTAAAAGGGAAATGAACCATTTCAAGAGCTAGAACCTCTATTATCTTTTTATTTTCCCAATCTCCTCATTAAAACACAATACGACACATGGATGGTTCATGAATCTAGTGCATATGAGGTGTTCTCTTAAGGATAAATCTATGAAAAAGAGTAATCAAGGGTGACTGCACATGAATTTACTTGACCAGTCAGGCATGGATAACCTCAGCTTGGTGTGTGTTAGCAAAAAGAAGCAAATTATTACAACTTGGATGTTGCTCGACCATGTAGTTACCATATTGATAATTTGATTAGACATTGAATATTGTGAAATGATTATGAGGGTGCATCATTGTTCAAAGGGTGCATTATTTTTAATTTGAGAGGTACCATAATGTAACTTGAATTAAGAAGGCGGTTATGTTTCTATACCACGATGGGGACCAAATTCATGAAACCTCATTACCATATTACTTCCCCAATTTGTTGCCTCTAGGATCAATGCATATCTAATACATTCCAATCACAAGTAATGATGTTGGATATGGGCTTGAACACTATCTAAACACACATATTTTTGAAAATCACATATATCTTTTAAGCTACATTGACCAGGGATAGAGAATGGTATTATACATGTGTTAGAGGTGCAGACCAGGGGTAAATGTCGATGAATCCTATTGCTAAGTTGCTTATGTTGAGACTTGTTTCTTATCAAATGGAATGATTGGTGGTGCAAAGTTTTTAGATTTTGAAATTACCCTCTGTGATGCATGTCTAGCCTATGCGAGGTCTATATGTGGATGGGGGAATATTGAAAGCTTCTCTACCTCATTAAAAAAATGCAGGAAATGATATGGATTGTTTCAATCAGGTTCCACTATATAGGCTAACAAAAACCATGGAGATTGGAGCGATTTGAAGCACAATGTGTCTTGATAGAGGAGAGCACTGTTGGTTTGAAGGATTTACAAATCATAGGAATAATAAGAGGACACAATGTAAGAAGTAGTCGATTTCCTTTTATCCCTCTAGTAAACTTTAAGGGCCCATTTGGTTGTTGGAATAGGAATAGACATTTCGAAATATGTTTTAAGTTCTCTGTTTGGTTGACCAAATTGGAATGGAGAATAGGGTTTCGTATTCCAATTTGACCCCTAAAACAAGCATAAGACTATGCCAATTTTTTTTTTTTATTAGAATAGGCCATTCCTATTCTCAATCCTACTATCCCAAATTTAATAAATTTTCAGGTTCGTGAGCAAGTGCATAAGGGCAGGGTCCATGAGCGAGCGCATATGTGTGCATTTTGGTAGGATTTTATCAGTAGGGTTTTTTTGGGCTCCACAACAATTCTCAAGTGCATTTTCCTCTTGTGGTGATTCTTAGTAGATTGAGAATAGAAAAAACTCCTGGTGACATTGTTTTCAAATCAAAACAAGTATGCAAAAATAACAGTCTTCTTTATACAAAAAATGTGCAAAGACGTATATGTTAACAACATTGCAGAAGGTGAAACTCATTAAGATTGATTTCAGCGATAGCACACAGGACCTGAAATAAACTACGTACAAAATTTTCCAAGCTTGTATGAATTGGCAGCCTTCTCAAATAAGCTGGCTGCATCATCATATTTGTAACCCCAAAATGCCCATCCTCTAATTTTCTTCTCTGCAACAATCTCAAATTCAGCTCCTTTGGCCTCTAGCTTAGCCATGTTCCCTCTATTCATAGCTCAGAGCAATTGAAATTTAGTAAGCAACGCGTCTTAGAGATTGGCTTGCTCTGTATGTAAATATGGTTTAAATTGAGTGTGGTTCGATGGCAGGTAGAAATAAAATCTGACAAGCATAGAGTAGCCCTTATTATTGGAGTCATAGGAATTGTGGGTAACAACTTGGCTGAAACTTAACTATATTCCAATTCCAACTTCTCTCAACCAAATAAGAGAGTAACATATTGCAATCAAATACTAGGCGAACCAAATAAGAATGGGATTACTCTTTTCCATTCCCATTCCTCATTTCTATTCCTATTCCACATACACATTCTAATTTTCTATTCCTATGCTTGTAACCAAATGGGCCCTAAGTTTTTTTTTAATTAGAATTTCTAGTAAGTTAAGTGTCAAAGAAAAGTGCCTTATGACACAAGTGATAATCGTGTGTGGGGCCCAAGAGGTCAAGTTGGCGGTTCATAGATAAATTTTGACCTAGAGGAATGATGACTAAGCCAAGTGAAGACGTTAGTGATTTCAGTATAGCGATGAAGCCCAGTGGTGACACATGGTGGCAAGACCCATGGACTATGACTAAACCAAGATGACATGGCACATTTACACTTTCTCACAAGCTCAAAGTGGCATGGGGGGCTTGGGTGCCAACAAGAAAGTTAGTGGTGTGGTGCTCAGGTGATGAGTGATGTGGTAGCATCGACGAATAAAAGGAGCTTACACGTGGTGTGTGGCGATGTAGTTGATGATGTCAGTGGGTGACACATGGCATGAACTTGTGATCAATGACATCATTGTGATGAAGGAAGATCACGACACATGGCATATCACTCAGCTGGACTAAGATGAGGTGGCTCATTGACATGGATCTGCAAACAAATCAAAGAGCACCATGTGGCACTGACATGGCAGATCAACCTAGACATCATTGTGATTAAGCAAGATCATGACATGTGGTAGATTTCTCAGGTTGACTAAGATGAGGTGACTTGCTAACATGTTTCTAGATGTAGACAAATCAAAGAGTGCCATGTGGCATTGACATGACAAATCAACCCAAAGGTGCTGACTAAGTAGTGAAAGGGTGTTGATAAGGATCTGATGGGAAAATCATATGGTGATACATGGCACCAAAAAATTAGAGGGAAATCTTCCATTAAAATTAAAATTTGAAGATTATTGCTTGAAATTGAATGCGCATCATCAAAATTAAAAAGATTTTTAAATTTAGGTTGGCCCCATATTTTTAAATCAAGTTCTCATATATTATAAAGTTTTAGCTTTATAATAGTTTTAAAAATTTGAGAAAAGGTCTACAACTTCTTTTGGCTCTACTTGATTTTCAACAAGGGGTTTCTAGTCCAAATCTTGAGCAAAGGTAAGCGTATCATATATCGTTGGAAAACACTCGGAGTGATCTTTCAAATTTTGCAGTCCAAATGTGTGTAGGTTTCCATGGTAAAAAGATATTCAGGATTTTGTTCAAGTAGGTCTTTTTAAACTATTTTTCATTCCTAGTTATTTGTGGTTCAATGATGACAGTTAGAGATTTGTTCTTGCAAATCCACCATTTGGGTAGGGGAAAAATTTGGAGAAAATTATCCTGACACTTCTATCTTGTTGATGAAGCCATTTGGTGGGACTTTTAGGAGTGGTTTTAGTAGCAAATATGATCTTTTCTCAAAAGGGGGTTTTTATCATTTTGAGGAGACATTTTCTTGTTTGTTGCATCAATGATGAAGATCAAATTTGGGTTTTAGTTGAAGAGAGAGGAGAGAGGTTTTCCTTCAACAGATGATGAAGAATGAAGATGACAAGTGGCAACCAAGGATCAGATTTGACCTAGCTACATTCTTCTACATATTCTCTTCTTTTCTTATTTTCTAGGGTTGGTTCCAACATTCAAAGCAAGATCTCTAAGTTGTGATACCACCATTTCCAACATTTCTTTTCTATATGAACAACATATTGTAACTTCTAGACCAAATAGTCAAGGATTAGTTTGAGATCTAGCTTGATGTGTGTTATTTTGAGTCACACTATACATCTTGATGTGTTTGCTTCAAAGAAATGAATACAAAGCAACAATTATCAGATTATAGTTTCATGGTGAATCTTGTCTCCTATCTTTGAGTTATGTAGTTTGTTGTGATTTGAGGGAAATTAACCTAGATCTTAGTTGTAACTTGTCTAAGGTATGTCATTGTGTTTTTTTTTTTTACTCGAGGAGTCAAGTAAATGTCTAATGTATATTGACAATGTTGTATGCCTCATGGAAGGATTGTGATGAGAAGAAGATTTATCGTGGAAGATTGTGTCTCATTTATAAAGTAGATGGATAGATCTTCAATTTCATGATGTATGTTTTGATTCAAGTAACACCCAATGGATAGGGCATTGATCTCAACTAGGAGATTGCATGTCTTTGTTATGTCATATCAAAGTTATGCTAAAAAATTTCAAATTTCAAAATCTATTTCCCTTTTATGTTTGTACAGTTGAAAGGATGACCCCTACTTAGCTTGTGAATGCATAGGTTAAGTATTAGCTATTTCATACCTCTATTATTGTATGAGTGAAGAAGATCCAAGGGTTAATCTAATTTTTCTAGATTTAGATCTATATTTTTGCACTAGTCATATGGATGAATCTAAGGTCTACCCACCTAGATTTTGCAGAGTCTATTGTGTAGAAGGAGTATAGCCTTATAGTTGGCCCAAGTTCTAATTAGAGTGCATCCATTATAGGGTTTAGCTTCCCTTAGGTGCATTTTGTTTTCAGATTCTTGGTAGTTAAAATCATTGTTAAATCAAGAGCCAAAAGAGAGCATTTAGGATATCTCTTGAGGTCCATATGCTGATTTTTTTTGTTGAAGAGAAGAGTAGGATGATCAGTGAAGTATGAAACTACTAGAATACTTAGTGACAAACAATATGTGATTTGATTAGTTTATCAAATTTGTGATGAATAAAGTTAAGTGATTGTAGAATGATGTTCACAAGATAGTTAAGTTGATATAGTTATGATAGAAACACATTAGCATGACAAGTAAAGAATTTCCAAGATGGAAAGGTGACATGTGAAACCATTTTAGGTTCATTATGTGACTAGTAAAGTTATAAAAAAAACATGCAAATTTGTGACATGCATGTTAAAGAAGAATGAGTTCTTGATTGATAATTAGTTAACTAGTTATTAGTGACAAGCATTGAGGTTGTGATGAATTTAGATGAGACAATCAATAATATAATGATGTAATGATGTGGATGTATATATGGAGGTGATGATCTGGCATCACAATGATCAAGATCAGTTTGTGGGTAAGATTTTAGAGGAAGCTCATGACATGTTAAAATGTATTTGACCTTCGGTACAAAATACTATGAATGAGTTGATACAATCATCTAAAGTAATTTGTAACATAAGATATTATCTTTTAGCAATTAAATCTCAAATGAGATATTCTAAATTTTCATCAATAATATGCTTAGGGTTTGGATAATTTGGTGGAAGAGGGAAACTAGTATAAATAGGTGGAAGAAGGACATTTTTATGTTGTTGATTATGGTCTAATTTGTGTAAGTCAAGAAGTGGAAAGTGTGGCCCAATTAGAAAGAAGAGAAGTGAGTTAAGAAGATAATGTTCACTTAAGTGGATCTAATCATGTAGAGGTAGTGATTTTTCACAAATCAATCTTTCTCTAGTTGTTCCTTAATAGTTGTAGAAGATGAAATCCCTTAACCATGTGGATCCTAATAGGTCCTTATTGTAAATATTTTAATAGGGTGATACTTTAGCTAGTGTTTAAAGTCCTTTGACAAGGCTAGTCTTAGCAAGTTAAAGATCCTAACAAGGCCATAGGTAAATCCCCTAGTAGGATGACACCTAACAATGTATTTGTAACTCCTAATAGAGTTAAGCTCCTAACAATGCATACTTCAAAATAGTACAAATAATTTGTGGGTACTAATCCCCACCATCATTTTGATCCAAGTTGGGTTTTTGTGTAACCAAAATATTTGTCTCAAATGTGTGAATGATTTCACATGATGGATGTGTTAGAAAGTAAAGTCCATCAAGATAACTGAGAGGGGGGTGAATCAGTTATCATATTAATATAACTTTTATCAACTCTATTAAACCTTAAATATGTGATCAATATAAATAACAACCTTAATAAGATACACGTAGACAATAACACCAGCTATGTTAACTAGGGAAACCCTTGATCAAGGGGAAAATTGAGGTGGGGATGGTACCCACAAAATGATGTACTAATATATAAGTTCCCTGTAAGAGGATGGACCCTATTAAGAGTCAATGAAATACATTCAGTACATATCAATTCCTATTAGGAGACTTTGAATCCCTATTAGGAGATTCCAACCCTATTAGGAGTTGTGCCAACCTTGTTAAGAGTTGTAGAAGGCAGAAGGACCTATTTTCCAAACATCTTCAGTGGCAAGACCACCAAACTCACTGTCCAATAGGCCTCTGTATTATTCCTTTCAGAATAATAGAAATGTAACTTATCCAAATACTTCTTAGATCTCATTATCAGATCTCCAACTTCACATAACAATGATCCCTTTAATTTTTTACTCACATTTTTAACTTTGCATATTTATTTCACAATTCACACTTGCAACTCTTACATACACTTACCATCACAAGGAAAATGACTTTCCTTTATATTACATCCTCAAAATAACTCATTGATTTGCCCTTAAGGCTTTAACAATTAATTACAATAGGACCTCACTAAAATAATACAATTCATTACATCTTTTCATAATTACAAAACACTGTCAGCTCACAGTCTTACAACTTTTCACACGTGTGACCTCAACCCTTGCGCACTCGCTAACATCATCATCAGGATGTCTATTGTCACTGTCTAAATTTTCTCATCATAATTCTATCCCTATTAGGACATACAATCCAAACACCATAAACTATTTCTCAGGTACTCTATCTACACATTATCTTTTATAAATCACAAATAACTCTCACATGTCTTTGACTTCCTATATGCGCACTAGTCCGCATCATTAGGACACACTATAGAACATATCCTCAACTACACTTGATGTCATCATCAATAATCAATTTGTATGACCTTGTCCTCTATCTGCTACTCTCATAGTCTATATAGAAACCATACTATGTTGACATCAATGAAAAATATAGCCATGAATGCAACATGTTAATCTCCCAAATGTTCCATCAATTCATAGAGTACTCCCCCAAAGGAATACCATCATTATTCATGCTAAATTCTTGTTAGAATGGGGTTTTTTTGCACCAAATACCAATCTATAAATGCCTTGTACATCTACTCAATTTATAGTACACAGGAGGTGGTTAAGCCCTTGTCATGAATCCCGAGGGGAGAGCTGAAAAAATTTCTAACAATCTCCCTCCACTGTTACCTGAGGATCTAAGGATTCAAACCTATGACCAAGCTCTGATACCACTTGTTAGAGTGGGATTTTCATTGCACCAAAAGACCAATATATCAATGCTCAATACAACTACTCAACTTATAGTACACAAGAGGCAATTAAGCCCTTTTCATGAATCCTCAAGGGAGTGCTAAATTTTTTTCTAACATGATGCTTTTATTTGTTAAATTTAAGTTAAATATCAATGAGAGGTTAAAGAGGTTGGAAATATTGTTTGTTTGGTTGATTACTAATTAACCCCTCTCCCCCACCTCAGTAATCTAATCACACAGGACTAACAATTGGTATTAGATCACTAGCCCTCCGTTATGGTGAAATATTAAAAACTTGAGGGAAAGATTCAAGATGATGAAGGAAGTTCCTAAGTTCTCAAGAGGAAACTACCCAATATGGTGTTAAAGTATGAATCTATATCTCAAAGGTATGAGAGAGAAATAGTAGAATCATGTAGCCACATGATATGTTGCTCTTGTATGAACTCTTAATGCAGATTAGTTGAGGACACAACAAGAACACATCTACAATGGATGCAATAAAAAGAACTCTTTTAGATGTAGGATACATATTTCAAAGACCTTGACACAACCTATGACAAGTGGTAGAAACTGAAAAATAGTCTATAGAGGAGATGAATATGTGCAAAAGAAAATGGTGGACAAATTGAAAGGAAATTTTGGTGAAATAAAGATGATAGAGATGTTGGAATTGCTTTAGAATAATTGAGAGAGGGGGGGTGAATCAGTTATTCAAGGTCCATATGTCCCTTGTAAACTCTTCACTAAGTGTGATAAATCCATTCAATCATTCATTCATACAAACTTTAACTTTTTTTAATTAGCAAGTTACTTTAAATCAACATGCAAGTATAACACACAAGAAATCAACACATGACACAGTGATTTACGTGGAAACCCAATTTGGGAAAAACCACCAATAACATGCTACTCAATTCTCACTCTTCTGAAGTGATGCCCCATGAAAGGCCTACCCTGTTAAAGGCTTACACCACACACTGTTAAATGTGACCTCGTTAGAGGATTTAACCACCCTGTTAGAAGTGGGCTTGGTAAAAGAACTTTAGAACATTACTTGGAATGCCACCCTGTTAAAGGATTTACAAATGGCTATTAAGCCAACCTAAGTCCATAGGATTTTTAGATGTAATACAATTGCCATAAAGTATCACTTTGTTAGAGAATTGGTACAAGAAAATGAAATTAGATTAGAATATGTCCATACAAAGGAACAAATTGATGACATATTCACAAAGCCTTTACCTAAGGATGCATTCTTGTATCTAAGAGGTAAGTTAGGGGTCATTCCCCTATCTGAAGCTCACTAAAATATAGTTTTAGCGATGCATCAACAGGAAAAAAATTGAAGATCTATCAGTTGATGTTGCAAATCAATGAAGACATTGCATATGAATCAGTACATCAGGTACAATGCTATTCAGTTGTTTTGAGTTGTCTTTGGCATGTGTTGTCAAAGGGGGAGAGTATACATATCTTTCTAAAATTTGCAAAATAATAAGAGTTTATGTAAGAGGGAGAGATAGTTTGTGAAAGAGGGAGAGATTATTATGAAAGAGAGAGCTTGTTGTATTTGAAGAAGAAAGTGAAGTATTTTGTCAATAAAAGACTTGTTTTCAAATTTCATTCTACTATGACATGTTGTGTTGCCATCAATGCGAAAGAGGGAGATTGTTGGATACAATTGTTTAATTGTGTCTTGTCTTTGATGTCACACAAATGTCATATTAGTCATCAGACAGAGTCTACCAAGCTCAGATGGTCAGCAAGGCAAAGGATAGAGTCTACCGAGCCCAGAAGGTTAGTAAAGAAAATTTGCAGTGTCTACTGAGTAGATAGTTGTTACTGAGCTTTCAAGGTTAATCAAAGAAATTTAGTTGTTACCGAGCTCACTCAGTCATCAAAGGAAATGTGGCAGAAGCAGTTCTTACCGAGATCTCATGAACAAAAAAGAAATTTAGTTCTTATCAAGTAAACTCGGTAGCTAAAGGATTTTGTAGATATTGCAATGTTAACTGAGTCAAGACAGTTAACTCAGGAAATTTCTGGAAGCAATATTTACCAAGCAAGGTCGACCAGTAAAGGATTTCATTGTTTTATGAAATAACATTTATTTGTTTAAAGTAATATTTGTAGCCGACTAATGTATGGTTTATTGGTAAATGTAACATGTGAATGGGCCAACTTGACAATCCAAATGGTATAATTAAGAGGTATAATTAAGTGTGATGGAAGTGGAAGTGGAATAAATGTGATATGGGGACTGATTATTGTGGAAGCAAATTTGAAGGATGATCAGAGATAATTGAGGAACAACAAAGCCATATTTGATCAAGGAGGATCTAATGATGTAGAACAAAGACCTGTAATCAGCAAATTTAGTTGCATCTTGTTCAAGTCAATTCATTGTTGCTTTCTGACAATTGTAGCAGTGATTTCAAATCTCTTAATAGAGTTGGTTTAACAACCATTTTGTAAATCCTCTAACAAGGTGAAAATTCAATTGAATTTTTCTAAAGACCTCTAGCAAGGCCACTCCTAATAGGGTGATCAAAATCCTCTAACAGGGTCACACCTAACAGTGTGTATTGTAACCTTTAACAAGTTTGGCTCCTAACAGGGCTCACTTCAAAAGAGTGAAAATTGGTAACTAGTTACTTGGTGGTTTTTCTCATATTGGGTTTCCACGTTAAATCTGGTGTCTTCTGTGTTCATTTTGTTTTCAGTTACATGCATGAATTCTTGAAGATAAGTAACAGTTTAATTTATCGAGTTACAACATTTTTGTTATGTTTATTGAGTATTAGCAGTAACTAGATCTTTAAGACATCTAAGAGATCTGAGGATTAATTTTTGTGAGTAACTGATTCACCCCCCCTCTCAGTTACTCTATCTTTAATCCCAACAATGGATTAGGTAGGATTCATTGCATCTAACCCATATTCTATTTCCTCTAGAAAATTCTTGAATAATCCATTAGAATTTGCCCAAAAATGGTTTACATAGGATTATGTGCCAACAACTCATCATCCTTATCCTCAAACTTGTTCACAAAATTCAATGTAACCACTAAGTCGACTTAGATTTGACAAATCTTCATTATTTGAAATAATGTAGCAACTCGGCATTATTGAAATACTAGTGCTTGGCACATACTGTGTTATTCGGCATTAACTATGTTTTTCCTAATGCTCGGCACCTAAAAATTACTCGGCACATATTGAAATTTTTTTGATGCTCGGCACCTGATCTTTTACTCAAAATTGACTAAGATTTTTTTTTACTCAACTTCTATTAAGAATTTTCTCGGCTTCAACTGACTTGCTCGACACCTTCTGATGATCAAAGTTAAAGCTTTGCAGTCAACCTTGTTACAACTTCTTCTTCCAATGTATCTAAGTTTGACCAACTTCTATATCTTTGAGTTTTTCATCAATACATTACTTGAACATTGTCTTAACTAATTCTTGCACTTCATTACAATATTATAACTCAACCCTTCCTTTAGGTGCTCTTGTTACATCTTGTTGATCAAGTCCTCTTCATCAATCAACTAAGTGATAGTGCATGAATCTTGTAAGAAAATATCATCCCTAGATATAGTAGGTTTGACATCAATGGAAAAACAATGATTGAAAATAATCTTTTACAACAATCTACCTCTTTGATCTTCAACAACAATGAGCTTTTCAATCAGATTTCCAACAATCTCCCTGTTTGGTATTGATGGCAAACCAAACTGATCAGCCATCAAACTAAACTATTACACCAAAAAATTACTAGGTTAGAACAACAAAGAAAATGCCAAAAAAAGTAAGTTGTAACATCACATCTTCATTTTACTTCTCCCTCTTTGCTGTTGTATCCTTCATCTTTATCTTTCTTCCTCTGTATTATTCCTCTTTTGTTGTTCTGATCAACCTCTAAAATCTCCCTCTACTTCTTTGATCCTTTATCTTTAATAATCTTGTTGATCAGTTGTTCACTTCTCCCTCTTTAACAATAATTCCAAAGACATATTAGCATCTTTAATATGCAGATGTAGCTCTTTGCAGACTTAGTCTCTCCCTCTATTACGTCTATTACTTTAGGCATGGATCCCAAAGCAAACATCCTCTGCAGCAATGTGCAAAATCTTCAACATTCTGCTTATTTGATGCAGGAAATACTTGCTTTTTGGTTCAAGTAGCTTTAGCTAGGGGTATCACCCTTAACTTACCTCTAAGATACTCAAAAGCATCTTTAGGTAGTGTTTTTTTGAAGATATCAACAATCTGTTCCTTTGAAATAACATAGTCCATTTTCACTTGTTTATCTTCCACTAGTTCTCTTACATAGTGATACTCAATTGCAATGTCTTTAGTTTTAGCATACATAACTAGGTTCTTTGATATATTGATAGCACTTGTATTATCACAATAAAGTGTCACTGGCTCAATTACCTCTTCCTTCATAACTTGCAGTAAGTGTTTGATCCACGCAATATTAGTGTAGTTTATAGTAGCTGCCACATTTTTAGCTTCAGTAATAGATTGTGAGGTCAGTTTTTTTTTTTTGCTTGTCCATGTGATTGACCTCTTTCCTAAGAAAAGTGCTCCTCCACTGGTGCTTTTTCTATCATCAATGTTACCTCCCTAGTCTGCATTAGTGTAAGCTTTTAGTTCAAACTTCTCATTCCTCTTATAGTATAAACCAAAGTCATCAATTCCTTTCAGGTATCTTAGTATTCTTTTTATTGCCATTAAATGATTTTCTCTTAGATTGGCAGAAAATCTTGTACTATTCCAATAGCTAATGCAATATCTAGTCTACTATGTACAACATATTGCATTTTTCCAATCATTAACCTGTACAATGTCTGATTTACTTTAATAGATTCATCATTCTTTGATAGTTTATGACCTGTTGCCATTGGTGTGCTAACTAGTTTCGAGTCTTCTAGCCCAAATATTTTGATTATTTCCTTGATGTATTTAGATTGGGTTACAAATATGCCATTCATCAGAAGGTGCCGAGCAAGTTAGTTGAAGCCAAGAAAATTCTTAATAGAAGCAGAGTAACAAATTTTTTTAGTCACTGCCGAGTAAAAGATCAGGTGCGGAGTGTACACTCGAAAGTGTCCCACTCTAAACCCTTCTATCCAAACGATTCCATGAGTTGGAATGCTTGGATGCCGGCTTAGAGCTCCCTATCCATGGAGTGCAAGAGAGTATATTTCAAGAATAAGAAAGCTCTCAGATGAGCCTTAGAGATACTCTTCTTGCTAGTAAACCATGCAATGGGAGGTTCCAAAGACAAGATGCAAGAATGCAAATGTCCCAAGGAGTTCCTCAAGGATGCAAATGCAAATATGAAGACTACACTAGAATGAATATGCAAAGTGCAGCTATGCTAAAACATGTATGAGAGTGTTACAATACCATTATTAAGCTATGTGAGATTAAGCTACATGTAAAAATGAAAGCTAAGCTAAGATGCTATGGTATGAGAGAATGTAGACAAGAAATAGAAGTTCTCCACAAAGCTCCAAAGAAACCTGTTAGAAAACCTGCAGCATAACAATATTCAAAAATGAGGATCGAGGGGGAAAGCTCTCTCCCTTTTAAAGATGTATGGACGGTGGAGATCAAGATGAAGATGGTGGATGATCAACGGTGGAATTCGAAAATAGGAGTGATCCATGTGCACACACAAATCAACCAATAGAATATAAGTTGACTTGTCATATAAGACAAAAGTCACAAAGCCTTTTCTTTTAATTGCAAAATAGAAAAAGGACTTTATGTGTGCACTTTAAGTGGGTTATAAGAATGGGGTCTTTTATTTAATTAAAAGGGGACATGTTCTTTTAATCAAATAATGAACTTAGGATAGCATAGTCAAACTATAGGTTATAATCAAATAAATTGATTATTAGCAATTTGGTCTAGGTAAATGATTAAATTAATTTAGCCAAAATGCTGAGAAGGGGGCTAATAGTCTAGATGACCATTTTTAGGTGATTACATTTGCCCCTCTTTGACTAATGCATGATCGATCTGGGAACACATTATGTCAAAGAAAATCGAAGCCAAGTAGGCGATGATAGATATAGATGTCTAATTCCGAAGAGTGAAATGCAGAAATAGATAGCAAGTCCTGAATGCACAGCCTGATAGCAGTAGTACTGAACACTAGGAAGAGATGATGTTAGAATTCAAGAAGAATACTAACACTTAGAAAAGCAGATAGAGTGAGAGCAAGTGAGAAGATCAAACAAATGCTCCTAAGCAGTGATAGAGTATTTCTGCCCCCTTGAGATCGAAATTGAAATGAGGTAAGGGGATGCAAAAATTGGCTAGAAATGAGAAAATTAGAATATAGCAATGTCCAAGATGACAGATAGATGATTAGAACCCAAGAATGACTATATAAAAAAATTGATAAAATGCCCCAGTTTGACTAGAGTTGACCTTGAAGGATATAGCATAAAAATAAGGTCGAAATGAGTAGAAAGGTGATTTTAGACATGAAATAGTGAATTTAAGTAGATATGAAGTATGGAAATGATGAAGACATGAAGAAATAAAGATGCCCCAGTGATGATTCAGAGATTAGACCTCAAAAGGTCAGTTAACTACTCAGAAGAAAGTAGAATTTTAAAAGACAATTTGACCATCAAGATGAACTCGAATTTGGATTTCGATCCCGAAAATGAATCTAGGATGTCAAAATTATTTAAGAGGTCAAAACTTTATATAATGTGATGACAAGATAGAAAAGAGATGAAGCGAAAGATTAAGAAGGTGAGAAGACATGAACAAGAAGAAAGTAAAGAAATATATGAAAGGAGTTAGCTGATATGTCCACAGAAAGATGAAGAGAGAGCTCTCCCCATATGCAAGAATGCAAGACTAAGCTAGAAAATGAACCTAAAATGCAAGCTAACATGCAAAGTGGTTTACCAGCAAGAAGTGCATAACATTTAGACTCTTAATTTCATCATTGAGCATTTATTAGGGACATCATGAGATCATACAACCATCACTAGTATAACTATGAGAATATGAATATGATCGATATTAGATAGGTATGTGGAAATCCAATCTAAGCATCAGAGACATGTAAGTCAAGATAACTACACGATTAGATTCCCTAAGTTTAATTTAGCAAGATTACACCTGTATCAAGGCATAAGCGCCAGGATAAACCCTGAGTGTGATCTTGAAAAACAATCAAGGATGATACATTTATAAGTCAAAGTGTTGAATAGGACAAGCATGAATGCTTACAACACTATAGACAAACAAAAGTATACCCACAAGCAGAAATCAAGAAAATATGTCCCATGCCCCCAGTCTTCTAGTCAATGACATCCTTGAAAGACTATTAGGGAGGGAATACATGGTAAAGAAATCATCATAGACATCACACAAAGTAGATAAATGTCAGCATAGCTCAGTCATTTAAGTGTTAAAGTGCATGTGTGTAAGTCACTTGGCCATTTCTTCCAGACTTGATTCTGATAGTGAGATATCGCGACATCGGAGACCGTAGGTAAACTATCTGTAAAGTGTTAAAAAACACTTGATGTCAAAGTGGGGGAAGTGTTGAGAAACACTATTTTGTGAGTTGTTAAAGAAACCCTAATCCACAAGAATACCTCAATAGGCTAAGTAGCTATGCCCCCAAGATGAGGACAAGAAACAATTCCAAGCTAGGAGATGTGTAGCAAAGTAGGTGATTGAGACTGATAGACATAGGTGCAAGGGTTTCAAGTAGTGCCTGTTTCTAGGTTTTCACAATTTTTTTTGTATTTTTGAATTTTTGAATTTTTTTGGTGATACATCAAAGTGCTTATTGCTAGGTTTTCACTAAGATGATCATTTTTTCAGGACATTTTTTAATTTTTAGGATTTTTTTCAGCATCATATATGATTTTTTTTGAATTTTTTAGAAGGTTTAGAGATCACTAGTTCTCAAGCAAGATCGCATCATTTTCTCCCAATGTCTAGCAAGGTATAGGACATGATGGAGAAACAAGCCAGTGGATAAGCAATAATGCATAAGAAAGGAATGTGAAGCAAGTGAAAGTGATCCTCAAGAACTGACTCCTCAAGAGTACCCAAGCTAGGGAAAGAGGTGAAATAGTCATATGAAGCATGTTTTGGATAAGCAATGGAAGAAATGAGCAAGATAGCATGTAGGATAAGCAATGAAGCCAACAAGTGAGATAGCATGAAGTGTGTAGTCCAAAAGAGTAGCCATGTCAAGAGACCTATGAGAACCATGTTTCATTTATTATGATCAAGACCAAGGGGTTGACTAGATAGGATAGCGATGGGATAGAGCAATAAAAATAAAGCTCAAGATAGAGGCTATGAGGGAATGAGAAAGCACTAATAGAGAATCTCATGGATAAGATAGCAAATATGCAAAGATAGCTCAACATTGTCAAGATCAAAGAGAGAAGAGGGGATAGATGGATGATGGAAGAATTACGCATGATGCCTGTTTTCATCATGGTACTTATCCAAGGTGCCACAAGAAGTAGTTTTCACCATAGGATGAATTTATTTCTCTTTACTTTTGCTACCAAGGTGCCACAAGAAGTGGTTTTCACCAAGGCACATTTTCATTTTTTTTCTTTTTTCTTTTTTTTTTAATTTTTAATTTTTTTCGAATTTTTAGAAAGAGCTCAAGTTTTCTGAATTTAGATAGTGCTCCTATAGAAAAGATAAGTCATGATAAGCCAAGACCATAGAAAGGTATGCTCAAAGATGTTGATAGGGTGATGAAAGAGAAATGGTAGTAGGAAGAGTATATGGAGGATAATAGTTCATGTATAGAAAGTAAGTGTAAGCTTTAGAGGATTTCATGAGGGTAGCTGAAATATTGGACAAGACCAACATTGACACACACCTTGAAGGGTATTGGAACAATGGAGGAATCATGGATGAAGTAGCTTGAGGTTTAGATGTATGAGGTGGTAGAAGAGATTTGGAAAAAAGTGGAGTGGAAGGCTTTGGAATAATTTTAGGAAGATTTTTGGAAGAAGATGGAATGGAAGCCTTTGGAAGCTTGAATGTCAACTTTGAAGTATTTTCAATATTCAAGTCTTTTAAAAGAAACTTGGGAATCCACATAGCTTTAGATTTTCCTTGTTCTTTGGGTGCTTGAGAGTGCATTTGTATAATGATGGATTTAGGAACCCATATTTTCTTTGGTTTAGCTCTTTGAGTAGTGGACCTTTGCGGTCTCTTTTGTGCATTCTCCTTCTTAGCATTCACATGTCGATTAGATGGGACATAGTGATCTTTCTTTTTCAATGGATTCTTATGTTTATTCTCACTTCCAAAGGACTTGGGATTTGTGGATGAATAAGGATGATATGACTTGTTTAGATGTATAGATGGGTGAAAAGTCATCAAGGATGAGTGTCTTTGTTGATCTTGAGGTAATATAGGAGAGCTAGGGAATGAGCTATGAGTAAATGTAGGAGATGGAGGAACATAGGGCCCCAATATGGATGGAAGGTTTGAATGCTTTAGCTTAGATGGATAAGGACCAAGGATAGATTTAGAAGATGCAAATGGATAGTGAAAAGGGATATCAACATCTTTAGAGTGAGCAACGTGGTCAAAGAAATCAATAGACTCATGAGTAGCTTTGATAGGAGCAACATTTTTAATAGGAGCACTTGAAGCTTGAGCACAATTTTGAAGTGGATATGGAGAAGTAGAACACGAGGGGACACTTTGATCTTGACAAGTAGCTTTGGATAGCATATGAAGAGAACTTTTCTCATAATTTTCAGTAAGCTCAAGGGAGATAATGGAAGTGGTATCTTCGTCATACTTAGGAGGTGGAAAAGTTATAAGATATGGAGGGGAAAAATCATGAAAGAGATGAAAGGGTGCTTGATCTTGATCTTTCTTGACATTTATAGATTTTTCTTTTTGAGAGTCCTCTTGACATGGAGCCACTTCTAAGGACAAAGGAGAATGAAGAGTGAATGGAGTAGTGCTTGGATTAGGCATAGTAGTGCATGAAGGTTGAATATGTTTATTATTAGTAGCATGGAAAAGGTTTGCAGCCAAGTGAAGGTTAGCTTGAGTTTCTTTTAGAGGTAGCCCTTGAGGGTACACATATTGCATATGGAAAGCACTAGGTTTTTTGTTTGATGGAGGCATGTTGGAAAGATTTGAAGTGTTGGGAGATGCATGAGTGTTGGAAGAAGTGGAAGATGTAATGAAGCCACTACTAGACATAGGTTCATCAATGTAATCTTGCTCAAGAGAAGTATCTTCACCACATGAGTCACTAGAGGTTCCAAGATCAACAATCTCATCATCAATGAGATCTTGGATTTTATGTTTCAGTTCTATACAATCAAAAGTAGCATGGTCATTAGATTGATGATAAGAACAATAAGCATCCAAGAAAGGATTTCCATAGGAGATAGACTTAGGCAACATGATGAGCTTAGTTTCAAGAAGTGTTTGCAAAATGTCATCATAAGAATGTTCCAAGGGAGTAAAAGTCCTCTCAAAAATATGTCTAGGATCTTCTTGTTGTTTTTCAAGTGAATAGCATGCATTCATGTCTTCATCATTATCTTCGTCAAAGATAGGTCCATCATGAAATTTTGGCATAGGCTCAAGTGCTTTTTCTCTACAAAGGTCTTTAGATCTAGAAGATGAAGACATTTGATGTCTTGAAGTAGAGCATGTAGACCTAGAAGAAGAGGATGACCTCAAAGAAGGTGAATCACATGCATGTAAAGACCTTAAGGAAGATTCATGTAATGATGCAATCTTCTCCTCTAACCTTTTCTCAAGTTTAGACTTCATTTTTTTCATGCGCTTAGAGAGATGAAGGTAAGAAAGATCATTTGTCTCTTCTAGTTCTTTGTATTGCACATATAGATCTTGAAACTCTTTAGTGACATGGAGGATATCATGATCTTCTAGATTTGGTTGAAGTTTGGTAGCACAAAGTTTAGATCCCATAGTTTTAGATGCAAAGCCAAGCATAAAAGAGCCTAGAGGATAACTTGATGTTGAAACTATAGGAGATAGAGTGTTCACTTGCCAAGACAGTAGAGAGAGATTAAAGTGACTTGTCAAACAATATGTCCAAGAAACTTACGACATGAATGACTCAAGTCAATAGCTAGGCAAGATGCCCAAATAGCCAAATAGATAGAGCAAGCGGGGTGACAAGTGAACAACTCTCCAACCCAAGAGTGTAGTCAAGAAATCAAGGTAACCATTTCAGCAAAATGATAACTAGCAAGTAGGCATAGACCATGAAGATAGAAAGACCAAGAGTGCTAAGACCAAAGAGCCACTTTAAGCATGTTCAAAAACTAGAGACATAGAAAATCAAAATCAAATGATGCGACTCCCCTTAGCAAGCAACACAAGAAAATGTTTGCATTTGATGTTTTGACTTGGTTGACAAAGTTTGACAATAGTTGATAGCATAACAAGTTTGATGTTCAAAAGCAATTTCTTTCCAAGCAAGATAGTGACACATGGAGTAGTCTTCAAACAATCAAGCAAGGGACAAAGCAACCTTGCATGATACAAGAATATTTGAGGTCTCAAAAGAAAGCTGTATAACTATCATCATGTGTATGTTCAAAACATTTTCACTGGTATAGCACATTCGAGAACACATCAAGCAATATCTACCTAGAAGTCATAGTTCATTACTCAACAACTTGGCCCACGCTTGATGCTCCTTTGCCTCACACCAAGTGGTTGCCCACAAGAGATATTGGCTTTGTCATGGAAATGCCATAAGCATAACCAAGGGAACACATATGGTGAGTGTAAATCTTGGGGTGATCCGGGTAGTCCACTAGGATCAATCCTTGCACCAAGAAGTTGAGCAGCTAAAAAGGGTAGTTACTAACTTAGGGTGTTTAGATAGGGCATCCGTTCATAGTGTTCCTCTTGCTCCCAATTACGGGACACCTCACCTTGCGATGAGTAACCGATCTCGCGATCACAAGAGTACCTTAAGCATTCTTGCCTAGTGATCTCCCTATGGTCGAAATCCCATAAGCGATCACACTAGGCAAAGATAAACACTACGTCTACCAAAGTTTTGTGTCCTTGATAGCCTTGAGTTTATAGTGGGTTGGAAGAGCCAGGTAATCTGCTTGTCCCCACTTGGGTCGTTCCTCTCAGGTTGTCCGAGAGCAGGCCCTCTAAAGGATTCTAAACTACAGAAAGAGTGGATCAACTTTTGGAAGTCAAGATTTCTGATTCACCATAAGGGTGAAGAGCATACTCTCCTATTCCAATCATTTTCTCCCAAACACGCCAAGAAGATTCAGTTACCCCTTGCTTTTGAAACCAAATGGCAAGTCAAGATTTCTGATTCACCACAAGGGTGAAGAGCATACTCTCCTATTACCAAAAGACTCCAATCACAAGTTTTATGTGCCTATGAAAAATGAACAATTATTCAATGCCACACATGAAAACAAAAAAGCAAGAAATTTGGGTTTTTATGCTTTGGGCAGCCCTGCAAACAATCGTTAGTAGCCCTTGTGCATTTGAAGCTTTGACATGCGTTCTTTTTATGCAA
Organism: Cupressus sempervirens; assembly: GCA_028749045.1. Lineage (NCBI taxonomy): Eukaryota > Viridiplantae > Streptophyta > Pinopsida > Cupressales > Cupressaceae > Cupressus > Cupressus sempervirens. The sequence continues at coordinate 310,357,535 of CM053788.1, forward strand.
TGTTTCAATTTTTTTCACAAGGATGGCAACCTGAAATCACAACTTGTTAGCAACAAAAGTTAGTGTGAAATAACATAAAAATATACAATAAAAAGTGGTGAGTTTCTTCAAAAATCTAATTTATCCTCCAACCAAGTACATGCAAAGAAAGTGCAAGTTAATCACAAATGCTTTCATTTTTACTCTTTGGTTTTGACCTAGTCAACAAGATTGGACTTTTTTGTTATGATTTCGTATCCAAAAATGAAAATGAAAAAAAGAGACCCCTATTAAAAATCAGAGAGCTTTCCAAAAATGTAAGAAATTTTAAAAAATCTCTTCATTTGCTCCCTAGAGATTGATTTTGTCAAAACAGGCCAAATTTATCAAATCGAATTTTTTATCCTTAATACGATCTCAAAATTAAAAACACAAAGAAAGAACCCCCATTAGAATTCAAAAATCTTTCTGAAAATGTAAGTTTTTCCAAAAAATGCGCTGATTTGCGACCAAAAACGACTTTTTATGAAAAATAAAGAAAATATCATAACTTCCGAAAATCATGTCACAATTCTCTGAAAATTGGACTGAAACATTTTGAGCATATGCCCAACCTAAAAACAAAATTTCAGAACCAAATTCTAAGCGGTTTAAAAGATATGATCGAATCTTTAAACCAACTAAGTTTTTGGCCTTCAAACCAATTTACTTATGGCTTGGCCTTAAAACCAAAGTGAAAATTCTACAAAAGCATTTGATTAGACCCAATATGCTGCTGTAAAAAACTAGAGATAAGAAATGAAAGCAAATGGAGCTGAAAATTTGATTCAAGCCCCACGGTGGGCGCCAAAAATGTACACTCGAAAGTGTCCCACTCTAAACCCTTCTATCCAAACGATTCCATGAGTTGGAATGCTTGGATGCCGGCTTAGAGCTCCCTATCCATGGAGTGCAAGAGAGTATATTTCAAGAATAAGAAAGCTCTCAGATGAGCCTTAGAGATACTCTTCTTGCTAGTAAACCATGCAATGGGAGGTTCCAAAGACAAGATGCAAGAATGCAAATGTCCCAAGGAGTTCCTCAAGGATGCAAATGCAAATATGAAGACTACACTAGAATGAATGTGCAAAGTGCAGCTATGCTAAAACATGTATGAGAGTGTTACAATACCATTATTAAGCTATGTGAGATTAAGCTACATGTAAAAATGAAAGCTAAGCTAAGATGCTATGGTATGAGAGAATGTAGACAAGAAATAGAAGTTCTCCACAAAGCTCCAAAGAAACCTGTTAGAAAACTTGCAGCATAACAATATTCAAAAATGAGGATCGAGGGGGAAAGCTCTCTCCCTTTTAAAGATGTATGGATGGTGGAGATCAAGATGAAGATGGTGGATGATCAACGGTGGAATTCGAAAATAGGAGTGATCCATGTGCACACACAAATCAACCAATAGAATATAAGTTGACTTGTCATATAAGACAAAAGTCACAAAGCCTTTTCTTTTAATTGCAAAATAGAAAAAGGACTTTATGTGTGCACTTTAAGTGGGTTATAAGAATGGGGTCTTTTATTTAATTAAAAGGGGACATGTTCTTTTAATCAAATAATGAACTTAGGATAGCATAGTCAAACTATAGGTTATAATCAAATAAATTGATTATTAGCAATTTGGTCTAGGTAAATGATTAAATTAATTTAGCCAAAATGCTGAGAAGGGGGCTAATAGTCTAGATGACCATTTTTAGGTGATTACACGGAGCATCAGGAAATTTTCAGTATGTGCCGAGTAATCTTCAAGTGTTGAGCATCAAGAAAAATATAGTTAATGTTGAATAACACAGTATGTGCCAAACACCAGTATTTCAATAATGCCAAGTTGCTGCATTATTTCAAATAACGAAGATTCATCAAATACAAGCTAACTTAGTGGTTAGATTGAATTTTGTAAACAAGTTGGAGGATAAGGATGATGAGTTGTTGGCACAAAATCCTATGTAAACCATTTTTGGGTGAATTCTAATGGATTATTCAAGAAGATTCTAAAGGAAATAGAATATGGGTTAGATGTAATGAATCCTACCTAATCTATGCAAATTGAAATTGAGGAAAAGATAAATTGAGTGGGAAAACGAACTTCAAGACTCCCATTTAAGAAGTCATAAACCAAGAAGAAAAGAGTTGCTAATACTGTTGCTACAGAAGTGCAAAAATTTGTGAAGTGATTGAAAGGGTGTCAAGGAGGAGACATCTAGGAGAAGGAAGAGCATAGAGGCTCTACTTCTATAAGTGGTCATGAAAAGATGATTGCATTGGTACATTCGGTATGGAGACTCAAAAAGACAAAGCTTGAAAGAAAAGGCAAGTAGTTAAGAGTTGCAGAGATAGAAGGCCAGGTGAAGGGTATGAGCTGAGAAGTGATCTGAGATTTGTAAGATAAGTTATATGTTGTAATCAGATCAAATTTTTCTAATACTCTCTAGCAATTGTATTAGATCTAAAAATCCTATGGATTGAGGTTGGCTTTATAGCCATTTATAAATCCTTTAATAGGGTGGCATTCCAAGTGAATGTTCTAAAGTCCTTTTACCAGGCCCACTTCTAACAGGGTGGTTAAATCCTCTAACGAGGTCACATTTAATAGTGTGTATTGTAAGCCTTTAACAAGGTAGGCCTTTCATAGGGCATCACTTCAGAAGAGTGAGAATTGAGTAGCATGTTACTGGTGGTTTTTCCCAAATTGGGTTTCCACGTAAATCACTGTGTCATGTGTTGATTTCTTGTGTGTCATACTTGCATGTTTTTGATTAGGTAAAACAGGTTTTATAGGGATCCTGAAACCCAAAGTTTTACAGCAAAAAGAGCGAGATGAAACATACTAAACAAACAAAAAATTGCCACAAAAGGCCGGAGACAAAAGAAGGCCCGAAACCAAAGTACAAAGGCCAGAGATAGAAAAGAAAAGCCAGCTGAATAGGCTAGTGGCCATCCATGTCCATGGCATGTAAGGTTTCTGCAGCATCATTGTCCTTTTGATTGGCTGCGCCCTCTTGAATCTTGGTAGGAGTGTTCATTTGGTTCCCTTGATTCACCTGGTCATTGGCCTCTTTTTGAAATTCATCTTGGTTGAATCCTTGCTCTATGTTCTACTCCATATCCCTTTCAAGGCCAGTTGCAGTCAGATAGTCCCCTAGATTGACAATATTCTCATTCAAGGTGTGAAGGGTGTCCTCTATCTGTTTGGTGATTATCTAGTCGATAGAATCCAGCCTTTAGACCTTCTGCTCAAGCTGGGTGAGTCTATCATCTTGATGGTCTCTAGAGACCTGGCCTCTACCTTTCTCCTGGCTACCCACCTGGTCCTTGCTTCCTCTGGCTTCCTGGTCCTTGTTAGAATCTTGGTTGTTGGGCTAGTTGCTCCTGTTCTTCAGAGCCTCAATTTCCTTAAAAGCCACTTGATGGAATGAAAGTTGTCAATCATGTTGTTCTTTGCATTGTTCAGGAAGTTGAAGCCAATTTCTCGCACATTGTCAGAGATAACCAAAAGAGCCGGGTCAATGAGCTCGTCATAGTGGGTACTTTTGTCAAGGTCCTCCAGCACCTAGATTTTAGCAGGTTCTCTAACAATACCCAAACTGACCTTGTCCCCATAGAAGTTCCTCCAAGCCCTCCTCTTGTTCTTTTTGATTACCTCCCCCCCTTTTTCAACCATGATTTCAATCATCTCCTCTGGGGGCAAAATGGGAACCTCCTGAGGAAAATTGGGTAGGGTGGGGCTGGGGGGCACATCAACAAGGTCACTGGGATGATCCTGGGGTAGGGCCTGGTTCACTTTTCTTTTCTTGGGGTTAACCTTGGGGTCCACAGGGGTCACCATCTCCTTGTCATTTTCTCTCCCCTTATCTTCTTCTATCTCACTTTCCTTCCCCATCTTCGAATCCTCCTCCTCAAACTTTGTATCAGACTCCACATCATCATCACTGGCCTCTTTAACCTCCTTAGGATGAGGAGAGGGGGGGATAGGGGGAAGACATCTGGGGCTCTTCCTGCTAGGGATGCGAAGATCACGGGTAACAGGGATAGCTTTTCTCAGGGTGTCAATTTTCTCTAATTTCACTACAAGCTCATCCCTAGAATTAGAACTAGTAATGTCCTCAGAGGCACTACCCAAATCCCCAATGGTTTTACCTCTAGTTTGGGTTTTCAAGAACTCATAAATCAAAAGCAGGAGATCCTCATGGAGGGCAAGATTTTTGACAAGGCATTTCTTGAACCCCTCTATATTCTTGGCCATGGAGGTGAAAATGTAAAAAGGAAAAGAAATTTTCACTTTGTGTCTAAAATGATTTAATAGAATGAAATGATGAGTCCTGATTCTATCAAACCTGGGGTCAAGAGTGACATATTCAATGATAATCCTAAGAACATACCTCTAAAACATTTTGATGGAATCAATGTCATAGTAGGTGTCAATCTTGACCAATTTGCTTTTCTCCTTATCATCCTTGAAAAAGTCATTGACAGCGTTGGCAGACATCTTCTTGTCCTTGTAGAAGTTCAAGCCATCCTGAGAAAAGCCAGTCACCTCCGCAATAAGACCCTCAGTGATTTGGTGGGAAACACCATCAATTTTGACCCTGCCATTTTGCCAGGAATCAACCATAGCTTTAGTAACCTCCGCATCAAATCCATGAAGCTTCTCTATGAATTTGGTTATACCTCCCTTCTGGAGCTTTCTCCAGACCTTCCTCTTCTCTTTCCATCTCTTCGCTTTGCCCCATGGCTCTCTTCTGATCTCTCACCCACCATTGCAGTTTTCAGCTCAACTAACCCTAAACCACTAACAGTATTGCCAAGTTCAGAGTAGCGAAAGGCATTGAGAGTGAAAACAATGTTTTGCATGTTTATGGGTTTATTTTTGGCTTCCTTCAGCTCATGTCTTCCATATAGGTGATTATGGAGCGAAGGGGGTTTCACATAACTCCAAATAGTTTCCTTTTTGAAGTACCATTTTGCAAATCCTATCATCATTAAAAGGACATTATGTTGGTGCCGTGGATTTGCTCCTTTCGGATTAGCTCAGTCACCACTATCGAAAAGTCATTGTTGCTTCCTCACGTCATCACCGAGTTGCTAGCAACCGCTTTGTTGGTGAACCAATCAGTGACCGTGTTGCTTCACGATAAACATGGCTGATGTGGTAGTTTTTAAATTTCCTTAAGTCCAATTTCAGATCCTCAATAATGCTTTCGATGGTCCAGGAGGGTTTTGTGACTCCAAAAATGCAATTTATTATATTTAAGGAGTCACCTTCAAGCCACAACTACTCAATCCCTAAGGTCAGGGCCAACTTAACAGTGAACCTAGCAGCACTGGCTTCAGCTAGATGATTGGTTTGGTGGCCAATAGGGGAAGAGATAGCAACAATGCCACCTCTCGAACTATTTCTTATGATACCTCCACATCCAGCTGGACCTGGATTCCCCTTGGCCACCCCATCAAAATTGGCTTTATGCTAGTTCTCAGGGGGAAAAGACCAAATAGCCTTCTGTCTTCTTTCCTAGCTTTACTGTTCCCTCCAACCTTTATGTCTCCTTCTCTGGTTAAAAAAAGTAACTTGCTAATTAAAAAAATTTAAAGTTTGTATGAATGAATGATTGAATGGATTTATCACACTTAGTGAAAATTTTACAATGAACATCTTGACCTTGAATAATTGATTCACCTCCCCCCCTCCCCCTCCTAGTTATTCTAAAGCAATTCCAACAAGAGAACAAGAACATTGAGAAGTGTAACCAAATTATCAAAAATGTAGTTTCTTCTATTAGAGGTGTTGGTGGAACCCTTGTAGAAAATATACTTAGAATCATATTGTCTCTACATGTTATCAAAGTCTCATCTATCCAAAAGGTTGGATCTTTAGGCACTAGTGTAGTGTCTTTGGATTCAATAATAGGAAAGTTGACAACTTTAGTTTCATTTAAGGTATCTATGACTCTTTCTCTTGCAAGAAGATGAAGGGGTGGTTCATCTATTTACAATTCTAATGGTTAGCCCTAAAGAGTATGGGATTTCAATTGAAATTCAATTGATCTTATTCATTGGCCATGTCACTTGGAGAGTTTTAAGACAAAGTTTTGCATACTTTGATAACTTTCTAATCTATTTTTTTGGGAATAAACAAGTTTTTCCACGATTTCCATTCTCATCCATATGAGAGAATGCTTGGTTCTACATGGTGCACTCTCACGAAAACACATTATGAAACTCCCTACATGTCATAATTTAGTATCTAGGGTTTGGTAGATTGAGTAATAGCAAATGGCTATACTATTTTTTTCTATTATGGTTATTTTTGTGCATTTTGTATGGTGATTTTATTATTGCTCTTGTTGGTGCCTTCTTGTCTTAATTGTTTCCATTCAAGGATGCAACCCCGTTCTTTTATATTGACTATTATTTCTTAAGCCTTTCCTTCTTATTATTTCTCTATGATATTTTGATGGATTGGTATTGGTAACTTTAATTTACATGTGAAGTATGATTCATGTATGGAATATGGTATTATGTTCAGTGTTTACTCTTTGTTGGCTTTTTTGTAAACCTTCTCCTCGTGTTCCTTCTTGCATGTTTTCTTTGTCCATGTGACTATCTCTAGGAGAATGATGGATTGACCTTATGATTCCACATGGTTAAGTGGTGTTGTAAACCATTCTTGTTTCAATATTGATCTTAGTGAGCTTCTCCATATTCTTTTTCTATTTTTCTCTATTATTTTGGCATTCTTACAAGTTTTAAATCAAATGTATTATTAGACAATGAATTTAAACATGCATGGTATTTATATTGAACACTCTTTAAAAGAATAATGTAAATTTAATATCGCATATTTGTAGATTATAGTTTTAAATGACCCAATATTGGGATTAGGCATGCTTTATGCATTCTTAAGTTCCTTGTTTTATTAATTTATCATGGTCTTATAATAGGAGCACTTCCATTAGCCATTTAAAAAAATCTAGACGTGTTTGATATTATGATGGAGGTTGACTTTGATTTCCTTGTTTGGTCATGCATTCCTACCTAGTTTAGTAAGATTTTGAGATGACTAGATTCAATTCAAGGTTGTTTAGGACAACATGAGTTGCATCCCATAAGGTAAAATTATTTTACTTTTTTGGATCAAATTCCTTTTGTGTGCGTAATGATTTATTTATAGATTTTTTTGGTGGACTAGATATGTTTAGGATCCATTAAATCTTTCCCTTACTTGCAAGAGTCACTTGGTGACTTCATGGAAACTTTGAATACTGTCTCTACATATTTTTGTCATTTTTTTCTAATTTAATTTTCAAATTCTTCTCTACCAAAGGGTTTAGTGTGTCTAAGAGAACTTATAGTGAAGTCAAAAATATCATTTTTTAAGACAATGTGCAACTTAGGGATGACAACACAAGTTTTTCAAACCAAAGCATACCATGGTGTAAATAGGATACTTGCATAATGCATAATGCATAGTCACTTTCCCATAATTTTTAGTTGTGTAGTACACTTTTGTCCATCTTTGGCATCATAGTTCTCTATGTGCACCTTAGTCTTGTAGGTTTATCTAGTGGGGTCCGTAGGAGCTTGAAGCATTTGAATAACTCAATTTTAGTTTCATTTTACAACTAATATAAACCATTGGAAGAGGTTTACAATTAATTAGAATGGATTTTGTGACATCAAAGTGCAATTGAATCATTGATAAAGCTCATTTGTGATGAACACAAGGACTAAGAAAAGGTCCAATATTCTTATTAAGCTCAATATCTTTAGGAAGCATCTTTGGTTAGTCTAAGTACTATGAGTAACTTGTCTAGGGTATTAGAGGATCTTTACATTTTTTGTTTGATTCTTGTGGTCCTTCAACTCTTGCTAGTGTATAGTCGTATTGAAAATGTTTGACCTAGTCTTGTGGTTTGATCTAGATATATTTGTGTGTTAGTCATGTTTAGAGCTAATGTTACAAAAAAATATTTTTTGTAATCTTATGTATGTTTTTACATGATTTACATTCTCATCCATATGAGATAATGCTTGGATCCACATGGTGTACTCTCATGAACACACATGATGAAACTCCCTACATGTAGCAATTTAGTATCTAGGGTTTGGTAGATTGAATAACACCCTTGATGTCTATATTATTATTTGTCATTTTAGTTTTTTTTTTTTGCATATTTTTTATTCTAATTTGTTTATTTCTCTTGTTGGTTCCTTTTCTTGTCTTAATTATTTCTATTCAATGATGCAACCTCATTCTTTTATGTTGACTATTATTTCTTGTTTCTTTGCTTCTTATTATTTCTCTATGATATGGTAATGTATTAGTGTTCGTAACTTTATTTGACATGGGCATTATGATTCATTGATTGAATATGGTGTTTATGTTGAGTGTTAATCTATGTTTTCTTTTGTATAAACCTTATCCTCATGTTCTTTCTTGCATGATTTATTGGTCCATGTGACTGTTTCCATGAGAATGCTGGAGTAGACCTTAAAGTTTTGTATACCAAAAGTAGGGTACACTTCTCTAAGGAATTCTATCAAAGGGATCCAATATATTGTGAGTCTTGAATAGAAACTTAGAGTTCCCAATCTATGATATGCAAGAGCAATGAGAGTGGATCTCAAATGACCCTACTATGCAACCATTGCAAGGTGCACCATAGAATGGGAGATTCCAAGACAAGAGCAAGTATGCTAGTATCCAAGAATTAAAAATGAGATGAAATGAAAATGAAAGATAAATGAGAGATGAAAGAGTAGATTTAATAGATTCAAATGCAAGAAAAAACTAACAACAATGGAAGTACTAAAAAGATCCTCCTAGTTAAGCCATGTGTTCTAAGCTAGAGCATAAAGGAAACTAAGCTAAGAATTCCATGAAGCTACAATGAAAGTAAACCAAGTGAATGCAAAGTGGGTGCAAAGTGAATGTAAGATGAGTTCTCCATATGCTCCAAAATCACCAATAAAACTAGGAGCATAAAAATATCATAAGTGAACAAGAGATGAGAGAGTGAGGAGACAACCCCCTTTTAAAGGAAAATGGATGATGGAGATTAAGAGGCATAATCAAGGGTGGAGAATAAGCCTTGAGTGATCCATGTGCACAAGAATATTATCTAATAAAGATCAACGGTTGAATTTAAGAGGAAAAATATGTGTGGAGGGGAATTAAATCTATTTTAAAAATAAAGATTCCTCTTGCATAGAAAAGTGTTCAACTCATGTGAAAAAAAAATCTTGTTCTTTTATTTTTAAAATAGGAAAATGTCTTTTCATGTGAACACTTAGGATAATTGAGACTTTGGGGACTTTATTTAATTAAAAGGAAGAAAGTTTTTTCAATTAAATAAAATACTTAGGATAAGGTGGTCAAATTATATGATATAATTGATTAAATAGCAAAGCAATAATTTGATCAAGACTAAGCAATGGATAAATTAAGAAAAAATGCTAGAAAGGGGGCTCATATTCTAGATGACCATTTTTAGGTGATTAAATTTGTCCCTCTTTCACTAATGTGTGATGCAAAGAACAAAGCACAGAGAGATAGGTGATTATGAATGCACAATCAATAAGTAGCAGGGCTAGACATTAGGAGAGAGATAGATCCATAACAAATTGAAAGGTCAAGCATAAGCTCCTAAAAATTAGATATCCATATGTTGTAAATATGGCTAGGTAGATATATGGGTGTTGTCATTTATGGAAACATATGCATTTTGTTGTTTCATGATGTAATCAGAACTAGAAAATTTTCTAAGTTTTAGATAGTTTGTGGTAGTACAGAGACATATATGGTATGTACATATGAAAGACTTTGAGTTAGCTCATGCAAAATCGAGGAGTGATAGATGACAGTGTCATGATGATGTATGTCGATGCGTAGATCTATATAGACAATACAATGCAAATTACAAAAGGATTACTAGCACAGGTAATTAACAAATAAGAATAGAGCACACCAGTAAATTGAAATGAATGGCTTAAGGAATTATTTTTGAAACAAAATAATTACTTAATCATGTTCAACCAACATCTTTGATGTTTATTCAAAGTTATTTTATATTTGGTCAAGTGTGTGAAAGCATCAAGGCTGACTAAACATAGTTTTGTTAATTTGCAAGCTATAAGTAAAGATCATAACTTGCACAAATAGTGTGAAATGAATGTGATGCGAACCATAGTGAAGAAAACTTAAGTAAGATGTGAGCCGTGTGTGATGTAAAATCTGATGTATGATTAGAGAAAGTGTGAGATACAGTAGTAAGATAGTATTATATGTATATCTACTCTTGTGAATAAACTTAATTGTATATTGCATGTTAGAGCAGTTGGCTCTTCTTGCATTCATTATAATTGCACTACCAACTCCTAATAGGGTTGAGACTTCTAATAGGGCCTAGTCCTCTAAGAAGAACTAGAGACACTATATGTATTTCATAGACTCCTAACAGGGTCAATATCCTTAACATGATTCTTTTGTTTAGTGGATCATCTTGTGGGTATCATCCCCACCAAGGTTTTCCCTTGGCTAGGGTTTCCCTAGTTAACAAATAATGGTGTTATGAGTTCTCTCTTTGTATGGTTACATTTACTATTCAGTATTGTTGGTTTACTTTATAAAGTAATTAACAATATCTAGTTGTGAGCAAAAGTTTGCATAATACTGATTCACCCCCCACCCCCCTCTCAGTATTATCTATTTCTAACAATTGGTATAAGAGAACATTTACTCAAAAGAAGCTTAACAAATTGAGTAAGATCCCTAAAAATATGGAATAGTTGAAGAGAGAACTTGAAGAGGCTCTTGAAAAAAATGATCTTCTTACTAAATAAAGAGATAACCTAAAAGATATGTATGAGGATGCAAAAGTTTACATTGAAAAACTGAAAGACAAGATTGATGATCTGAAATTAAGAAAGGAATTAAATGAGTAGATTAGTGACAATGATGAAGTAGGAATTCTCAAGAAAGAAAATGAGATCTTGAAGCATGAGTTGAAAATGTTTGAACTTAAGTCTTAAGAAAGATGATAGAAAAATTGAACTTGATCTAAAAGCTAAGAATGTAGACCTTAGATCCTAGTTAAGTCAAGTAACATTTGAATTGGACTCTATTAAGATAAAACATATTGAATTAGAAAAGTACAACATTATTGTGAAAGGATAATTAACACAAACTAAACAATAGTTAGAGAAGCTTTATACCAGTAGTGAGAAAATTGATGAGCAAATATTTTACTAGAGACCCTCTTATGATAAGACATGTCTTGGATATTTTATTGGAGAGAAATAAACCAAGAAAGTTGAAATTACAAAAGAGCCAAATCTAATTTTTGAGTCCCCTAAAGAACTTGATCTGAGTAAGATTGAATCAAGCATAACTACAAAAGTATCTAAATAAATTGAACTAGTTGATTTTTCTATGAAACATGATGAACCAAAGAAAATAGAGCAAGTTGATAAACCTAAGAAAGCTAAATCATCTAAGGAAGTTAGACATGAATTCAGAGGTAGATGTTTCATATGCAATGAAGTTGTTTATATGAAAAGAGATTGCACAAGTAAGTCTTTTAGACCTATTACTAATTTCTATTGTTATAATTATCATGGTTATGGACATAAAGCAATAAATTATAAGAAACCTAAGTTTGATAGTAATAATGGGAATAGTAGAATGCTTAGGAATACTAACCCTATAGGTGATGAGAGAGGAAGATCACAAAGTAGATCTAATTATGGAGAGAAATCTAATGGTGAAAGGAAATAGTTTGTATGTTACAAGTGTAATAATGTTGGATATTTTGCAAGGAATTGTAGAGCACCTAAAAGTCAAAATAGAATCAATTAGAGAAGGAATTCACTTGTATGTAAGTTATGCAATAACTTTGGACACACAACAAAATTTTGCAAATTGGACAAAACGAACTTCAACAGGAATCCTAATTACACAAGGAACAATCACAAATATAATAGAAGAAATGATAATGGTAGAAACAATAGTTAGAAGGAAGCAATTAGAGAAAATGTTAATGAATTCAAGGAAGGATTTATGAAATCTATTAATCCAAAAATTTCCAATGCAACTTTGGAAGAGAATTATTTCGATGCACTTGATGGAAGATTGAAATCAGTAGTTGTTTGTGACTCATCCTATTTAAACTAAGCATTTCCAATTGATGCAGAGTGTTAGTTAATACAAACTAATGATAGAATGTGAATTATAAGTTGTAAAATTAGTAGAAGGTTGAAAACATAGAAAGGATGCTATGGTCGAGTGCGCAAGACTTTTGATGATCGCAGTAAGTTGTACAAAAGAAAATGAGTCTAGTGGTAATCAGTGACAACTTTTAAAGATGAAGTAGATGCACATTAAATGCAAAGTTAAATTTGAAATGATTGAAGGATTGTGAGTAAGATATTTAGTAATATTTTATCATGCAAAGAGTTTGGGGAAAATTTGTGAGTGATTTGACAACAAATTCAAGTACAAAGTGAAGCATTCGAGTGCAAAGTTGTAGAAGCACTAATATGCGATATTAAAGGTATTTTAAAAAGATTTAAGTTGGAATTTTAGTATCAATTATTAGTAGTGTCTAAAGCCAGTTTGTCTATGATATAAGTGAGAGACCTAGGTACAAATTTGAGAAGCACCCATTTATTTCTCTTATTGATGATGTATTAGGAGCATTTTCTCAAATCCTGCCAAATGTAGTTCACATAGAAGATATTAGAAGCTACATCCATTATAAATTTTAGAGTGTTGGAGAGAAAGATGTTCACAAAGATTTAGGAGTTATCTGTAATGGAGACCTAACCCTAAAATCTGAGTATGCATACCTAAATGAATTGAACCTGATTAAATATATGTTTTATACAAAATTCAACAATCATGACTGGAGTAGAATTATTCTAAGCATAGTTCATGAAGAAATTTTTTGGATAGGTGATGCACCTATTGTAGTTTAAAATGACCTAATTCATCAGGTCATAGGTTTAAGCAATGAAGGTTGTAATCTAGTAAATGAGAGGAATGTAAGGAAGACTGTCGAGACAAACCCGATGACTAAGTTTGATGAAAGCAACATGAGAGTTTACCTGATCCAGGACAAAGGAGTCAGAGTGTTGAGAAAATTTGTAGGGTATAAATTGAATCATAGTTCTAGAGTGAACTCAGTGCCAACATGATATTTACATGTGGCTTGTGCCATGGCAGATGAGAAGTGTTGGTGTAAATAAGTATTCACTATTTACACTCTACTTAAGTTTACTTAGGTCAATGCATTATGTTATTATTTATTAGTTTGACACCTAGCAATTTGTGAACTCTTATGAGTTGTCATATTGACAAAATAGAAGTAAGCAAATCTAATTTAGCACATGGTGTCTACAACACTGGAGTTTGCATAATTAACTGAGTTGTCATGTAGACAACATAGTAGTTTGCACTCTTAATTAAACACATGGTGTCTACAACATAATTTTATGTGACACACCTTTGTAGGCTTATCCTCTCATCATCACACTAACTCCTATGCTTAATGGAGGATAATCCACACTTGGTGGACATGTGCTTAGTTGTGAGGCTTATCATATTGATAACTCCTAGACATTCTAGAAGCATTCTAGAGGCCTTTATATTCAAGCACTCCTAGTGTGTATGTACATGCAATTACATCATTTGAATATCATATTGTTATTATGATCATACTTTGGTCTATTATGTGCTTGTGTTTGAGTTCCTTGATCTTGGATGATTTTTTCTTAAGGCAAATTCTTACATGGTATCAGAGCTAAAGGAATTTCTATTCACATAGCCATTGGAGACCATTTTCTTGCTTCACCTCTTGGAGGACCTTGACTCAGATCTAGAGTATCACAGTCATTAGGAGTGTCTAGAGCCAAAGCGGACCTCACCATTGTGTCTAAAACATCGATTTGATGAAATTTGACTATAAATTTGCCTACCCTAGGCCATAGTCAAATTTGAGGCAAAAAATTTTACACGCTAGCACTCGAAGGCTCAATTTGAAAATTCGGTATGATCATTTATTAGATCTACACATTTATTTTTTAGATTAGTATTTTATTTTCTCTTTAATTTTTTTCCATTTTCAGAGCAATTTTTCAAAAAAAATTTAGGCCTATTGGGCCTACAAAGAAAATTATTTTTGTAGGAACTAGGCTGTGAAAGCTTGGCCCTTGTAAAGGAATATTCTTTTTTGATCTAATAGAATATTCCATTCATATCAAAAAACTGTACAATAATCGACCAATCACCTTCCCACAACTAGTGGTCAAATTACATTTCCAACCAAGCAAGGCGAGCATAATACACTACTCAATGGCTTGCATTGGGTTCAATCCTACTGACCCTTCTTTTTAAACATTGCCAAGGGTCTTTATCCACTACATGTGGGATTAAAAACAACTTCCCCACCTACCACTTTTTCTCACCTAGCCATCTGATCACCGACCCTACCATAGTGACTTTGGCAGTAGCACCAATTTTTAAATTACTGACAACAGACTAAAACCCTTGACAGGAGCACCTCCTTTTGCAACATCTGATGTGTAACGCCTATCACACGCCACATCATTGTTTCCACCACCACATCATTTGCACTACATCCAAGTCAGTAGCACCCAATGATACTACCACATCCTCCCTACCCATGCATCTACCTATGCCAATCTGCACATTAGTGTTGACATTAGCTCTACCATGGTGACTTAGCACATCCATAGATTGCCAACTGTTAATGCCACATGGACCCCTACTAGACACCTTAGCCATGTCACATCTAATGCAAGGGCCACACTAGACATCATAACTACCACCAGAACAACTCACTTGACATGTTAGCATTTTTTGTACAGGCTGTACAATTGCTGATGTCATTGTTGAAATCACCTGCTACGTCACCAGGGGACTTATTTTTTGCTGACACAAGTATTTTACTATGCTAAAATTGATGATCATTTGAATGTCATTTACAAGCTAATTTGCATTGCTATGATGGTCATTTTATCATCAAATTTAAGCTCACAATTTGCCACCTAGACCTCCCTCTAGATTCAGTTTTGATTTGACAGTCCAACTTTGGGAGACCATATTTCAATCATTTAGACTCCAAATCAAGTGCAATTTTTTTTTTGATTTTGGGTAGATTTTTTTGAACTTTTTAGTGGTGCTATTATTTTCTAGTTTTGATGCACTAATTTGTCAAAAAATGTATTTTTTGGTGACTGTAGCTGCCCAATCCTGCATTTTACAACTTCAAACGCTTCGTACGAGCTCATCTGGACACATTTTTGGGTTCTATTTTTTTTAAAGTGCTTAATTTTTTGTCTACTTTCTAGATCTATAATCAAATTATAGGCTTGTATAGAAAAAAATATCACTTTTAGAATTAGGTCCTTTTCTACATTGTATTACTTTGATTACTCTTCAAAATTGTTGTACATCTAAGCTATAGTTATTAGTACTAGATTTGAACCTCAAAAGGTAGTTGTAAACAACAAAATTAGAAGCCCACTTTTTTCCATTTTGACAAGTGGCCCATTGTAAATGCACTACATATAAAGTGCCAAAAGCATCTTTTTTTTGGGGGCGAGGTAGGGGGGTGTTCTTTGATTGAGTGAATGGGGGGGTGTGTCTTGTGTTCTTATGTCTCTCTTTCTTTTTTGTGCTCTTTTAATTTTTTGCATCATGGGTTCACCTAAAACTCAACTTCTAACTTCACAAAATTATACTACATGGAAAGATGTTGTATGGAGTAGATTAATGGAAAAAGTTTTAAATCTATATGTCGATGGTACAATTACCAAACCCACTAATGCTACAACACTAGTTGATTGCCAAATTAAAGACAATTAGGCTTTAGGGATTATTCAAAGTTGTGTTCAAAGAGATAACTTCTTCCACATTTCCAGCTTTAAGGAAGCCAAGGCTGCTTGGGACAAACTTGCAGGGTTGTATGGTAAGGTGGATGAGGAAATGAGATTTCAAATTAAGGATGACCTACTTCTCTTGGATCCTAAGAATTTTGACACAATTCAAGATTATATCAACAAAGCCAATGAGCTGAGAGAACTACTTAAAGATTGTGGTAATCCCATGAAGGATGATCGATTGATTCATCACATCTTTAGGAGGCTACCATCAAAGTATGCGTCTTTTGTTTCTAGTTACCACACTCATAGGTTTACCATGGGAAGTGCCTTCACTAAGCCTACATTTAATGCATTTGTAGAAATGATGATGTTGGAACAATCCAAGCTGATAGATATGGGAATTCTCAAGTCATCAGAGACCAAAGCATTAGTGGCTACTAATGATAATCAATCAAATCAAAAAGGAAAAATTTCTACCAACAACAAGAAAAAGTAGTGGAAGCAAAAATCACAATCAAAGACACCACAATCTTCCTCCTCACAGTAAGGCAATGCTTCTTCCAACAAGAAGGGAATAAACTATTTTTTGCATATTGCAAGAAACTGAATCATGATGAGCATCATTGCAAGACTAAGAGAATCAATGAGTTGGAAAATCTAATTAGGAAGAACAAAATAAATGTTCCAAATGCTTCCAAGGATTCAACTCCACCCACTTCAAAGGGAAAAGGGCAAGCACTTATGGCCAATTCAAGTTCTTCAGGGGAATGGATTCTTGACTCAGGTGCCTAATATCACATGGGTTCTTCAAAAGGAGATTTTTCTTCATTGAAGTAGTCTAAGGTACTGCACATCTTTGTAGGAGATGTACAAAAATGGAATTTGAAGGGAAAGGTCAAGTGGAGATGGAAAATGGGGAGTTCAAAGAAGTTCTCTATGTTCCCAACCTTAGCTCTAATCTCCTTTCAATCTACCAAATCACTCACTATGGAGATGGCAATAAAGTTGAGTTCCTTCCTAATTCAGTAATGGTGCATAATCTTAAAGATGATTCATTGGTTGTAGTGGGTAAAGTCAGTCATCACAAAAGGCTTTATTCTTTTTCCCACTTTTTGAGTCTCCTTCACATGCCTTGTTGACTCAATCTTATTCAAAAAGAAAATTATGGCATGAGTGATATGGACATCTTTCCTTCCACTATCTTCATCAACTTTGCTCAAAAAATATGGTCAAAGGTTTATGTACAATCAACTTTTCTAACGGTGGATATGCATCTAGAAGAGAAGATTGATAAAAGGAAGTCTTGGAGAGCATCGGTAGCTCTTGAGTTGGTTCACAGAGTTCTCGCAGGTCCTTTTGCAGTAACATTAGTTAGCATGGGTTGCTATATTCTCACTTTCATTGATGACTTTTCACACTAGACATGGGTCTACTTTCTTCATCACAAAAATAAAGTGTTTGATAAGTTTCTAGCCTTCGAGAGTCATGTTGAGAAGAAATTATGGAAAGCCATCAAGGTTCTTTGTATGGACAATGAAATTACATATGTGAACTTAAGACTTGGAGACTTTTGTGAACTTGAGGATATTCATCTTTAGAATCTAGTAGCATTTAGTCCACAAAAGAAAAGTGTTGCAACAATGAGGATTAGAACTCTTAAGTCTATGGAAAGTTCCATGATTCAATCCAAGTCTCTTGATCCATCACTTGAAGTCGAAGCTATAAGCAGTGCCAATCACATACTTAATAGGTCTCCTCATAATGTCTTAGATGGAAAGACTCCTTTTGAGGCATGGTGCAACAAAAAACCAGTTATGAAACACTTCAGAGTCTTTGGTTGTCCAACATGGGCACACATCTCTTCAAGGGAATGCAAGGCACCACCACCAGGGCCTTGTATTTTCATTGGATATGATGACAATGTTAAGGCATATAGACTTATGGATCTTGAGACTCATGAGATTTTAATAGAGAGGAATGTTCACTTTGAGGAAATTTCACCTAGCTTAGCCTCTAATCCTATTCATACTTCATACATTGTAAAAACTGATAGTGACAACAATGATAGTGATTCAATAGATTCAGATATTTGGGATCCTATTGAGAGCTATAGGCAAATGCCACATCATTGGCAAATTTCACATGCATACATTGCTACAATGATAGGTCCATGCAATCCAACATAGTCGGGTACACCTTGTCTTCCAGTCATAGCATCAAGAGATGACTACATAACAAATGTTTTAGGTTTATTTGTGGAGTCATACATAGCAGATTTGGGAGACATCATTGATGATATACATCTTCTCTTTGATGAAAAAGATCCTTCTTCAGTTGTTGTGAGGGCTCACTCTGACCCTCCTATCCATTCTCTACATGATTAGTCTTCACAGGTTGATATGATTATGGATACTTATGTACAATAGTTCCAAGATGTCTCTTTATCATTTAAGGAGACACATGGTTCTTTGGAATATGTTCTACCTCTATCCTTGCTAGATCTAACATTGTTCTTTTTAGTAGTATTGGAAGGGGTGATAGTTAGTATTGACACAAGGATAGTTGAGTAGGTTACAGAGACATCATTTATCTTCAAGATTCTTTCTATACATTGGGGAAGCATCTCATATGTACCTATGACATTGTTTCTTCCAAAGGGGAGGAACACTATTTAGCAGTCATGGATCAACTTCTACATTGGAGCAGCTATCATTGATCAACATTCTACATTTGGGGGGGGGGGACTACCTTGTCTCCTTTCTTCTTCTTCTCTCTTATGAGGGGACCTTTTACTCTTTTGGGATAGTGTTCTTCTCATACTTCTCTATTGTATATACTTTATGTATGTCATAATGGGGGGGTCTTGATTACTACATCCATCCATGCATCTTGTTCTTTCATCTCTCTTTTTGGGGGAGGTTTTTTCCCATGAGGTTTTCCCTCTTTCTCTGCTTTATGAGAGATTGCATTACATTTTGTACATGGAAACCTAACATGGTCTAGTAGCCAGGACTTGTGTGCATAAAAGTATCACAATTCTATAAACCATTATTCTTGAGAAAACCCATGGAAGAGGGAATCTCAAGAGTCAGCTTATAGCTCTCTATCTATGAGGTGCAAAGGCTATGAGATGGTGGCTCTCAAATGAACCAAACTATGAAACCTTTGCAAGGTGCATCATAGAATGAGAGATTAAAAGAGTAGAGGCAAGAGTGCCAATATCTAAGAATCTAGAATAAAATGCAATGCAAATGCAAGCTATTCTAAATGAAATGCAAGATAACAAAGAGAACTAAGCTAAAGCATAAATGAAACTAAGATAAAAAGTATGCCATAATGTAAGTAGAATGAGAGCTAAGCTAAAATGAAAGAATTCAAGAATGCTCCAAGTCTCCAAAATCACCAAGAAAATCTGTAGCATAGGAATAGCATGAGAGACTAAGATTTTTTGAATGAGGAGAGAGCCCTCCCTTTTAAAGAAAAATGGATGGTATAGATTAAGAGGCAAAAGAGGAATAATCAAGGGAGGAGAATACATCTTGAGTGATCCATGTGCACAAGCATCTAAACCAATCACAAGTAATGATTGACTTTTGATAGGGTTTGAAATGTGTGGGGGAGAATTAAAGTTATTTTAAAAATAGAAGATTCCTCTCACATAGGAAATTGTGCATTCATGTGTAGACAAAAATGCCTTTTCTTTTATTTCTAAAATAGGAATAATGCTTTATGAGTGCACACTTAGGATAAGATATGAGTGCGGAATTTCATTTAATTAAAAGGGGCACATGTTATTTTAATTAAATATAAACCTAGGATAAAGTGGTCATACCATAGGTTATAATTGAATAAATATATTTTTGACGATTTGATAAAAAATAACCATTAAATAAATTAAGGAAAAATGCTAGAAAGGGGGTTCATAGTCTAGATGACCATTTTTAGTTGATTATATTTTCCCCTCTTTGACTAATGTGTTATTGGTCTAGGAACACATTATGTCAAAGAATGAAGAAGCTAAGATGACAGAGAGATCTGATTATGAAGAATGAAATGTAGAAAGAGATAGCAAGTCCTAAATGTATAGTCTAATTGTGATAGTATTGAACACTAGGATAGAGATGATATAAGAACTCAAGAAGAGTACTAACACCAAGAAAATTAGATAGATCAAGTAGTTGTAGAAGAAAGAAATTTGCAACAATGATAGAATATTCATGCCCCCTTAGGATTGAAATCAAAATGAGATAGAGGAGATGCATAAATAAGTTAGATTTGATCAATTTAGAACAAAAAAGTTCATGATGATAGATAATAGACTAAGACCAAAGAGTGACCATCAAACAATAAAGATATGCCCCTATTTGACTAACTTTGACCAAAAAAGATAAAGCATAAGAATTAGGTCAAAAAAAGAAGAAAGATGAAATAAGATGAAATAGAAATGAAAGCAAAGAGTGGAATAGAGTAGAAATTATGAAGAACTGATGATTTCCCCAACAAGATTCAAAGATTAAGCCTCAATAGGTTAGCCAAATACATAGAAGAAGGAAGAAAATTTGACTAGCAAGATGAATCAAATTTGGATTTCAATCCTGAAAATGGATCTAGGATGTTGAGATTAGAAAAGATAGGTTAAAAGCATAGATGAGATGGTAAGATAGAAAAGAAGCGAGAAATAGGAAAGAAGAGATAAGATA
This sequence comes from Cupressus sempervirens, assembly GCA_028749045.1. Lineage (NCBI taxonomy): Eukaryota > Viridiplantae > Streptophyta > Pinopsida > Cupressales > Cupressaceae > Cupressus > Cupressus sempervirens. The sequence goes on from CM053788.1 coordinate 310,378,165, forward strand.
GGATCGAGAAGACATAAGAAAGGATGAACGAAATTAGCTAACAAGTCCATGAAAGATAAAGAAGAGAGCTCTATCAACATGTAAAATGCAAAGCTAAGCTAGAATGAACCCTAGAATGCAAGCTAGTATGAAAAGGTGCAATTGCAAGGGTTACATAAGTAGGTCCTAGTTTTTATCATTGATCCTTATTAGGGACATCATAAGATCATAAAACCATCACTAGTCTAACTATGAGGATATGAATATGATCGATATCAGATAGGAATGTGGAAATCCAATCTAAGCTTCAAAGACATGTAAGTCAAGATGACTATGTGATTAGATTCCCTAGGTTTGATATAGCAAGATTACACTTGCATCAATGCATAAGTGCTAGGATAACCCCCAATTGCAGGCTTGCAAAAATAGACAAGGATGATACTTTGTAGGTCCAAAGTGTCAAGTAGGACAAGCATGAATGCTCTAAACACCTTAGAAAAACAAAGTATACCCATAAGAAGAAAGAAAGTAAAACATGCCCCATGCCCCCAGTCTTCTAGTCCATGATATCCTCGAAATAATTATTAGGGAGGGAACACATAGCAAAGAAATCATCATAGACAACACACAAAGAAGATAGAGTTCATCATAGCTCAGTCGTTTAAATGTTTAAGTGTGTGTGTGTAAGTCACTTGGTCATTTCTTCAAGACTTGAATCTGATAATGAGAAATATCATGACATCTGAGACTATAGATAAACTATCTAAAAAGTGTTGAGAAACACTTGATGTCAAGTTGGGGGTAGTGTTGAGAAACCCTAATGTGTGAGTTGCTAAGGAAACCTAAATAGGCTAATTAGTTGTGCCCCTGAGATGAGGACAAGAGATAATTCCAAGCTAGAAAATGTGTTGCAAAGTGTGTAATTGAGACTAATAGACATAGGTGCAAGGGTCTCAAGTAGTGCCTATTTCTAGGTTTTCACCACTTGGTATATTTTTTAGGACTTAAAAAAAAAAATTGAATTTTTTGAATTTTTTGGTGATACATCAAAGCGCCTATTGCTAGGTCTTCACTAAGATGATCATTTTTTAGGGAATTTTTTGTTTTTTAAAGATTTTTTTAGAATTATATATGATTTTATAGGATTTTTTTAGGACTTTTAGAAATCACTAATTCTTAAGCAAGGTCACATTATTTGTCCCAATGTCTAGCAAGGTGTAGAATATAGAGCAGTGAGTTAGTGGATAAGTAGAGATGGATAAGAAAGGAGTATGAAGCAAGTGAAAGTGATCCTCAAGGACTAGTTCCTATAGAGTACCCAAGCTAGGGAAAGATAGCCATATAAAGTAGGTTTTGGATAAGTGATATAAGTAATGACCAAGATAGCATGTAGGATAAGTAGTGAAGACAATAAGCATGATAGCATATAGGATGAGTGATGGAAGCCAATAACATGAAAGTGTGTAGTAAAAAAGAGTAGGCATGCCAAGAGACCTATGAGAACCATGTTTTTCTTTGTCGTGATCAAGACTAAGGGGGGTCAAGTGGATGGGATAGTGATAAGATAACAATAGGGATAAAGTTAGCTATGAATGATATGAGTGAATGAGAAGGATGGGGTGATTGATAGATAAGATAGGAAATGCATTTGGATAGCTCAACAATGTCTAGATCAAAGAGGAATAGGGAATGGATGGATTATCAAAGAATTACACATGATGCTTGTTTGCCAAGTTTTCATCGTGGTACTTATCCAAGGTGCCACAAGAAGTAGTTTTCACCATAAGATGAATTTATTTCTCTAATTTTGCTACCAGGGTGCCACAAGTAGTGGTTTTCACCAAGGTACATTTTTTTTTTTCATTTTTCATTCTCTTTTTTAAATTTTTAGAAATAGGTCAAGCTTTTTTTCAATTTAGATAATGTTATTATAGGAAGGATAAGTCATGATAAGCTAAGGCCATAGATAAGTATGCTCAAAGATGATGATAGAGTGATAGAAGGGAGATGATAGTAAGAGTATATGAAGGATAAGGGTTCATGTATTGAAAGAAATGAACGAGCATGGATAGCAAGTAAGTGTAAGTTTTAGAGTATTTTATGAGGCTAGTTGAAATATTGGGCAAGATTAACATTGACACACGCCTTGAAGTGTATTGAAATGATGGAGGAATCATGGATGAAATAGCTTTAGGTTTAGATGTATGAGGTGGTAGAAGAGATTTGGAAAAAAGTGGAGTGGAAGGCTTTGGAATATTTTTAGAAATATTTTTGAAAGAAGATGGAATGAAAGCCTTTGGAATCTTTTGAGGTATATGTTTAAAATAAAATGGAGTGGAAGCCTTTAGAAGCTTGAATGTCAATTTTGAAGGATTTTCAATATTCAAGTCTTTCAAAAGAGACTCGGGAATCCATATAGCTTTAGATTTTTCTTGTTCTTTAGATGCTTGAGAGTGCATTTCTTCAATGATGGATTTAGAAACCCATATTTTCTTTGATTTATCTCTTTGGGTAGTAGATCTTTGTAGTCTCTTGAATGTTTTTTCTTTCTTATGTCAATTAGATGGGACATAGTGATCTTCATTTTTCAATGGATTCTTATGTTTAGACTCACTTCCAAAAGACTTAAGATTTCTTGATGAATAAGGCTGATATAACTGGTTTAGATGGATTGATGGGTGGAAATTCATCAAGGATGAGTGTCTTTGTTGATCTTGAGGTATGATGGGAGAGCTAGGAGTAGAAAATGTAGGATATGAAGGAACATAAGGTCCCAATATGGATGGAAGGTTTGAAGGATTTAGCTTTGGTGGATAAGGGCCAAGGATAGATGTAGGAGATGAAAATGGATAGTGGAAAGGGATATCAACATCTTTGGAGTGAGCAACATGGTCAAAGCCATCAATAGACTCAAGAGTAGCTTTGATAGGAGAAAAAAATTGAGTAGGAGCACTTGAAGCTTGAGTACAATTTTGAAGTGGATATGGAGAATTAGAATGTGAGGGGATGCTTTGATCTTGACAAGTAGCTTTGGAAAGCATAGGAAAAGAACCTTTCTCATAATTTTCAATAAGCTCAAGGGAAATGGAAGTGGTATCTTCATCGTACTTGGGGGATGGAAAAGACATAGGATATGGAGGGGTGAAATTTTGAAGGAGATGAAAGGGTGCTTGATCTTGATCTTTCTTGAAATTTATAGCTTTTTCTTTTTGAGAATCCTCTTGACATGGAGCCACTTCTAAGGACAAGGGAGAATGAAGAATGAATGTACTAGTGCTTGGATCTTTAAGCATAGTAGCATGGAAAAGGTTTGTAGCCAAGTGAAGGTTATCTTGAGTTTATTTTAGAGGTAGCCCTTGAGGATATGCATAGTGTATGTGAAAAGAATTAGATCTTTTATTTGATGGAGGAATGTTGGAAATATTTGAAGTGTTGGGAGGTGCATAAGTGTTGGAAGAAGTGAAAGTATCAAGGAAACCATCACTAGACATAGGTTTATTGATATGATCTTTCTCAAGAAAAGTATTCTCATCACATGAGTCATTAGAGATATCAATAATCCCATTAGCAATAAGATCTTGGATTTTATGTTTTATCTCAATGCAATCTAAAGTAGTGTGCTCATTATGTTGATGATAAGCACAATAGATATCCAAGAATGGGTTTCCATATGAGCTAGACTTAGGTAATGTGATGAGCTTGGTGCCAAGAAGTGTTTGCAAGGTGTCATCATAAGAATCTTCCAAGGGAGCAAAAGTTTTATCAAAAGTATATCTAGAGTCCTTTTGTTGTATCTCAAGTGAATGGTATGCATCCATGTCTTCATCATTGTCTTGGTTAAAGATAGATCCATCATGATAGCTTGGAATAGGATCAAAGGATGTATCACTTTCTTTCTCTCTAAGGGGGTCTTTAGATCTAGAAGATACATTTGATGTCTTAGAGTAGAATATGTAGACCTTGAAGAAGATGAACCATGTGTATGTAAAGGTCTTAAGGGAGATTCATTTAATAATAAAATATTCTCCTCTAATCTTTTCTCAAGTTTAGACTTCATTTCTATCATATGCTTAGAGAAATGAAGGTAAGAAAGATCATTTGTCTCTTCTATTTATTTGTATTGAGCATATAGATCTTGAAACTCTTTAGTGGTATGGAGGATATCATGATCATTTAGATTTTGTGGAGGTTTGCTTTCACAAGGTTTGAATGCCATAGTGGTAGATATATAATCAAGCATGAAGGAGACTAGAGGAAGCTAAGAAGTTGACACAAGATAACTTAATGTCCAAACTAGAGAGGTAGAGTGTTCACTTGCCAAAATAGTAAAGATAGAGTAAAGTGAATTGTCAAGAAAGTGTCTAAGAAACCTTACAACACTAGTGACTAAAGTCAAGATCTAGGCAAGAATCCAAATAGCCAAGTAGATAGAGCAAACAGGGTGACAAGTGAATGACTTTTCCAACATAAGAGTGTAGTAAAGAAATCAAGGTAACCTTTTCAGCAATAAGATAACTAGCAAGTGGGCATAGACCATGAAGATAGGAAGACCAAGAGCACTAAGACCAAAGAGTCACTTTAAGAATGTTCAAGCACTAGAGACATAGAAAAGAAAAATCAAATGATGAGACTCCCCTTAGAAAGAAACACAAGAATAATGTTAAGTCTTGATGCTTTGACTTGGTTTACAAAGTTTGACAGTAGTTGATAGCATAGTAAGTTTAATGTTCAAAAGCAATTTCTTTCCAAGAAAGATAGTGACACATGGAGTAGTCTTCAAACAATCAAGCAAGGAACAAAGAAACCTTGCATGATACAAGCATATGTGAAGTCTTAAAAGAAAGTGCTAGAACTATCATCATGTGTATGTTCAAAATATTTCCATAGGTCTAGCACATTCAAGAACACATCAAGCAATATTTACCTAAAATTCACGGTTTATTACTCAACAACTTGGCCCACACTTGATGCTCCTTCACCTCACACTAAGTAGTTTCCCACAAGAGATATTGGCTTTGTCATGGAAGTGCCATAAGCACAACCAAGGGAACACATATGATGAGTATAAATCTTGGGGTGATTGAGGTAGTCCATTAGGATCAATCCTTGCACCAAAAAGTTGAGCCGAAAAATAGGGTAGATACTAAACTAGGGTGTTTAGAAAGGGCTTTTATTCATCATGTTCCTCTTGCACCCAATTAAGGGACACCCCACCTTGCAGTGGGTAATAGATCTCATGGCCAGAAGAGCACCTTAAGCATTTTTGCCTAGTGATCTGCTTATGGTTGAAATACCATAAGTGATTACACTAAGCAAAGACAAACACTACATCTACAAAGGTTTTGTATCCTTGATAGCCTTGAGTTTATAGTGGGTTGGAAAAGCTAGGTAATTTTCTTGTCCTCACTTGGGTCATTCCTCTTAGGTTGTCTGAGAGCAAGTCCTCTAAAGGATCCTAACTACAACAAAATGGATCCACTCTCAAGGGTCAAGATTTATGATTCACCTCAAGAGTGAAGAGAATTCTCTCTTATCTTGATTGCTTCCCCCAAACACACCAAGAATATTTAATTACCCCCTTGCTTTCGAAATACAAAGGTGGGTCAAGATTTTTGATTCACTGCAAGGGTGAAGAGCATACTCTCCTATCACAAAGGAATCTCAATTGCAAGTTTAATGTGCCTACAAAAAAATAAACAACTAGTAAATTTCGCACATGAAATAAAAAAATAAAGAAATTTTGGTTTTTATGCTTTGGGCAGCCCTGCTAACAATCGTTAGTAGCCCTTGCACATTTGAAGCTTTGACATGCATTATTTTTTGCAATGAAAATGAGAAACTCCTTGCAAAGCAACCAAGGTTAGGGCATAACAACCAAGTAAAACTTGAAACATAAAATAGTTAGTTGCCAAAAAAATTCAAGTTATCTTCCAACCAAGTGTATGTAAAGAAAGTGCAAGTTAGTCACAAATGCTCTCATTTTTACTCTTTTTGTTTGACCTAGTCAACAAGATTGGACCTTTTTGCTATGATTTAGTATCCAAAAATATAAATTAAAAGAAGAGAACTCTACTAAAAACTAGAAAGCTTTCTAAAAATGCGAGAAATTCAAAAAAAATCTCTTCATTTGTGCCCTCGGGACCCATTTTTTCAAAACAGACCAAATTTATCAAATCAATTTTTTGATCCTTAATATGACCTAAAAATTCAAAACATAAAGAAAGTACAAATTTTTTTGAAAATATAACTTTTTTCCCAAAATTCATTGATTTGCAACCAGAAATGACTTTTTATGAAAAATAAATAAAAATTCATAACTAACATAAATCAAGTGAAAATGATTTGAAAATTGGATTGAGACATCTTGGACACATATTAAACTTGTAAAAAATAATTAAGACCCAAACTCCTAGTGGTTTAGGAGATATGATCAAATCTTCAAAAACTTAGGGTTTTGGCCTTCAAACCAATCTGCATATGGGTTAGATTTAAAACCAAAATGAGAACTCTACAAAAACACTTGATTAGATCCAACATGATGCTGAAAAAAATAAAAAATGAGAAATGAAAGAAAATTGAACTATAACCTTGATTCAAGACCCATGGTGGGTGCCAAAAATGTGTGCATAAAAGTATCACACTTCCATAAACCATTATTTTTGAGAGAACCCATGGATGAGGGAATCTCAAGAGCTAACTTATAGCTCTCTATCTATGACATGAAAAGTGTATGAGATGGTGGCTCTCAAATGAACCAAACTATGTAACCCTTGCAAGGTGCACCATAGAATGATAAATTCAAAGAGTAGAGGCAAGAGTGCCAACATTCAAGAATCTAGAATAAAATGTAATGTAAAATGCAAGCTAACAAAGAGAACTAAGCTAAAGCATAAATGAAACTAAGCTAAAAACCATGCCATAATGTAAGTAAAATGAGAGCTAAGCTAAAATGAAAAAATGCAAGAATGCTCCAAGTCTCCAAAATCACCAAGAAAGTTTGCAGCATAACAATAACATGAGAGGCTAAGATTTTTTGAATGAGGAGAGAGCCCTCCCTTTTTAAGAAAAATGGATGGTATAGATTAAGAGGCAAAAAAGGAATAGTCAAGGGAGGAGAATACATATTGAGTGATCCATGTGCACAAGCATCTCAACTAATCACAATTAATGATTGACTTTTGAGAGGGTTTGAAATGTGTGGAGGAGAATTAAAGTTATTTTAAAAATAGAAGATTCCTCTCACATAGGAAATTGTGCATTCATGTGTAGACAAAATTGTCTTTTCTTTTATTTCTAAAATAGGAGTAATGTTTTATGAATGCACACTTAGGATAATAGATGAGTGGAGAATTTTATTTAATTAAAAGGGGCACATGTTCTTTTAATTAAATATGAACTTGGGATACAGTGGTCATACCATAGGTTATAATCGAATAAATATATTTTTGAGGATTTGATAAAAAATAACTAGTACATAAATTATGGAAAAAATGCTAGAAAGGGGGCTCATAGTCTAGATAACCATTTTTAGTTGATTATAGGACCTATCTTGCATTTTTATCCTAGCTTTTGTAAGCTTAAGTGCATTCCCCTAAGTTGCACTTAAGGGGGGGTGTTGGTGTAAATAAGTATTCACTATTTACACTTTACTTAAGTTTACTTAGGTCAATGCATTATTTTATTATTTATTAATTTAACACTTAAGAGTTTGCATACTCTTATGAGTTTTCATGTTGACAACACAGAAATAAGAAACTCTAATTTAGCACATGGTGTCTACAACACTAGAGTTTGCATAATTAACTAAGTTTTCATGTAGACAACATAGTAGTTCACACTCTTAATTAAGCACATGGTGTCTACAACATAATTTTACGTGGCACACCTTCGTAGGCTTATCCTCTCATCATCACACTAACTCATGTGCTTAATGAAGGATAATCCACACTTGGTGGACATGTGCTTAGTTGTGAGGCTTATCATATTGATAACTCGTAGACATTCTAGAAGCAAGCCTTTATATTTAGGCACTCCTAGTGTGTATGTGCATGCAATTACATCATTTGAATATTATATTGTTATTCTGATCATACTTTGGTCTATTATGTGCTTGTGCTTGAGTTCCTTGATCTTGGGTAATTTTTCCCTAAGGCAAATTCTTACAAGAAGAAATTAAACATGTGTAAAATTATCAGAGTGCAGTTGTTGGATAACATTGTGAAGCTGAAGAAATCTAAGAATGTAGTTTTTAGATTTGAATCTCTATTGACACATTTGTTTTTCTATGCAACCAAGAAATTTCCTGGTATGAAAAATTGGAACAATAATGAGTGTTCTATTAAGATGGTCACATAGTGCTATAGGGCAAGTCTTGAAGATGTCAAAGATAGAGATAGTGATAGGATGATGAAAAGCTTCCAATTTGAAATGAAGCAAAGATATAGAATCCCTCCCTCTATGGTGGAGAAATATAAAGATGAAATATGTCTAATGGTAGAGCCTAACACTACTTATATGGAGGCAATTGAACCTAGATAAAGTTTATTGAACCCATGGGATGTGAAATGAGTGACGAACTCATTGAAGGTTATTCAAAAATTATATTGTAGTCTGAAAGGGACACTAAATGTCCAAGATGGGGTACTTATGAAGAGAAGATAAGGGAAGTTCATTCTAAACTTCACAATAAAGAGATCAAAAGAATGTGGAAAAGAAGATTGAATCCATTCTTAAGGATTCATCCATGACAAGAGAAGATTTCAATAAAATCAAAGGCATAACGATGGAGATGAAAGCCAATAGGAAATATGAGGTGTTAGCGGCCACACCTATTGTCATTGCAATAGAATCTATGGATGTGACAATAGCTAGGTCTACTTCACAAATACCTACTACACCTTATGCAATAGTTGTGCAAGTACAACTAGTTAGAGTACAATATGGTTAGAAAAAGAGGAAATCTAATGATGTTGTGCTGATAACAACATCTGCGCAGAGGAAATTTGAGAGATTGGTGAAAGTTAAGCAAGAACCAACATCATCTCCTAAGAAAAGGGTTAAGTAGACCACCAGTGGACCCATAAAGAGTAGAAAGACATTGAAAATCAATGATTCTAAGGAATCAAATGAAGAGATTGAAGAAAATCTAGTGGAATGGGTAGTTGGAGAAGGAAGGACACCAACTAGTAAGAAAGCATAGAAACCTAAAGTTAAAATTTTGAATATGTAAATTATAAATAATGATATTTTTTTTATTTGAATAAGTATTATAGTTTGTACAATAACATGGATAGGAGACAATTAGAGAATGCTATTATAAGAAACATGATTTTGAGGAATAAGAGATTTGACGATATTCAACATAAGATACTAGAAGATATGTACAATAGATTATTAAACAAGAAGAAAAGAGTAGCAGAGGAAGACACCAAGCTAAGAGAGAATATCATTCATAAATTGTGTAAAGTTAGCAATAAGCAGGACATACAAAATATTCTAAAAGGAATTGAGCCTTTGTTGAGGAACAAAAGAAGAATTGCTCTTCTTTTGTTGAAAATATGGCTAGGTAGATATATGAGTGTTGTTATTTATGGTAACATATCCATTTTTCTATTTAATGATGTAATTAGAACTAGAAAATTGTCTAAGCCAGTTTGCAATAGTACAATGACATATATGGTATGTACTAAAGACATACTTCAAGTTAGCTCATGAGAAGCTGAGGAGTGATAGATGACAATGTCATTATGATGTATGTCAATGCACAAATTTTTATGGTCAGTATGGTGTAAGTTACAAAAAGATTACCAGCATAGGTAAATAATAGAGAAAAATAGAGCATATCAGTAAATTGAAGTGAATGGCTTAAGGAATTATTTTTGAAACAAAATAATTACTTAATCATGTTGGACCAGCATCCTATATGTCTGCCCAAAGTTATTTTATATTTGGTCAAGCATGTGAAAGCATCAAGGCTGACTAAGAAGAGTTTTGTTAATTTGTGAAATATAAGTAAAGATCATATCTTGCACAAATAGTGTAAAATGAATGTGATGTGAACCACAGTGAAGAAAGCTTAACTAATATACAAGTTGTGTGTGATAAAAATTTGATGTATGATCAGAGCAAGTGCAAGATAGAATAGTAAGATAGTATTGTATGTATATCTACTCTTGTGAAGAAAATTAATTGTATATTGCATGTTAGGGTAGTGGGCTCTTCTTACATTCATTATAATTTCACTATCAACTCCTAACATGGTTGATTATTCTCACGGGGCCTAGTCCTCTAACAAGGACTTGAGACACTATATGTACCTCATAGACTCCTAATAAGGTCAATATCCTTAACGTGATTCTTTTGTTTAGTGGATCATCTTGTGTGTATCAGCCTCACTGTGGTTTTCACTTGGCCAAGGTTTCCCTAGTTAACAAATAATGGTGTTATGAGTTCTCTCTATGTATGGTTATATTTACTATTCAATATTTTTGGTTTACTTTCATATACAAGTTATAAATTAATTAACAATATCTAGTTGTGGGCAAAATTTTGTAAATTACTGATTCACCCCCCACCCCCCTCTCAGTATTATCTATTTCTAACACCATATAAAAATCAAATTTTATTGATGAAAAAACAATGATAGAGTATTCCTTTTGCCCCTCTTTTTCTAATGTGCGATCGATCAGGGAACACATTAAGTCAAAGAATGAAGAAGCCAAGTTGATAGAGAAATATAACTCTAAAAAAAAAGGCAAAGAGATATAGTTGATCCTAAATGCATAGTTGATAAGTAGTGGGACTAAACATTAGGAGAGAGATAGATCTAGAGAAAATAGAAAGGTCAAGCATAAGCTTCTAAGAAATAGATAGCCATAACATAATCAATTTATAGTGATGAAAAATAAATGATAGAGTATTCCTGCCCCCTCAGGATTGAAATAAAAATGAGGTAGAGGAGATAAAAAAATTAATGAGATAGAGATTATTCAATTGAGATAAGGAAAATTCCATGATGATATATTAGAGATTAAGACCAAAGATAGACCACCAAGTGTAGAAGATATGCCCTTGTTTGAATATGTTTGACCAAAAAGATAAAGCATAAGGATTAGGTCAAAATGGGAAGGAAGGTGAAATGAAAGGAAAATAGAATGAATAAGAAGAGATGTGAAGAGAGTAGAAATAATAAAGAAATGAAGAAATGATAGAAATATTTGAAGATTAAGTCTCAAAGGGTCAGCCAACTACATAGAAGAAAGAAGAATTTTAAAATACAATTTTGACTAGCAAGATGAAACCAAATTTCAATTTGGAGACTAAAAATGGATCTAGGACATTGAAATTAGGTAAGGGTGAAATTTTTGTGGAAATATGAGACTTTGAAAAATCAGGCCAAAAACGCTATATAAAGGATCCAAAAGGTTATATAAGGGTCCAAAGGATAGATAGTTGGGATGATAAGATTAACCCCTTGTGATGACAAGAAAAGAAAATATGATGAGATTAAAAGATCAAAAAAGATGAAGCCATGATATAAAATAATCAAGAAGATGAAAGCAATTGACTGACGCATCCATGAAAGATAAAGAATACTCTCTCGACACTCATATGCAAGCTAAGCTAGAATGAACCTTAGAATGAGAGCTAGTATACAAGGTGCAATTGCAAGGGTTATATAAGTAGGTTCTAGCTTTTATCATCGAGCCTTATTAGGGAAATCAAAATATCATACAATAATCACTAGTATAACTGTGAGGATATGAATATGATCTATATCAAATAGGTATGTGAGAACCCAACCTATATATCAAAGGGATACAGGTCAAGATGATGGTGTAGTTAGAATCTCTAAGTTTAATGTAGCAAGATTATGCTCATATTGAGATAAAAAAAATTGAGATGGTCATAAGTATGCACTTGCAAAATACACAAGGATGTAACATTGAATATCTAAAGTATCAAGCGGGTCAAAAAAAGAAGCTCAAGACACCTAAGATCTAACAAAGAACACCTACAAATAGAAAGAAAAAGAAAACATGCCCCATGCCCTTAGTCCTCTAGTCCATGACATCCTTGAGAGACTATTAGGGAGGAAACACTCAATAAATAAATCATCATAGACAACACATAATGTAAAATAAGCCAAGCAAGTCTTAGCCAGTGTTTAGTTTAAGTGTGTGTGTGAAAGTCACATGATAATCTTCCTAGAACTTAAGTTTGCAAGTAATAAATCTCACAACATCCTAGATTGTAGTAAGATTATTTGATAAGTTTTGAGAAACACTTGATGTCAAAGGGAAGTGTTAACAAATTTTTTTTAGAGAGCTACCAAAGAAACCCTAATGCAACTAAGAGACCCCGATAAGTGATACAACTTGTTACCCCTAAATGTAGACAAGATTCAATTCCAAGCTAGGAAAAATAAAGCAATATGAGGCACCTAACTATTTTAGAGTGCAAAGTGAGATGCTAATAGATATAAGTGCAAGGGTCTCAAGTAGCACTTGTTTCCAAGTTTACCCCACTTGGCAGGACTTATTTATTTTTCAGGAAATTTTATGGTTTTATTGTGTCTCTAAGATATTTAATTTTTTTTGGTGATATATCAAAGAACCTATTTCTAGGTTTTTACTAAGATCATTTTTTTTCTAGAGATTTTCCATTTTTAGGGATTTTTTGTAGCATTTTTCAAGATCATAAGGTGTGAACAAGTGTTGAGAAATAAGAGCACTAAGAATAGTTCTACAAATGTAGGATATTTATGGGCTTAGGGAGGTGTTCTCCCTTGTGTGTAGAAATTTGATAAGTACCAAAGAAAAATGCAATAGTGACTATATAAGGATCCACTTAATTAGGTTCAAATTTACCCTTTTGTTCTTTATTTTGTTGATTCTTTGGCTTCTCTCTAAGGACAAGGTCACCAACTAAAAACTCCCTAGGATGAAATTTCTTGTTGTAGGTACTAGACATATTTTTGATATCCTCTCATATGGTTAAAATAAGCCTAGTAGTCTTCATCTAGATGTTCAATCTCTTGTATCCTCATAGCTCTATAGTCCTCATTTGTAATTAGCCCTTTCAAGGAGGCTCACAGGGAAGGAATCACAAATTCTAATGGTAGAACAATCTTAGAACCATAAATTGGAACAAAAGGTGTAGGCCCAATAGGCGTGTATATGCTAGTACTATTAGCCCATAGTGTAGGATTAATTTGTAGACATCTGACAATCTCTTCTAGACTTATATACAGTTCTATATAAGATTTTGAGCAATGTCTTATTAGAAGCTTCAACTTGACCATTCCCTTGGGGATAGTAGATAGACGACCAATGTTGTTTAATCATGAATTTATTATAAAGATGTCTAAGGTCCTTATTCTTGAATTTTCCCCCATTACTAGTGACTATAGAGGAGGGAATTCCATAGAAATAAATTATGTGATTTAATATGAAGAGAGAAATATGTTTCTCAGTAGTAATGGAGAGGGGTGCAACTTCAACCCATTAGTGAAGTACTCTATAGGTGTAATGATAAACTGTGTCGACTAGAAGAGCTAGTATGTCCCACCAAGTCAAAGGCCCACTACTGAAAGGGCCAATGTGTAATAGAAGGAATCAACTCAAGTCTAGGGGGCATGAATCGAGTTACCATGGAGTGGACACTTTTTGTAGGATTTAGCATAATACACAATATCATCTTGCATAGTAGGCCAATAGTAACCAACCCTAAGTAGTTTTTGAGTAAACACAAGGCCATTAGAGTGAGACCTATAAATCATGTCATGCATTTCAGCTAACACTCTTTCAAACTCATCCTTATCTAAGCATCTAAGCAGTATTCCATCTAGAATCTTCTTATACAAGTCATTAGAGACAAGGGTATAGTGAGAAGCATTGCGAATAAGTTGGCATTTTTCATTGTGAGTTAGATTGTTAGGAATGATTTGGTCACATAGGTAAGAATAGATAGTGGCATATAATGAAGAGTCATGACCAACAATAGTACAAATGACTCAGTTATCAAGGGAATCATGAGTAGGGAAATGTAGCTCTTCCACCAGGAATTCAAGATGAGATTCATGTTCTTACAACTATAACATAGATGCCAAGGTAGCCATAGCATCAACAACCTTATTTTTAGCTCAAGGAATTATTGAAATGTAACAAAGATGAAATACTTCCTTAAAGCATCAATCAACTTCTCGTATAGAATGAAATTTTTATCCTTAGTTTGATAGTCATTGTTGATTTGTTTTATGAACAGTTGGGAGTCTCCATAGATATGTAGCTCAAAAATTCTCCATTCAATAGCCAACTTGATCCCATTTGTGAGAGCCTCATATTCCACTATGTTAGTTGTGCAAGGGAATAATATCTTGTAGGGCTTAGGAATAGTGTAGCCATGAGGTGTAATGAACAAAATGCTAGCACCAATGCCATTCTAAGTATGGGATCCATTGAAGAGAATTTTCCAAGTCTTTTTCTATGACATACATAATAGATGAATCTGAGAAATCTATTTGCATAGGAGCATTATCTCAAAGAAGGAAATTAGCTAATTATTAGAAATTTGATCACTACTCCCCTTGAGATTTTTGACAAGGGCTTAATCGCCTCATGTGTACTATGATTTGAGTGGTTGTATCAGGAACTAACAGATCAGTATTTTGGTGTAATTTGGTGTAACATCAACCCCACTCTAACAAGTTGTATCAGAGCTTGGTGATAGGTTCAAATCCTCAAACCCTTGGGTAATGTTGAGGGGGAGATTATTAGAAATTTGTTTAGTTCTCCTCTTGATATTCATGACAAGGGATTTACCACCTCATGTGTACTATAAGTTGAATGGTTATATCAAGTACTAATAGATTAGTCTTTTGGTGCAACAACAACCCCACTCTAACACTAGTTGGTATGTGATAGCTTGTCCTTTTATGGCTTTATGTTTATCATACTGAATATCTAATTTAAATAGAATTATCATTCATCTAGAAAGTCAACCAATAAGTGAAACCTTACTAAAGAAGTACTTAAGAGGATCAATTTTGGGCAAGCGCATACTATGGGCTAAAATACAGAATTGAAGCTTTTGGGATGCAAACACTACAACGAGACAAGATTTCTCAATATTATTGTAATTGATTTCATAAGCAACTAGAGTTTTGTTGATATAATAGATGGTTCACTCCTTTCCATTTTCACCATGTTGTGCTAGTAACGGCCCTATGAAAGTAGTTGTAGCTAAGATATACAAAATTAAAGGCTTTCTCAGAATAGGAGGCTTGGCTAAATATTCCTTGATTTGATTGAGACTCTTGTCACATTCTTCATTCCAAACACATGTATACCCCTAATGAAAATTCTTATTAAAGGGTTTTGATCTATTAGCCAACACAAAAATAAACCTCCTTATCTATTAAAGACACCCTTAAAGACTTCTTAACTAACTAATATTATGAGGAGGTGACAATTCCATGATTGCTTGTACTTTTTTAGGATCAACATCAATGCCCTTAATGTATATGATGTACCCTAGAATTTTTACCTAAAGTCACTCCAAAGGCACACTTAGGATTAAATCTAACTTGAAATTGTTTCATATGGTCCAATATCAAACTAGAGTCATCCAAGTGAGTGTTTATTTTCTTAGACTTGGCCAATGTGTTATCTACACAGTCCTTTGCGTTTTTATGCACCATGTCATGGAAAATGGTTGTCATAGACCTTTGACAGGTAGCACTGACATTTTAAATCCCAAATGGTATATCATCCTAGAAAAAGGTAGCCCATTCAAAAGTGAAAGAAAACTTTTCTTGATCTTTAGGATTTATCTTTATTTGGTTATATCTTGAGAACCCATCCATTAAGGTGTACATTTCATATCCCACAGTCATATCCACTATCATATTGATGTTATGGAGTGGAAAATAATCCCTATGGAAAACTTTATTTAGGTTTCAAAAATTGGTGCACACTCAAATAGATTTGTCATGCTTTAAAATAGGCACAATATTTGAGATCCATCCTGTGTAGTCTATAGCTCTTATGAATTTGGCACTTAGGAGCTTTTATAATTTAGCTTTCACCAAAAGGCAAACATGTAGATGCATTTTTCTCATTTTTTTCTTAATAGGCATGAGATATAGAAAGATAAGGCATGATAAGATCAGTGTCAAGACTAGACATGTTTGCATAGGTCCAAGAAAAAATGATTTTATTCTCACAAAAGAATCAAGTGAATTTTTTCCTTTCTTTAGCTGACAAAGATTGGGCTAGATGTATAATTTTTGGAGACTCTTATGTACCAAGATTGATAGGTTACATGGGCTCAATCAACATTGATGATCTATCTTGAAAATAGTTGGGTAGATTACCAAGTACCTCACCCTCAGGTGCTTCAAAGATGTTTTTACCCTCAGATACATCTTTATTTTTACTATTTTTAGGCTCTGACACCTCCACAAAGTGTTTTTTTCCATCAAAGTGCCTCTTTTTTATTTTTCTTTTGATTTTGTGACTAAGATACTTGATATCTCTTTTGGTCATGTTGATAATTGGTTCATTGGAAGAAGAGGCTATAGGCTCAATAGCATTGAGGTAGAAAGTGATCTCATAATCATTTAGGAAGGATAATAGCTCAGGTGGTTAGCTTTGTATAGACCAATCAATGAGATTGAGGTGTATGAGTGATAGCGAGGTGGAGGATTCCAATTTATTGATGTGGAGGGAATCATCTCCAATGACAAGAGAGTTAGAATCTATAGGGAATTCTTCAAAAGTACCCAACTTGGGGTAAGGCCTAAGAGAATCAGCGTAGTCCACTAAAGCAAGTTGAGAATCTAACTCATCAACTACATCAATTTGATTAACATTAGCATTTATAACATCTATTCCCAACTCATGAGACACAACTAAAAGATAATCCAACACATATTTATTAGAGTTGGTGCTTTGATCATGTACTATAAGGTGAGAAATATTCCTTCTAATTTTGTCTCAATTTGGATCCTCCACATCTAATTCATCAAACTCAAGTTGTCTAAAATTAGAAGCATCAACACTATAATCGCTATTTGGTTAATCTTCACTCCAAAGAATGGAAGTGGAAGGTACAAAATCCTCATCTTCAATAGTGGCAGTAGAAATAGGTTGAGTTTCAGCTTTTGAATCACTAGCAATGAAAGGTTCTTCACCATAGATATGAGGATTGTCATCAACATCATAACCCAAGCTAGTAGTGTCTTTACTTTTCTAAGCCTTTGTATGACTCATGGATTTTGTGAGAACATATTTCCTATTAGTAAAAGGTCCATAACCTTAATATCCCATATTTCTAAGGAACTCATAGCCTTTTCCATATTTCTTAAGAGAAATAGGTGTTGTGAGTGTTATCTCATTATATGTCTCTTCTTCCCTATAAATCTAGTCTCTAAAAGCTTGGTCTTCCTTTTCATCTTCTAAGGGAACTAATGATTGAACAAAAGTTTCATATATAGTCATAGTTGAAGATGAAGGCTTCATATTTTTAGATGACTTCCAATAAGAATAAGGGGAAACTGGAAGCACAATAATGGAGTCAAGAGTATATTCCCGCATACCAATGTTCATCATCTTGAGCCGACTCCTCACAATTAGAAAGGGGTGTGTGCACCAAGTTGGTGTACAAAAAAGTGGACACCCCACCAAAAAAAAGAAGTTTTCAATAACTCGATTGGGTTATTCAAAAATTCAAATGCAGGTCAGGTTTGGTATCCAAGCTTGCTTATAATAATAATAAAATAACTTGATCGGGTTTTAAGAAGTATAAATAGTATATGTTGCCCATGTTTGAGGGAATTTTTATACCCTTAAATGATAGCAATAGCGTGTAGGTGATAGTGATAGGTCAAAACCCGATCGGGTTTGTGAAGAAATTAGTGTTTTTTTTTTTTGTATTTTTATCTATGGCGACCCACAAATAAGGTATATGCTCATTTTATTTATCATTTATGTATTTTTTAATCATAGTTTGTAATGTTTTTTTGTAATTTGTAAGATTTTTAATTTGTTTTCATAATTCTTTTTTAAATAATATTATAGGCATCAATAAATCCAAAAAAATGAGGTAGAGCCAAAAGACCACCTCTAACACAAATGTCATAATAAAACCCTTCACCCACAATGAAACAACCACTAAACACTCTACCCATTGTAATACAAACACAAAATCATCCACCTGCTGCAACACATGCACAAAACCCTCCACTCAATATTCTCGTTCAACAACCACCATTGCCTATAAACTCTCCACATATACCATTACAATACTATGCAAGAGGACCTCATAAACCATCTTACACAAAATAACACTCACAATACCCAAATGGTCAATAGGTTTCAGTCATCTACACTTCCTCACCACTCAACCCTAGCTTATACACTTGAACAAATGACCCCAAATGTGAATGAGGTTTCTAGGGAGGCTATGAAATAGGGTTCCTGGATTCATAGGTTTCATGCATTTTATGCTGATGTATTATCATATCAAAAAGTGAAAGATACGAAAATAAAGAAAGATACTATGTGTGCTCTTTTCACTGATCCTATATTTGGAAACTCTGTATTACACACAACCAAAACTTTTCCTATTCATTGGTGCACTACTAGGATGAGATCATGTTTTTGGGATAGGTGGTATATGGTATTTGAACTACCACCATGTAATAATTATGAGCTATCTCTATAGTTTTTGAGAAATCTATACTATGAGTTCATCATTGGTGAGAAACCTTACTTTGACATATGTGAGTTCCAAGGTAGAGGGAGAGGCTTTATGTAGGATAGACCTAGGGCTCATAGAGTGGTACCACAACATGAGAGGAGACATACAACACACAAAAAAATGCCTTATTTTGTGTTTCCAACAATCATAAATGATTCTATTGATTTACAGACTCTTCATGCAGCTACATCATTGATAGATGTCATCATTGGGCATGTCTCACAACTAGGTGGTATTACTTCACCTACAACACCTCAACCATCATCATATGCATATTTAGGGTCATCACAGCCTATGGAAGCTCAATAATCATCACCTATGGTGCCTAAAACACCTCAAATTTTCCTTTAGAGTCATCACAATCTGCAAAAACTCCATCATCATCACTTGCACTAGTAGTGTCATCCCCTCTTGTGTCACTTGCATTTTCATCATGTGCATCATAACATTATTTGGGGGCCCAATCAGCATTTTTTTTAAATTTTTTAGTGCATATGTGGTGGGATGGATGGTGAGGTGACTCAGGATAGAGTGTCATCCCATCCATTTGTACATTATGGGTAGACTTGTTATGCATATGGAGGTGGGGATTTCATAGTCATGGATGATTTGATGATGATGATATTAAGTGGAGATGAGACAAAGGTTTATTTTTTTTAGTTTTGACATGTTATTATTTAATTATCAAAATATCATAAAAGTAAATATTTATTTTATTTTATAGAACACTCTAGATTGATATGTGAATAATATGCAATGCAGGGTGTAGGAAGTAGTATGAGAACACTACAAAGTACTTCTACTAGAGGTTTGAGGCTAGGAGAAAGAAAACCTAAGGTAAAGTTTTTAAAATATTCTTAAAAGTACAATAATACATTTGCTTTAAAACATTATTTTTTTCAATTGCTTTGACACTAGAAATAAAAAGTTCCCTAAATGTTGTTTCTTAATTTTTTCACAAGGATCACCTAGTTTCTAAGGGGTTTTACAAGGAAGCCAATAGAATATCCATGTCCAAGTTCTATTGATGAGTCATGTAATTTAATTACATAATGTGAAGTTTGTCACACACTGAAACATTTCCATCTCCCACAACCATCATTCCTCTTGCATCTCCCATAACTCTTATCCTTCTTTCATCCACTCCACTTATAGATCATCCATTTCCTACCATTATTGAAACCCCTCTTATTATTGACAATTGTCTAATGAAGATATGTACTTATTGTCATTTATGGTAACACATGATGTACATTTTTGTAGAAAACCTCAAAAATAAAGATACTTAGCTTTTGATACCCACAAAATTGTCTAATTATGAAATTGGTTTACAACAGTGTATTGTTTTGTATGTAACTTGTTATTGACATCATATTATGACTAATGAGGTTACACTAAGGAAGCAGGAAGTATTTTGGCCATATGGCTAATGTCGTGTGTAGGAATACTAACTCTAATACTTGTTATTCAAGTTTTAGTGAAAGTAGTTATCTAATTATCAGTCAAGAATAGAGAACAATATTTAACGTATCTTTTGTTTATATGATATTATTTCTAGAAGAGAGGTTAAATGTAGATGGTATATATATTGATGATGATGTGCACAACCTCAGACATCAATACAGACTGTATGGATAAAAGATATTAGAGATTTATTGAACATCAAAATTGGAGGTAAAGGAATTATTTTGTTTACAAAATAATTACTTGACCAATCGGTTAGTTTGTGGTGACTGATCAAGGAAGTATTGTACATACTTCATAAATTCTTTTGGGTTCAGGGTAGCACCCCAAAAAAAAAAATTGGGTCATGGCGGACGTTATGGCCAATGTATGGCCGATGTATGGCTGACATGTTGTAACCCTAAAGTGGCATAAAAATACTTGTATAAAAGGGCTTAAGGTTAGGGATTGTTTTATAGTGGTGATGTGAAAAATGGTTCTTGTGGCGGTATTGAGTTGTAAGGGATTACAAATTGTAATCAAGTTGTAATCACTGGATCGTAATAATATAAGACTTGTTTTTTGATGGACGTAGCCTAGGGATTGGGTGAACCATGTTAAATCTTGGTGCCTTGTGTTCTTTTCTATGTGATCTATTATTTTCTATTATTGGTTATATTTGCATTTAATTGTTATTTATGTCTATGGTTTTATCCTAACAAGTGGTATCAGAGCGAGGTTTCTTTTTTAGTTATCCTCTGTAGGAAAGTCTCACAGTTGAGTGGGAGTGATGGCAGATGAGGGTAAGCTCAGGGTTGAGAGGTTTAATGGCAAGAGATTTTAGTTATGAAAGAAGCAAATGAAAGACTATCTTTATTAGAAGGATTTATGGAAGTCGTTGGAAGGCAAAACCAAGAATCAGGGATCTATGTCGAATGACGAATGGGATCTTTTAGATAGAAAGGCACTTGGAAGTATTTGATTATGCCTTGCACCATTGGTGGCATTTAATATTACAAAAGTGAAGACAACAGAAGAGTCGATGAAAACCCTAGTGACACTATATAAAAATTCCTCTGCTTCAAACAAGGTATTTCTCATGAGGCATTTATTTAATATGAAAATTCTAGAAGGTGGATCTATCACAGATCAGTTAAATGAGTTTAATACTATTACTAGTCATTTATCTTCTATGGGTATCAATTTTGATGAAGAAATTAGGGATCTCTTGATTTTGTGTTCTTTGCCTAAAAGTTGGAATGGCTTGGTAATGACTATGAGTAATTTTGTTCCTAGGTCAGTACCCTAAAATATGATGATGTGATCAGTGTTGTTTTGAGTGAGGAAAATTGTAGGAAATCCTTAGGTGGATCTACATTAGGAAGTGCTTTGAATGCATAAAGTAGAGGTAGAATGATTGAAAGAGGAAATAATTCCAAAAATATGGGAAATCAAGAGGAAAGTCAAAGGGGAGGAGGTCTCAATCAAGAGGACCAAACAACTGTTGGTACTGTGGGAAACAAAGGAGGCAAATGTGGTAAGTAAAAAATCTGAAGAGGATGTTTTTCTTCTATCTTTAGAAAGTGTTGATGATTCATGGGTTTTAGATTCTGGTGCTTAATTTCATGCTACACCTCATAAAGGCTACTTCATTGATTATGTCCAAGGGGATTTTGGACTTGTTTATTTGGGGGATAATGAACCCTATCAAATTTTTGGAAAGGGAAAAATTAAGATTAAGTTTTAGAATGTGAATCATTGGCTACTACATGAGGTAAGACATGTTCCAAGGTTGAGTAGGAATTTTCAGTAGGGCAACTCGGTGATGAGGGTTGTGTAGTTACTTTTTAATGATAAAAATTGGAAGGTTTCAAAAGGTTCCCTTGTAGTAGCAGAAGGTGTGAAAGTAGGCACCTTACATCTTTGTACAGGTCATATTGTTCCTTCCACTTTAAATGTTTCATAGAAAAATGAATGTTCATGAATAATTGTTGCAGTTGAGAAGGGAGAACAAATAACTATTGTAGATTCTAATACAACACTATGGCACAACAGACTTGGGCACATGAGTGAGAAAGGTATAAAATTACTTCATTCAAATAAAGTTTTACCAGGTCTAAAATGGGTTAATATGGACTTTTATGAAAGTTGTGTGTATGGAAAAAAAAGAGAGAGTGAGTTTTGTAAAGACTAGGAAGGAAAACAAAAAGGAGAAATTAGAGCTTGTGCACACTGATGTATGGGGACTAGCTCAAGTATCTTCCCTTGGTGGCTCTCATTATTATGTTACATTCATTGATGATGCAACTAGAAAAGTATGGGTTTATTTCCTTAGATAGAAATTTGATGTATTTCAAACTTCTAAGAAATGGAAATGCTTGGTTGAAAATGAGACTAGTAAGAAGTTAAAAAGTCTCAAATCTGATAATGGTGGTGAGTAATGTAGTCATGAATTTGAAGATTATTGCTCCACTAATGGTATTCATAGATAGAAAATTATTTCAAGGACTCCATAGGAAAATGGAGTATTTAAACGCATGAACATAACTATAATGGAGCATGCAAGGAGCATGAGGTTGCATGGGGTTGCCCTTACACATGTGGGTGGAGGCTGTCAATATTGTTGAATATTTGATTAATAGAAGTCTCTCTACTCCTTTCAGTTTTGGTATTCCAGAGGAAGCATGGACTAGTAAGAAGGTGAGTTATTCTTTTCTGAGAACCTTTAGTTGTGAAGCATTTGCTCGTATAGATTTTGAAAATAGAACCAAGCTAGAAGCTAAGTCAAAGAAATGTGTATTTTTTGGATATGGCATGAATGAATTTGGTTATAGGCTTTGGGATTTTGAAAATCATAAAATTTTAAGAAGTAAGGATGTCATATTCAATGAGAAAGTGTTGTACAAAGATCTATTGCAGCAACATGAGAAGAAATAAGATAATTATTTAGTGCTGGATGATACTCCAAAAGATGATGTTCTAGCCATTCCCCATGATGTGCAAAAACCACAACAACAAATACCACGCACACCAGTGAATGTTAGACAATAAACAAGGTAAATTAGACCTCTAAAAATATTTTCTCCCTCTTTGTATTCTATTTTACTTATTGATGGACGTGAACCTAAACGTTATGATGAAGCTATGTAGGTGGATACTAAGATTCAGTGGGAGTCTACAATGAAAGATGAGATGGACTCTTTGCTCATGAATAAGACATGGGATTTATGCAAGTTGTCTTCAAGTAATAGATTTTTACATAATAAGTGGGTTTACGGGTTAAAAGAAGAGGAAGGAGGTAAGAAAAGATTTAAAGCCAGGTTAGTTGTAAAAGGATTTGTACAGAAAAAAGGAATTGATTTGGATGAGATATTTTCTCCTATTGTTAAAATGACTTCTATCCATACTGTTTTAAGTATTGTGGCTACTAAAGATTACATTTGGAGCAGCTTGATGTTAAAATAACCTTCCTTCATGGTGATTTGGATGAAGAGATATATATGGCTCAGCCATGGAGATTTAAGGTCAAAGGTAAGGAGAACTTAGTGTGCAAATTGAAGAAAAGTTTATATTGTTGAAAATATTTAGGAATGACAGGTTACTAAGAGGGGAGGGGTGAATCAGTAACGTTAAAACTTTTATTATTATTTTTTTACCACACATTCATCTATACTACTGCATACATAAATTCTGAAACATAAAACAATCATTACATAATTGAACACAATATTTGGTGACGCAGAAACCTTCCAAATAGAAAGTAAAACTAGGGTGGGGATGATACCCACAAAACTTCAATATTGCAGTATAAAGTTGGCCTATTAAGGCTTACATTGACCACTTCCGATGATCTACCCTATTAGGAGCACAAAGAACTGCTAGTTCCACCTTGTTAGAGGATTTGAAAACATACAATGAAGTATGCACTCTATTAGGAGATTTGTAAAAAGACTATTAAGTCTACCTTGTTAGAGGATTTGAAAAATCTGATTCACCAGTTAGGATGAAGTAGTGGATCTACTTGCAACTGATTGCTGATAAGATCCCTTATGCACTAATCACCTTATGTGATGGATATAACTTTTCAGTCTCTGAATTGACCTTGCTGAGTACCTTGAATGACTATTGCTGATCTTTCGCATATACTTCACATTACTTTGCAATTCCTTCTCATTCCATGCATCATACATTGATTCATACCTTCTATCTTACAATACATCTTACATATATACCTTTCAAACTTACAAAATTACAAGGTCGGCCAAAATACAAGTAAACAAATATATTATAGAGTCGGCCCAATAGTAAATAACTCGGGTCACTGAACTAACTTGGTGACCTTCTAATACTTGGTGTCCACTACATTACTCAGCATCATCATGCACTCAATAAAAGTGAAGGCTCAGTTAATACTAATAAATTGAAGTGGTTCTGAACTTGGTGACCACTGGTGACTTGGTAGATGTAGTGTCACTCAATAGATAATGTATACTAAGTTTACCTTGCTTCACTCAGTAAAAATTGAACATTGAGTTTACCTTGCTTCACTTGGTAAACATTGAACACTGATTTTACCTTACTTCACTTGGTAAATACTAAATCCATCATCGCTCGGTTTGCACTGAATCTTCATGACACAAATTATCTGCTTAGTAGATACTGTGAAGCACGATAGATACTGAGAAGCTCGATAGACACTGTTGGACTTCACATTGTCTGAATTTGCTTAGTAGCCACTATCTGCTCGGTGTAAACTGCTGAACTACTAAGTTTACAAGGTAACCACTTGATGCTTGATAAGCATATAGAATTGAGTAAGTGTTGTCACTAATGAAAAAATAATCATAATGCCAACAATCTCCCCCTTTGGCATTAGTGAAAAAAACACTTATGAAACAAAACTTATATTCTGATTTATTCTACTATTTACACACTTTACATATCTTACACATCTCCCCCATACATATGGTATGCATAGCTTTTATTTGTACAATGTTTTTCTTATTCATTATTCATCTCATATTCCCAATGTCAACAATCTTATCCCTACCAATAATCTCATCTCCCCTTTTTTGACAATAATGCCAAAGAATGTATATACAATGAATTTAAATTGAGAGACCAAAATGTGAGAGAAAATATAAGTGTACCTTAAGAATAAGAGACAATGTCTTATCCCAATTGCCTTGCAAAATTTTGCAGGTGGAGAGAGCCACTTGAACTTTTGTAGAAAGTTCAATCATATGATCTGCTATTGAAAAATTGTTGTCATGAATCAATGTTTTTGAGTAGGCAATGTGTTTTTGCATTTGATCCATGACTGAAAGAATCATATTTTGAATGTCAATCAATATAGACCAAATTTTGGCTTCTTCTCTAAGTAACTCTTCTTGCATTTCGAACAAAAATTTCACCTTTGTGTGATGGGATGAGCTTGAACTATGGTCAAGCTGCAACTTTTGAGCACTATCTTTCATTTCCATATCTAATTTATTCAATTTTTCCTTGATTTCCTTGGTGAACTCGGTAACATCACAGAGCTTGCCAAAAAGTGATGTTACATTTGTGAATGCTTGCTCAAGATCACTCAAAATTGAGGTTAATTCAACCTATTTTATTGCAATGTGCTAAGCAATTTGCTCAAACACTTTATTATCAAATTTCTTCTCTTCCTTTCCAATGAGTTTCTCTTGCCCAGAGGTGTCCTCATTGAACTTATCTACAACCTCTTCTAATTGCAGCAAAATGTGTTGAGATGAATCAACATCAAAACCAATAGCTTCAATTATTATATTTTTGGAATTTTCTATTATAGTATATTCTCTATCTCTCTCTTCTCCGAGTTGCTTCTGCCTTGCCTTCTGGTGTAGAAGTTGACTAACCATTCTCATCTCACTGGCTGAGGCATTTTCCAAGTCTATCTTTGGAATAAAAATTTCTATATCCAAATCTATATCCTCATCAATTTTTTTTCTAGTAAGAAAAAGTTTTAGAGGAGTCTTAGGTTTTACTTGTGTGCTTACTTCCTTGGATTTGGAAACAGAGACAATAGTTGACATAGATGGACTAGCAGAAAATACTTGAATAGGTGCAACTAGAGGAGAGCTAAGAGAAGTATCAACTGAATCCAAAATTGGTGTGCTTCCCAAAAATGATGTACAAATAGGTAGTGTATAGATTGGAATATTCACAATTGGAGTTGTAGACAAAATTGTAGAAAGAATTGTAGAACTTACTGTACATGTAATAGATGAGGTAGACATAGCTGGTGTTGTAGTGACTGATTGCTCAAGTGCTAATGAAGAAGGTTGTAGCTCAGTAGATGAAGTCATGGTTACTTCCATATGTGATGCTCGGAGCTATGGGGAAGTAGGGGTAGATGATGTTTTTGGTGTGGTTAATCCTGCTGAAGCTATCTCCAACCCTGATGATGTTGCAGTCTTAGGTAGAGAGTGAGGAAGGGAAGCAATGACTTGTGATGCAATCTTCATTGGATCATCTTCTTCATCCTCTTCCTCCTTGTCTTCCTCTTCAACTTCTTCCCCCTTTTCTTCATCATCAAACCCTAGAGCCTAATCAATACTAGCACTTGGTTTTTTGTCATCTCCTTCATCACTACTGGTGCCATCATCATCCTTGATTATCACTAGATCATCACTGGGCTTATGCAGATGATAGATGTTCTTCTACATGTCTATTGCATCTCTGACAACATTCTCAATGTCTTTGATTAAAATCAAACATGTGTGAAATCTTATCATCATTCTTCCTTTGTTGTTCTTTATTGCTGCCTTTATTTCTACCTCTGTAAGACTCTGTAGAAGATTCTTGAAGGATTGTTCATATATGTCTATGGCTGTTTGGGTGGCTGACTCCCACCTTGGTTGCAATCTAGCCAACAGTTCTTTGGAGATTTAAGGGGCAATCCAGTCTAGGGAGTATTTCCATTTTCCCATCTTATTCAATACCAGTTCCTCAATTTGCATTTTCTCTGCATCAATCCTTCTTTCAAATTTTAATGCTTTAAAATTTGTGATACCAACACCTCTTTCATTTGTTTCAATCTCTCTTGGAAGGTCAATTGGGGCTTGTTGAATACTACTTCACCTTTATTCTTACCTTTTCCTCACCTTATGAAAATAGTTGTGGAGGCCTTGGGGGGTTTTGTGATGATAACCCTACCTTTCTTCTTTACAAGCTCCTCCTTCTCTGATTCTTCCTCTTTCTCTTCTATTTCTTGCGCCTCTTCTTTGTCCTCACCTTGTCCCTTGGTAATCATTAAGGGCTCAGTAGCAGTTTTTAACTTGGCAACCTTTCTCTTGCCTTTATTAATTGCTTGAGGAAGTTTGATTTCCAGTTCTATTCTAGCTTTAGCTTCATCATATGTTCCAAAAATTGGTTTCTTGGGATATACTAGTTCATTTACTAGTGCTTCAATAATATCCCTAGTTTCATCAATGTTTACCTCATAAGGTAGAGGTTTTACCCATGCAACTTGGGGCCTGACTGCCTAAATATATACTCTGTCGTAGTCAACCATAAAGAAAACATCATCTTTGTAATCTTCAATAATTTTAGGAGGGATTTTGAATCTATTATTCATTCTTTCCTTGTAGTCCTCAAAATAGTTGTCCATTATACTATCAAAATTGACACCCATTTATGCTATAAACTCATTAATTTAATAAAAAAATGGGGACATCCTTTCTCCATACCACATAACCTTTTAAGGGAAAGAATTTTTGTAGATAGAAGAATAAACATGTCAATAATGATCCAAATTTATAGGGGTTATTCTTTGGTGATCTGATACTATCCATATTCTTGTTCAGTTGTCTTAGCAATAGCTCAGACATGTCATATTTCAAATTCTTCTTCACAACCTTGAACGCTAGGTCTACAGCCTCACACAACACACTATTTAATCAGCTTGAACTATAGATCTTGTGAGCTATCACATGAATTCCATATCTAAGTTCAACATCAGTAATGATGCTAACCTTTAAGCCTCTTCCATCCCACTCAGCTAGGGTTTCTTCTAAAGTTCATCCCGACCTAGGGTTTTTGTAGATTTGGCTTTGTTGAGTATGGGAATGCCAATAATCTTATGAATCATTTTCTTAGTGATCAGAATGGGTTGCTCCAACCATAGATGACCATTATGAACACGGCTAAGGATGTATCTAATCCATTTTATTTGGAAGCTTCTTGGCATGTGGGAGATGTGAGTCAACCCTTTTGTCTCCAGGTGTTTTTGTTTGGGTTTCAAAGAGCCATCAACACTCATTTCTTCTAATGTGCTATCCATTTCTAGGGTTCCTAATTCTTGAATAGAACACTTGAAATGAGTTTTAATATCATTAATTAAAAGCACCTTTGGAATTGTGCACCATTAGGGTCTAGTGCCTCTGTAATTGCAGGAACCAACTTGAAGTTATGTGCTTTCCATTCCATGCCCTTGACCAACATTTCTAATCCACATTTTTCCTTGCTAGTGCTTGTGCTTGTAGAAGCCATTATAGCTCGATAAGTGATAGAAATCTTTGAACAAACTTCGTTATCTACAAATTATCTTGAAATCACTTTGAAATCGATTGAATGCACTTGAAGATCTTTTAGCTCTAAGAATACGATGAGAATGAAGTTGAATTCCACCCATTTTGATGAAAATTTCACCATTAATGCTAGGTACCATGTTGTCATAGTGCATGACAGATTGTCATCCACTAACTTAACTCGGCATGAGTATCAACTTGGTAGATGAACAAAATTCCATTAATCTCGACCTCGCTTGGTAAGGTCTTCAACTACTTTTCTCGATAGAGTTTGATGCACTCGGTGAAGAATAACTATTCTATGATCCCGATATATTTGCAATACTGATTGGATCATTTTGCATTCCTTACATTTCTTGGAACTGCTTATGATTTCCTTGGTGAGTACAACTCCAACTCATTCTTAAGCATTTAGTTTGAGGGGATGGAGTCACCCGCTTCTTGAGTGACTTCACTTCCATGATTTGAGCTTGCATCTTCAGTGGATTTAGGAATCCATTGTTGCTTTATTTGTTTCCTTATTTTGTTAGCTCTTGCTTTCCTTTCATCTTCAATTTTGCCTATATTCATGTAGTTTTTAGCTATATGACTGAGTTTAGTACATCTATAACACCTTATAGTAGCGTTCTTCTTCCTTAGGTGATGTCTAGCACAATTTATACCAATGTGTCCATATTCTCCACAATAATGACATCTGCACCAGGTATTGTAGTCCCATCCAAATATTGCCTTTACAAGTCGTTCTATTGGATTGAATGTTTTGGATCTACATTGAGATGCCTTGTGACCATGCTTCTTGCATTTGTGAAAATTACCTTCAAATTTTGGTTTCTCCTTACATTCATTGGCTTTGTGACCATACTGATTGTAGTTTTAGCACTTTCCATTGAATTTTCTTTTTCCATTGCTCTAGCATTTGTTTGATGTGTGACCAACTTTTCCATAATTATTGCATGAGGGTTTTAGATTTTTTTTTGCACCTTGCTTGGAAGATTCACCTTGTTCTTCATTGTATCCAAGTCCTACTTTATCATTTTGCTTATGAAGATTCTATTATTTTGCTCTATCACTTGATTCATGTCTTCTTGTGACTTCATAATTCTTTCATTGATTTGCTTTTCAGTATTTAGGTCACTCTTTAATTTCTCAACAATTTTCTTTTCACATCCTAGTTCTCTCGATATTCTTTCATTAACTTCCCTTTCACTATTTAGATCACTTCTTATTCTTTCATTATGTGCTTTGAGAATCCATATTTCTTCATTTTCTCTAGATATTTGATTCATGAGGTCTTCATGCTGATTGGATTGATTGTTTCTTGCCTCCAAGTCTTCATTTGCCTTGTTTCTTTGTTCCAAAACTTCATATAGCCTAATTGATTGGATTTCTTATTCTCTTTTAAGTTTTCTTACTTCTTCCTACAGAGTGCCATTCTTTGCTAGGAGTTCCTTGATTGCCTCATTAGCTTAATTTGAGCTACTTGATGGTAAAAGGTCTTCAATCTTTTCTTCAACATATTGATGGTCATTCATTTGTCTTGCAAGTTCCTTCCTTCTCTTTAGGGATTGAGAAAGATGCTCTTTTGCTTCTTTGAGTTGAGCCATGGCCATTTCCAGATCTAGCTTTTCATTTTCAATTGCCTTGTCAAGTCTGAATATCTCCATCTATCCTTAGATCTTTACTCAAGCTGCTAAACTTTTATCTTGAGAACCACAAAGCTCTTATACCAATTTTTGGAAATATTCAGGAATGATAGGTTACTGAGAGGGGACGGGTGAATCAATAACCTTAACACTTTTATTATTATTTTTTTTACCACGCATTCATCTATACTACTACATGCATAAATTCTAAAACATAAAATAATCATTACACAAGTGAACACAATATTTGGTGACCTAGAAACCTTCCACATAGAAAGTAAAATTGGGGTGGGGATAATACCCAAAAAAATTCAATACTGCAATATAAAGTTGGCCTATTAAGGCTTACATTGACCACTTGTGGTGATCTACCCTATTAGGAGCACAAAGGACTGCTAGGTCCACTTTGTTAGAGAATTTGCAAACATACAATGAAGTATGCACTCTATTAGGAGATTTGTACAAAGAATATTAAGTCTACCTTGTTAGAGGATTTGAAAAATCTGATTCACCTATTAGGATGAAGCAGTGGATCTACTTGCAACTGATTGCTAATAAGATCCCTTATGCACTAATCACCTCATGTGATGGATATAACTTTTTAGTCTCTGAATTGACCTTGCTGAGTACCTTGAACTACTGTTGCTGATCTTTCACATATACTTCACATTACTTCACAATTCCTTCTCATTCCATGCATCATACATTTTCCATACATTGATTCATACCTTCTATCTTAAAATAAATCTTACATATATACCTTTCAAATTTAAAAAATTACAAGGTTGGCCAAAATACAAGTAAACAAATACATTATAGAGTCGATCGAATAGTAAATAAGTCGGGTTCATTGAACTGACTTGGTGACCTTCTGATACTCGGTGTACACTGCATTACTCGACATCATCATGCACTCAGTAGAAGTGAAGGCTTGGTTCATAATAATCACTCAAAGTGGTTCTGAACTTGGTGACTCGGTAGATGTAGTGTCACTCAGTAGATACTGTATGTTGAGTTTACCTTGCTTCACTCGGTAAACACTGAACACTAAGTTTACCTTGCTTCACTTGATAAACACTGAACACTGAGTTTACCTTGCTTCACTTGGTAAACACTGAATCCATCATCACTCAGTTTGCACTGAATCTTCATGACAAGATAGATACCTTGAAGCACGGTAGATACTAAGAAGCTTGGTAGACACTGTTGGACTTCACATTGTCTGAATTTTCTCGATAGTCACTGTTTGCTCAGTTTAAACTATTGAATTGCTAAGTTTACAAGGTAACCACTTGATGCTCAGTAAGCATACGGAATTGAGTAAGTGTTGACACTAATGAAAAAATAATCATAATGCCAACATATATGGCTTGAAGCAAGCATCTCAGCAATGGTATCTAAAATTTGATAGTTTTATGCATGACCATGGTTACAATAGGTGTCATTTAGATCATTGTGTTTATTTAAAGAGGTTGGATGATGATAGCTACATTATTTTATGTTTATATGTTCATGATATGCTTGTAGCTGGGTCTAACATGGATCATTTTAAGGGGCTAAAATGCCAATTAGCACATAAATTTACTATGAAGGATTTGGGGGCAGCAAAACAAATCCTTGGTATGAAGATTTGTAGAGATAGGAAGAATAGAAAATTGATGCTATCTTAGGCTGATTATGTTGAGAAGGTGTTGCAATGTTTCTCTATGGAGAATGCTAAAGCTGTCAGCACACCTTTACTTGGTCATTTGAATTTGACTAAGGAGATGTGTCCCAAGACACAAGAAGAGGAGGATAAGATGTCCAACGTACCCTATTCATCAGCTATAGGAAGCTTGATGTATGCTATGGTATGTACCAGTCTAGATATTGCACATCTAGTGGGAGTTGTTAGCAGGTATATGAGTCATCCAAGAACTGAGCATTGGTATGCAGTCAAATGGATTCTAAAATATTTGAGAGGAACATCCAATAAGTGTTTACACTTTGGGGGCTCTACTACTAATTTACAGGGCTATGTTGGCTCAGATTTGGCAGGGGATATTGATACTAGGCAGAGTACTATAGGTTGTCTTTACTATTGGTGGGGCAGCCATGAGCTGGGTTTCTAGGTTACAGAAGGTTAATGCATTATCCACTACCAAAGTAAAGTATGTTGCTTCTATAAAGGTAGCCAAGGAGATGATATGGGTTCAGTTCTTCTTGAAAGAATTGGGACACCCTCATAAGGATAATTATTTGTTTACAGATAGTCAAAGTAGCATTCATCTTGCGAAGAATTCAACTCTACATTCAAAGACCAAACACATACATTTGTGGTACCATTTTATTCGATCAATTTTGGAGCATGGATAGTTAAAGTTGGACAAGATACATACAAATGACAATCCAATATATATGTTGACAAAGGTAGTAACAAGGGAGAAGTTGAATTCCTCTTCAGCTTCGGTTGGTCGTCTAGACTGAACATGAATAAAAGAACAACAGAGTCCAGGGTGGTTTGATCCAATGGGAGCCCCATGTGGTAGTAGTATTGCTACTGGATCAGTCTCCAAGTGAGAGATTTTTGTCTAGTGTGGAGTCTAATCAGTCCCCAAGTGGGAGATTGTTAGTTTGTGGTGACTGATCAGGGAAGTACTGTACATGCTTCATAAATTCTTTGGGGTTCAAGCTGATTTTTTTTTGGGTCGTGGCTAATGTTGTGGCTAACATATGGCTGACATATGCTCAACATGTTGTGACCCTAAAGAAACATAAAAATACTTGTATAAAAGGGCTTAAGGTTAGGGATTTGTTTATAGTGGTGATGTGAAAATTGGTTCTTGCAATGGTATTGAGCTATAAGGGATTACAGATTGTAATCAGGTTGTAATCACTAGATCATAATAATATCAGACTTGTTGTTTAGTGGATGTAGCCCAGGGATTGGGTGAACCATGTTAAATCTTGGTGCCTTGTGTTCTTTTCTATGTGATCTATTATTTTCTGTTATTGGTTATATTTGCATGTAATTATTATTTCTATCCGTGGTTTTATCCTAACATAATTAGGGTTGACATCCTAGATGTTTACTCTAAGTTGGAAAAGTATATTTTGGTCTTAGCCATCCTAGCAGAAATTCATGAAAAGGCATGGTATTTATGTAAAGGACATCTTGTGAAAAAAATTGTACAATTGTATTGTAATAAGTGATATGCAAACTTTGTGTGAAGTGATATATGAAAAGTTTTTGAGAACCTGATTTTGTGATTTGAGATCAAGCTAAGGTCAGAGATAAGTCAAGAAAGAAGTTACAACACCTGTATACCTTAAGACTAATTACTTGTTTGGGCAGTGGGCTTATCTTGCATCTAATGTACTGCAACTCCTAAAAGGGTTTGAATCTCCTAATAGGGATTCAAAGTCTCCTAACAAGGACTCTCTACACTAAAATTTCACATTGACTCCTACTAGGATCCATCCTCTAACAAGGTAAATATATCAATATATTCTCTAGTGGGTATCATCCCTGTAATACCCCAAAATTGGCTCATTGCCATGATTACCAATTCTGGTATATTTGGATCAATTCTAAGACCTATTCTAATAGACAATTTTCATTCTACTACTCGCTACTTGACTTAATTGTCAGATACAGA
Organism: Cupressus sempervirens; assembly: GCA_028749045.1. Classification (NCBI taxonomy): domain Eukaryota; kingdom Viridiplantae; phylum Streptophyta; class Pinopsida; order Cupressales; family Cupressaceae; genus Cupressus; species Cupressus sempervirens. The sequence goes on from CM053788.1 coordinate 310,412,185, forward strand.
AAACCCTAATTCGCATTCATCATACTCATTATTTAATCCCTATAGTATGCACTCATATTAGCCACGTTAAACCTATTTGATTTTAATTTAATTTAATCTAAAGTATTCATACTTTATTAAATTAAATTATCTACTAAGGCTAATGTACTATGGAATTAAATTTATTTAATTTAATAAATATGCCTATTTTAATTAATTAAACAAAATTATTTAATTAAATAGAAAAGCTATTTCTAATTAATTAAGCAAAGTTATTTAATTAAATAGAAAACCATTCCTAATTAATTAAATGAAGTTATTTAATTAAATAAGAAAAGTGTCTCTAATTAATTAAATAAAATTATTTAATTAAATGGAAAAGGTATTTATGAGAGCACATCTCATTTTATTAAATAAATATTCTTTCTAATTCTTCTCTTTAGTTCAAAAATGGAAATTCCTAGATAACTACTGATCAAATTAGAAGTGATCCAAATCACTTGCTTTCACACTAAAGTCTATCTGAGCTGACTGACTCTTATACTCAGATCTGAGTCAGTTAACTCCCTCTAATTTGGGAATCTTCCACCTTAACTGAACCTCATCTTCAATCCTGACCGTTGATTGAAATCGATCTCAACCATTGATTCATTTCAGAAAAATCTATTTAAGAGACCCTCATTTCTTCATTTTGGGAGGATGAATTGAATTGCTATCAAAGTGTTGTTGAAATTCATACTCATATTTTCTCACATTCGCTCATATTTTGCATAGATTTGCATTCTTAGTTTAATTTCATTTAGTATAATATGCATATGGTTAATCTAGTTTCCTTCACTTGTTCTTAGATTAAATGCATATCTCATCATAGAATACTTTGCACATTCATTTAGATTAATTACATTTCTTTAAATCCTTTGTTCCTAGAGGGTCTGGTTGCTTGCACCTTGATTTTGAGGATATTAATAGGCAAAATCCCTTTAGATAAAAGGCAACAGGTCGCCTTGCAGGACTATTCTTGGGTGAAAAATCTCATGTTCATTCTAGGATGAATCCACAAATAATGACCATGTTAAAGTGGGTGTGTTAACAGAGGCCACAATTCACGCATACATTTATGGCGCCTACCCATGGGGCCAAGAAAATCAAATTTTTAGGCCTTTTCTACACTTTTTAAATTAGTTTTCAAGCTCTCTGTCTGTACAGTTCCATGCAGGTTCATGAATCTTCGCACGAGATGATCCATTTTCGCGCGAGGATTTTGAATCTTTGCGCAAAGATTCTTTTTAGTTCACGCAAGAAAGTTCCCTAGCACACAAACTTTTGCATGGAACCTTGTTTCTTTACGCGGGCCCTAAAAAGATTTTGCACGGCTCTGCTATAGAAGTCTTGTAACAACAACCGCTATTTCAAGAATTTTTACTTTGTAATTTACTCAATTTTCTTAATGTACTTTTTTTGGAATTTGTGTTGCTCCATTTCTCTAATTTTATGTAGCTTAACTATTGTCTGCAGGATGATTTGTCGAAGATTCCTCATACAACCCACTCAAACATGGACTAACGGTTTGCTTGCAAGATGCTGTCAAAGATACGTTTGACAAAGACCATTTTTAAAACCCACAAAATAGCATGTCTTATTTATTGCTTCCAAAACTAGATTAATTAGGGGCTTGTGATCTTCTTACGGTGCAAGATGAAAGAATAGGATATTATGCTCTTTACCACTTGGAGGTCATGACCAAGGGTGAATCAGAAACCTAGACACTTTCAAAAGATAACATTCTGAGGGAGGCAAGCAACTTAGTGGTTCTCCCAAATGAAGCCTCTAATGAAGGGATAATGATTTCCTTTTAAGGAATCAAAGTCTTGGAATAGGCCAAGGTGGGATTGACTAAGCTAAGTCGGTGATTAACTTATTTTGCATGTTTTGGTGAGAAAGTAAGGTAGAGGAGTACGCTCTTTCCCCTTGAGGGAAATTAGAAACTTTGACCCTTATGATCAAACCACCAGTCCAAGTTAATCCTTTAGAGGGCCTACCGAAGTGATCCAACCTTCAGGAACAACCCAAGTGAGCACACTCTTTTCGCCAGAGATTCCAACTCACTATAATCAAGATGCTTTGTAGAGCGAAAGACTCCAAAGTCGAATTAATTTCTTTCCCTTGATTCTTGATATGGCATATCAAGGGGAAGCTCTGTCTGTACACTGGTCAGTGCTAGCCCCTGGCTTGCTAAGCAAGTAGTGTGCACTTTTAGATACTAGTGTGGACTGTTGGCCTCAACTCCACTTGCGGAGCCACCGAGAATTAATACAAATGGAAGCCAAGTAAAATCCTCTTAGTTAGAAGCTACCCGATTCATCTCTAAAAGGAGGCATAATCTTTGTGCAAGGAGGGGGAAGAATCTCTCTTGTAGAACTCACCATAGGCATGCTACTAGATGTTTGAAGGTGTTATACATGCTTTTCCCCTACCACAAGGGTGCTCGTTCAGTGTATACTATTGAGTCTTTTGAATATACCGAAAACATGGGTGCCCTCTAGAGGGTGACACAGCTGTGTGAGGTACACGCATGCGCATAAGATGTGGGACAAAGGTTTTTCCTTCTCTACCAATTTTTGTTTTTAGAGATAAAAGTGTGTTTGTTCTTGAGTCATAAAAAAATCCAAAACTATCTATAATAAACAAAGGTCAAGATTCCCCTATCCTGTCGAGTTGAATTGCCCTCGGCAGGACTATTTTTGACTACTGCTTGCTTCCCACTGTCTTGTTCAACCACATTGCCTGAATTGAATCTTGAAACATTGTCCAAATGTCTTACTAAGTTAACCTCGTTGTCTGTCCAATCAAATTTTTCTGATAAATCTATCCAATCTATCTGACCAGTCTAAAAATCTCTTCAAAATCCAAATGCTGATGTTAATCCGGTCCTGATTTTTGTGCAGACTTTTACTTTCTCACACGAGAATTCCTCTTTTTGCACAAGCCTATTCAGGTCTTCATTTGAGATCCGGTGCATATTCATGCAAGATCTTGCCTCTATCCTAGACTATCCTATCATTTCTTCGCGCAATACAGAAAAAGTCTTTGCGCAAAATTAAAACACTATCATTGGTTTTCGTGCAGGCCAAAGTATTTTCTCGTGTGACCCTAAATATTTCCTTGTGCAGCCCATGAAGGTTTCTCATGCAAGATCTTGTGCCTACATTACTACTTTTGGACTGATTTAGCTGTTTGTGTCCTGCACGCTGTCTTTTTTTGCATTTGTTTACTGCTTCTCTATCTGAAAATAGTCCCAAATAGTGGCATCCCACTTAGCTAATGACTTGCGATCCATACTATAACTAGTCTTGTCTCTCAATTATCTTGCTCTTGTCCTTTAGTGCTTATTGTACTCTATGTCATGATAGTCATAATATTTTGTTTTTCTAGCCTTCAAATTAGACTATTCATACCTCAGTATACTGCACTCTTATCTTGCTTTTTTGAGACTACATTCTAGTGTGGTCCTTGTCTAAGCTTTTTCTTTTTGTCATTGTCTATGACTATGGGAACTTGGCTTATGTTATAAAACTTAGTTTTCACTACATGAAACATAGTACATCAAAATGGCTAATAACCAATGCACTAAATCCAACGTTCCTAGTGAGGAAGAAGAGCTACTTATTGCAAACATGAAGCAACAAATCCAATCAATGAGCACTCAACTTCAAAGACTGAAGAAGAAAGATGAAACATCATCAAAAAAATTCTCCTTGAGAGAAAATTTCCCTTCCTCTTATGACAACCAAAAATCAAATTCTTGTGATCTTGAATCCAAGATATCTGAGAACACTTCACAAATACCCAAGAAATCTAGGAATATATTTGAAAACAAACATTGGGAATTTAAACCAAAGCATGATTTCACACCTTTGGGAAAATCTTACGAATTGACCTTGGAAGAACTTCTTGAAGAAAAACTCATTCTTTTACCTAAGGTCACTTTGGTGGGAATTTCCTTTATGAGTAACTATTGTGCCTATCACAAACATAATTTACATAAAACTTCACATTGTAAGGAGATGAAAAACAAGATCCAAGATCTCTTTGATAATGAAAAAACTCGAAAGTATAAGCTCTCATCTACTATAGATTCTACTCTCAAGAAGGATCAACATCATAAAACCATGTTTAGCAATGGTTCAAATGCAACTTCTACTTTTTCCAACATGCCATCACCTTCTAAAGTGTCTAAGCTTTCCAACATACCTCCACCAAACAAAGCACATAATTCTTTTGCTATTGACTATGTGTACCCTCAAGGGTTGCTTCTAAAAGAAACCCAAGCTAATCTTAACTTTGCTACAAGCCTCTCCCATAATACTCAAACTAAAGATCTAAAACCTTCATTCATTGCTACTCCCATTATTCCCACTCCGACTAGCACTTCACTATCTCTTCAAGAGCCTATCATGCAAACTTCATACCCTACCTTGTCCTTAGAAGTGAATCCATGTCAAAAGGATTTAAAAAAATCTAAAGATCAAGATCAAGAACCCTTGCATATCCCTCAAGATGTCATCCCTCCATCTCAAGAACCATGTAGTCCTCCATCTCCCATATCATACCCCTCTACTAGGAAAGATCATGATATTCCTTCCACCATCCCTAAGGAGACTATTAAAGACCAAGAGAAGGATACTTTTCCTCTACTACCTAAGATTCCTTTTGAAGAAAGTGTTCCCTCACTCTCTTGTTCTGCATCACTACATTCACTTCAAAACTATTCTCAAGCTTTAAATACTCCTGTCAAAGGTATTGCTCCTATAATAGTTACTCATAAATCTATTGATGGCTTTGGTCATATTGCTCACTCTTAAGATGTTGATATCCATCTTCTAAATCTATCCTTGGTCCCTACCCATCTAAGCTAAAACCCTCAAGTCTTCCATCCATATTGGGACCTTATGTTACTCTATCTCCTACTTTCACTCTTATCTCATTACACATTCCTCCTACCCTACCCCAAGATCAACAAAGATGCACATACTTGAACACTTCACATCCACCTTTTCATCTAAACCAGCCATATTGGCCTCATTCATCCATAAATCCCAAGTCCCTTGGAAGCAATTTGGATGATCAACTCAAACACAAGTGCATGAACCCATCCTCAAAAGTTCACTATGTCTCCTCTAATCGACATGTGAATGTCAAGAATGAAAATACTCAAAAGAGACCACAAAGGTCCACTATTCAAAGAGCTCAATTGAGGAAAGTGTGGGTTCTTAAATCTATTATTGAAGAAATGCATTCCAAAGCATCTAATGAAAAATTCAAATCTATATGGATTCCCAAGTCTCTTTTGAAGGACTTGAATATTGAAAACAAATCAAAGTTGACATTTAAGCTTCCAAAGGCTCTCACTCCATCTTCTTCCCAACATCTTCCTAAAAAGGTTTCAAAGCCTTCTGCTCCATCTCCCTCCAAAATTATTATACGACCTCATACATCTAAACCTCAAACTATTTCATCCATATTTCCTCCATCATTCCACTACCCTTCAAGGTGTGTGTCAATGTTGATCTTGCCCACTTTTTCTTCTACCCTTGCACATACCTTTCAATACCCTATCCACTCCACCTTCTATCCTCCACCTTTTATCCTTCCATCCCATTTATCTCATCCACCCTCATGAGATCCTCTAAATCTTATGCCTACTTGCCATCCTTGCTTGTTTCAATCTTCCAAAACCAACAACCTTATCCTCCATCTACCTCTCATTTTCCTATCATTTCCCTTCCATTACCTTATCGGCATCTTTGAGTGTACCTTGCTATGGCCTTGGCTTATCATAACTTATCTTTCTTATAGGCATGCTATCTAACTTGAGAAAGGCTTGAATTCTTTCCAAAAAATCTAAAAATCCAAAAAAAAAGGAAAAAAAAAAAGAGAAAAAAGAAAAAAAAAGGTGCCTTGGTGAAAACTTGGAAACAGGTGCCTTGGTAGCAAAAGTAAAGAAAAATAAATCCGTCCTGTGGTGAAAACCACTTCTTGTGGCACCTTGGACAAGTACCATGATGAAAACCTAGTAAACAGGCATCATGCATAATTCTTCCATCCATGAAATCCTATCATGATCTTGCTTATCCTTTAGATGTCCTCATTCTTGAAGTCATTCACTCATAACCTCCATAAAAAACTTTTCTATCCTATTCAGTTAACCCTTTGATCTTGATCAATGAAAGAAAGAAGAAAACTCAATTCTTAGCAATCTCTTGACATGGTCATTTTCGTGGATTACTTACACGATTCCTTCATTACACCATTAGCTTATATTGTTATGTCCTTTTCCCTAGCTTGGGTAATCTTGTGAAGGCTTTCCTTGAGGGTAACATTCACTACTCCATACTCCTTGCCTATCCATCTCCACTTATCCACCAGATTGCTACTACATATTGTCCTACACCTTGCTAGACACTAGAACAAAATCAAGGTAATCCTTCTTGAGAGCTAGTAATCTCTGACAAAGTTTTAAAAATTTGAAAATATCTAAAAATTGAAAAAGTCCTAAAAAAAATTGTTACCTTGGTGAAAACCTAGCAATAGGTGCCTTGGTAACACCAAAAAAATTGAAAAATTCCAAAAAATGCAAAAAAAATCAAAAAGAAGAAAAATACCAAAAAATTTGAAAAACAAGAAAAGTGTCATTGGTGAAAACCTAGAAACAGGCATCATGGTAGCAAAAAAAAAAAAAAATTCTGCCAAGAAGGTGAAAACCTAGTAAACAAGTGCTTCTTGTTCCCCAACGCTCCATCTTGTAGTGCATCTTCTGGTTATTCTGTACAGTCACTTTCATGCTTTTGCTTTACTGCTTTTCTTGCTTTCTGCTTATGTATCCATGGATTGAGTCTTGTTATAGCTCAAGGGCATTCCCCCTTTAGTGTCACTACTTTCAAGATTCTCCTCATAGAATCTCCTTTGTGATAGTCACTAGTGGTCCTCACTGCGTCTACCTACTATTGCCAATGTCACTATTTTTGAGATTCTCCTCATAGAATCTTCTTCACGATAGTCACCCATGGTCCTCACTGCATCTTCCTACTATCACTAGTGTCACTATTTTTGAGATTCTCCTTATAGAATCTCCTTTGCAATAGTCACCAGTGGTCCTCACTGCATCTGCCTACTATCGCCACTATACCTCATTTTCAAGATTCTCCTCATAGAATCTCTTTTGCAACAGTCAACAGTTGTTTTAGCTATGTCTACCTACTGTTTCTTGGGTCATGTCTTCATCTTCCTTTATGGAAGATCTCTCTTGTGTCAGTCACCATTCATTCTGATTTTGTCCATCTACTGTCACTTAGTCCTCCTCAGGTTCTTCTTTATGAAGATTCCTCTTTGACCTCAGTCAGTAGTAATTCTGACTGTGTCTGCCTATTGTTGTCACCCTATTGAAGGGATTTCTTTCAAACATGTTCTGGACACTAACACTTGACATCAATCCCAAAAAAATTGAACTTAAAAATGATATACTTGTTTGGATATGTTGAGCATTTTCTTTGTTTGCTTTTTTTTGCTTTATCATATCTCCTCGATCAACTCAATGATTTCATCTTCGACTAGAGAAGTAATGACTGGGGGCATGATCTTTTCTTTGCTTTCTATCTGTGGTTTAGTTCCAATAAGTTGATCTATTGCTATAAAAGGGGTGTCCACTATAAGAGCCTCCATCTCGTATTGGATGGCCATGTGTACCTCGACTCTTTTTATACGGATGTGTCAATAACATTGGTTCTTCTCCTTATTTGTTGGAGTGAACTCTTCATGCTACATTAAATATTGATACTCGTCCTGCTAAGTGAACATACGGGTCATTGCGAGTATACCTAGCACACTTCTATCTCAGGTTATGAATGCAAAGGTCATTGCAGACAAAATAAATACTGAATACTTAGCATAAGATGGATCTCCCATGTGTTTGGTGTGTCTATCATACAAGAAACATTCTAGTCATCCTAACATTTATGCTTTGATGCTTATGTTAACTTGCTATATTAAAAGGGACAAATGTTCTGCTCATTTTGGCTTCTTGTGCCTCGAATGCTTACATTTAATCACAACAAACCTATAACGTATGTTCTATTCATATTCCCATGATTGCAATGTCAGTGAGAATTGTATAACATACGAGCTTTGTTCTATATCCAATGATGATAAATTTTTGAGGCTTGGTAACTAGACCTAGGGTTGCATTTAATATAGTCTTGTATTACATAATTCACTTGCATAAGCATGCGATTCAATTGCAAATCTACTTTCACCTTCTATGATGAGGGATTGTTGATCTCTACAAAGCATCATGTTTCTTAATGATTGCAAAAATAATCGATCAATCGCCCTCTTGGCTATTTTGGCTACTTTGAATCCATTTTCAGGATCGAATTCAAAATTTGACACACCTCAGAGCCTCAAAAATGCATTTTAAAATTTTGGAGACCAATGCAATTGAACACTTATGGAGCCCAAAATTTTTTGATACATTTCTGATTATTGGAATCTTTTCAACTCAAAATTCTTCATATTTTCAAAATCCATTTTTTGGAAATAGCTAACTCAGGTCAATCATGGCCAATTCTGGTTTTGGTCAAACTTTGTCTTCTAGACCTCAAAACCATGTCGAATTAACTCTGAATCTTCTTCTGATTTCTTCTACATTCTGTTGAACCTCAAATTTCTTCTACTGCTTTATGTCACATTTCTAGTGTGTCATCTTTTAATTTCGCTCCTAAGGGGGCATGATGATTACATCGTTGAATACTTATTGCTTGAGGCATCTTGTTCCTATCTTATGTCCTTGTCACTTGGGGCATCTCATCACTCGAGGCATCTTGTTCCTATCTTATGTCCTCATCACTTGGGGCATCTCATCACTCGAGGCATCTTGATCCCTCCTATCTAGCATCTTTGCTATCTATCTTATCTTTTCATCAACTAATCAATCTTATAACAACTTGTCTCAGAGTTCGACGGATAGGTATTGGGACAATCTAAACCTTGACTCCTAAGGATCAAGCCTCATTTTGGGGATGATTCTACGACTCATGATTGGATCTTGTTATCTTTTATTCAATCTTAGGTATCTAGGTGTTTAATCTGGATCCTTAAAGGTTAAGCTCCATTTTGGAGATAATCTTTTAAATGCTTTCAATCTCGTGTATCTAGGTGTTCTATCTAGATCCTTAAAGGTTAAGCTCCATTCTGGAGATAATCTTTTAAATGCTTTCAATCTCAGGTATCTAGGTATTCTATCTGGATCCTTAAAGGTTAAGCTCCATTTTGGAGATAATCTTTTAAATGCTCTCAATTTTAGGTATCTAGGTGTTCTATCTAGATCCTTAAAGGTTAAGCTTCATTCTGGAGATAATCTTTTAAATGCTATCAATCTCAAGTATCTAGGTGTTCTATCTAGATCCTTAAAGGTTAAGCTCCGTTCTGGAGATAATCTTTTAAATGCTTTCAATCTCGAGTATCTAGGTGTTTTATCTGGATCCTTAAAGTTTAAACTTTTTTCTAGAGATCATCTTTTAAATGCTTTCAATCTTGGGTATCTAGGTGTTCTATCTGGATCCTTAAAGGTCAAACTTCATTCTGAAGAAACCTTTTAAATGCTTATCAATTTTAGGTATCTAGGTATTCTACTTGGATTCATTGGGATTAAGCTGTATTCTAGAGATAGTCCTTAAAAGCTTATCAATTGGTCTTCATATAATCAATTTTGGAACCAATCTCATTTCTTGATCCTCACATCATGCTTTCTGATTTTCTTTGAATTGAACATGTTGCTCGCACATTCATTCAAAGAGGGGCAAAATGTAATACCCCAAAATTGGCTCATTGCCATTATTACCAATTCTGGTCTATTTGGATCAATTCTAAGACCTATTCTAATAGACAATTTTCATTCTACTACTCACTACTTGACTTAATTTTCAGATACAGAAAACCCTAATCTACATTCATCATACTCATTATTTAATCCCTATAGTACGCACTCATATTAGCCACGTTAAACCTATTTGATTTCAATTTAATTTAATCTAAAGTATTCATACTTTATTAAATTAAATTATCTCCTAAGGCTAATGTACTATGGAATTAAATTTATTTAATTTAATAAATATGCATATTTTAATTAATTAAACAAAATTATTTAATTAAATAGAAAAGCTATTTCTAATTAATTAAGCAAAGTTTTTTAATTAAATAGGAAGCCATTCCTAATTAATTAAATGAAGTTATTTAATTAAATAAGAAAAGTGTCTCTAATTAATTAAATAAAATTATTTAATTAAATGGAAAAGGTATTTATGAGAGCATATCTCATTTTATTAAATAAATATTCTTTCTAATTCTTCTCTTCAGTTCAAAAATGGAAATTCCTAGATAACTACTGATCAAATTAGAAGTGATCCAGATCACTTACTTTCACACTAAAGTCTATCTGAGTTGACTGACTCTTACACTCAGATTTGAGTTAGTTAACTCCCTCTAATTTGGGAATCTTCCACCTTAACTGAACCTCATCTTCAATCCAGACCATTGATTGAAATCAATCTCAACCATTGATTCATTTCAGAAAAATCTATTTAAGAGACCCTTATTTCTTCATTTTGGGAGGATGAATTGAATTGCTATCAAAGTGCTATTAAAATTCATACTCACATTTGCTCATATTTTTTATATATTTGCATCCTTAGTTTAATTTCATTTAGTATAATATGCATATGGTTAATCTAGTTTCCTTCACTTGTTCTTAGATTAAATGCATATCTCATCATAGAATACTTTGCACATTCATTTAGATTAATTACATTTCTTTAAATGCTTTGTTCTTAGAGGGTATAGTTGCCTACACCTTGATTCTGAGGATATTAAAAGGCAAAATCCCTTTAGATAGAAGGCAACAGGTCATCTTGTAAGACTATTCTTGGGTGAACAATCTCATGTTCATTCTAGGATGAATCCGCAAATAATGACCATGTTGAAGTGTGTGTGTTAACAAAGGTCACAATTCACGCATACAATCCCCACTAGGGTTTTCCCTTGGCCAGGGTTTCCCTAGTTAACAAAATATGTTATTGTGAGTTCTCTTTATGCATGGTTATTATTTATGTTTAGCATTACTTGTTTACTTTCTTATTCACTGTACAAAGTAATTAACAATATTCAGTTGGTGAATTTTTTTTGTAGAATATTGATTCACCACCCCCCCAGTATTCCCTATTTTTAACAATTGGTATCAAAATATAGTTACGCAGAAGAGGCTTAACAGCTTGAGTAAGACCCCTATGGATATGGAACAGTTGATGAATAACCTTGAAGAGGCACTTGAACAAATTGATCTCCATATTGAAGAAAGAGATAAGTTGAAAGATAGATATGAAGACTCCAAAGTATACATTGGACAACCAAAGGACAAGATTGAACATCTCAAATCCTAGCCTAAATCTACTAAATCTAATATTAGTGATGGTGATTATTCAAAGCTGAAAATAGAGTACAAGATCTTGAAGCATGAATTGAAGATTACCAATCTAAAGTTGAGCTTGAAGAATGATCCTAGAAAAGTTGAATCTAATTTAAAGACTGAAAATTCAGATCTTAGAGCCAATCTAGAAAAGATGGAATCTGAGCTTGAAGTATTAAAAGTAGATCATGAAGAACTTCAAAAGTACAACACTATTGTGAAAGGTGAACTAACTCAAAGCAAAGTACATCTTGAAAATATTTAATATAACATATAAAATCTTGATGATTCACTATCAATATAGAGACCCACCTATGATAAGACTGGTCTTGATTATCTATTCAACATGTTTGCAAAGAAACCTAAAAATTGATAAGATCTGAAAGAAAAAGATAAATTTGATGATAAGACTGAATTTAGTTAATCTTCTAATAAACCTAAAGAAGTTTGACAAGACAAGATATTGGATGAACCAAAGAATGTTGAAACTTCTAAGGAAACCAAGTATGAATTTAGAGGTAAGTGTTTTTCATGTAATGAAATAGGTCATGTGAAAAGAGATTGTACTAATAAGTCATTTCATCATGTTATGAATTTTTATTGTCATAATTGTCATTATATGGGTCATAAAGAAATTAATTATAAGAAACCTAAATATGATAATGATAGAAGGAATAGTACAATGTCTGGAACTACTAATCCTGTAGATAGAAGAAGATCTAATGAGAAAACATCGAAAGAAGGAAGACTTTATGTTGAAATAAGGTAGATCATGTGTTATAAATGTAACAACTTTGGACACATATCCCAAAATTGTCACGCACCTATTGATCAGTAGAATCCTAGAAGTAGAACTCTAGTATGTCAGTTATGCAACAATTTCTAACATACAACAAAGTAGTGTAGAATGGATAGAAACTTTGGAGATAGAAGGAACAATGGAAGAAACTTTGGAAATAGAAGGAATGATGGAAGAAACTTTGAAAATGACAAAAGGAATCATGAGAGTAACTCCAAAACTAAGAAAGACAATGAGGAACAAACAAATATAGTCAGCGAACTTTAAGAAGAACTTAATGAGGCATTTGTGAAGGGATTGAATATTTCTCAAGAAAAGTTAGATGATGCAAAGATAAGAAAATTCAAGTCAGTAATTGAGTTTGATTCAACTAAGTTGAATTGATCTTAATCACTACACCGAAACTTGAAACTTCATTTAGAGATTGAACTATAAGTAGTGAAGTTGGGAAAAGGTGTATCAAGATAAGTTTAGATTGTAGCTAAGCTCGCTTGCAATTTGGAACTTATCAAAACTTGTTATGAAGGAATCAAGAGTTACTATTATAATAGAGAAAGTTAATTCTATAGCAGAAGATGAAAACTATGTTTTTCTAGGTAGTATTTGAAGATTGAACAAAGATTTTGAGTAGATATTTGATTTGAGAATGTAATTGACAACTTTTTCATGTTTAAAAAGTATATAATTAATGCAAGTTCAAATTGAATGAATAAAATGGAGTATAGACTTGATTACCACTTCATTGTGATCACATCAAAAGCATAGAGCACTCAGAAGTGACTTGACAAGGTGATTTCACACTAAACCCTATTTCAGAAAGAGGTATTTTGTTATTTCTCCATAGAATTTATTTGATAAAGTCATATTTGATAAAATCATGGATATGTCAATAGTTCATAATATTGAGAATGAGGAGAGATGAAAATTGAAGGTTGTTTCCATGACACCCGTAGAAGGAAAACCTAATTCAAAATTATCTATTACTTTGAACAACATAGTGTATTTGGAAGACAATGAAATTATCTTAATAGCAAGTCTAAAACTATTAGGAGCAAGTATATGAACAAAGATATGAAAATTATCTTTAACCATGATATGTTAGTAAAGCCTGGATTTGAACATTTGAAAGAACTAGACCTATTTAAATATCACTTCTATCGAGATTTGGACAATGAAGAATGGACTCAAATCATACTAAGTAGAATTCATGATGGAAAATTGTGGATGGAAGAAAATGTAGTTGACATTTTAGTCAACCTTATTCATGAAGTAACTAGTCTTAGCAAATAAGGAAGTGTACCTATAAGTGAGAAACTTGTTAAGAAGAAGGTTGAAAGCTACACTAAGGCAGTTTATAATGGGAAGGCCATGGTGATTAGCACCATTAAACAAGATGATGTAAGACTCCTAAGCAAAATCATTTCCTATTCTATTTGTGCAAGTTCTAAAATTGATGAATTGTCAGCAGGATTCATCTATGCAGCTTATAAGATTTGTGTTGAGAAAGAGTAAGTTAAACTAAGTGAAATTATGAGAATGCAACTTCTTGAAAACTTATAGAAAATTAAGAGGACCAAGAATGGTGTGTTTAGATTCCATTCATTAATCAATCAAATATTCTTTCATGTTCTTAAGAGATTTCCATACTTATCAGTTACAGAGATTATGAGCAGTGAGAGATGTTCCATGGAAAATATTAAAAATGTATGTAGAAAACATCCAATAGACAAAATCTTGGACAATGGAAATTTGATCATGAAAACATTTTAGAATGGGATGAAACAAAGATTCAAAATTGCACCTACAATTTTAGAAAGATTTAAAATTTATATGTGTTATGGTTGATACAAATTTAACTCATATTCAAGTAGTAGAACCTCAAGAATGTTCCTTGATCCCTTAGGTTATGAATTGAGTGATGATGTAGAAATTGGATATATTGATCTATTGTTGAACTTTATAAAGGACCAAGCTGAGTACAAATTTGGGACATATGAAGAGATTACGTAGTCATCTTATCAAGCATCCTTAGAGAAAGCATCTTACAAAAGGATTGATACAATAATGAAGAAAGCTCTAACTAAGGTTGATATGATAGAAAGTGAGACATAGGTAGTTAGGAAGACAATGAAATAAGGAATAATGTATGTACAACCACTATCAATTGGGCAACCATTTGGTGTGTCTATTGTAGAAACTTCTTCAGAACAAAGCATTCAGTATGATATAGTATCAACTAAACAACCATGTGAGTTGAATAGAAAATATGAAAGATCAGTAGAAGTTGTGGCTACTAAGACTAAAAGTTTTTGTTGAAAATTATGGAATCTAGCAAAGAAGAAGAAGAACAGGAAGTAAAATAGGCAAAAAAATTTATTGTTTCTAAACAAATAGTAGGAAAGGCAAGGTAACCTTGGAAGCTGATGATGCAGGAGCATCCAGAGGTATAAGGGCAATCCTGTGTCGCCCAAAAAAAAATGTACTTAGACTTAGTTTCTGTTTCATGTCTTTTCATTTTTGGATACCCATTTAGGTTAAATAAAGGTTCCAACTCTCACAGTTCAGCTATCAGTGTGCTAGAAAATCTCAAAAAAATTGGAGCATGCAATTTGACCATCATTTTGGTGACCTAGAAGGTGTAAATTGGCCAGATGAATATAATTGTGATTTAGAGCATTCCAAAAAAAGAATCAGGTCAAAAGGCCCCACGGTTTGAAAGTTATTGCAGTTTTTCGGGTTTTGGAGACCTCCTAAGAATGCTTCAAAGTTAGGTTAGGGGCATTAAATGACCTCAAAAAGGGCAAAAAAATGGGGGATGAGTGAAGCTCATCCATAGGGCTATAGAGTGTTTCAAGAGCTTTCTAAAAATGTAAACGGTTTGTCAAACGGAGCTACGGTTCAAAAGTTATGCCTCCCGAAAGTTCAGTTACCATTTTTGGATTCTTCTAGATTTGCACCGACTTCTAACGCAGCTTCTGGAACCTTCTATTTGGTCAGTGGATTCCTACTAGCACTTTCTAGAATGTACTCCTAGTCCTTAACCCTCAGGGGTCTATTTAAGGAGATTTTTGGCATTGTAAAAGGCAGTTCAGAGTGGAGTTTGAGAGGAGGTACTGAAAGGAGAAATTATCTCCAGATTTATGCTATTGTAAGCCCTTTGGGCATGTTTTAAAGTTTATCTTCTCTGTACTATTTGTAATAGCTTATTTTCTCAGTTAATATAATTTTCCCTTTTTGTTGTGTCCATTTTGTTCTTGGGTTGTGTCCCCATCAGCTGAACATTGAGAAGATCAACTCAGTCATTTCTAATGAAGGAAACATTTTTTAGATGAACAAATTCTATGATTTATATAATAATATTGAGAAAGATCATATTGATATCTCCACTATGAGATATATGATTGCTAATAATCTAAAACTTGAGGATATTGAAGGTACAGTAAATTAGAAAGTCTATGACAAACTTATAGAGAAGAAATCATCAACTTAGGAAGAGGATATGGAACTTTGAAAGTCTATGTTAAGGACTATATGCAAAACAAATGATGAGGAAGAAATAAAGAAATTGTTGAACAAGTTGGCACCCTACTTGAGAAACGAGGTAAGACCATTTCTATTCATGGCAAGTGAGAAGAATACAATAAGAAGTGAAACAAATACAACTATCAATCATATGATGATAGAATCAAAGGTAGCACCTACAGCAACACCTAAAAATTTAGAAGTGTCAGTAAGTGGTGACACTATGCAGATTGACCAGACCAATGTTACTATTAAAATTGATGACACTAACCCTTTTGAAAATTTCAATCAGTTTGAATCTTAGGTCGAGGTTATTCAAGATTAATTGAAAATTTTTGAAGAAGAAAAGAGGCAATTAGAGGCAGAAAAGAGAAAGATTGAAGAAGCCAAGAAAAAATTGCTTGAAGAAGAAATGAAAAAGAAAGTAGAGGAAGAAAATAAGAAAATAATAGAGGAGGAAGAAAAGAAAGAAAAGGAAAGAAAATAAAAGGAGGAGAAAGAGAAAGAAGAGAGAAGAGCCAAGGAGGTAGTAGAGAAGAAGCAAAATGAAGATGAAACTAAACCATCTACTTTATCTACTCCACTTTTTCTTGCTAGCCTAACAAGTGATGATGATGATCAAACTAACTTGATCTCATCTCTAACAAAACTAATTGAGAAGAATAGAAAAGTAAAGAGCTTACAAAGAACCTTAATGGAGGTAGCTGATAGATTACATTGTACTCTAGTAGTCAAGCATACAGAGGCACCTGAATAGAGGGCACCAATAGTTTTAAAATCTTTTGATGAGGAATTTACAAATTTGTAAAATGTTGCAAAATCCAAGGCCCAGATTTCTCATGATGCTAATCTATTTAGCACCATTTGTCAAAATATCAAGAATGATTTGCTAGGTCTTGATACTTATATCAAGGAACTTTAGAGATGTTAACAAGATGGAAAGGTATTTTACATTAAGTGTACTTTATCTCATAAGTTGACCAAGGATTTTGACAGTAATATTGAAGGAAAATTGAGTGAGCTAGAAGCTTTAACAAGCTTGATACAACAACCTTCCAACAAAGTTGATGACTTTTAAGGACAAGTGGTTAGTATTCATAGTGATATTAGAAAATTAGTACTCAAGAAAGAAATTTTTTTGAAGAGATTATTAGAATTTATAGAGTCTATTGCTTTGAAGATATCAACTATTGAGAGACAATTGGAGGAATGTGTCAAAGCCAATGAAACCTATTCAAATTTCTTATACTCTGATCTCAATGCAGTTGAGATTACATCATATGCCCTATGTGAAATTCTCACTTCTTGCTGAAGTAGCCAAGGATACTTGGGTAAAAGGTTTGAACAATATTAAGGTAAGTTTTTTTTATGATTGCATGAAGATGTTATTAGCTCAAGACAAATGAACACAATTTTTGATAGTTTTTGACAT